>JARHVA010000015.1:9387500-9492500 GCA_037957365.1 Torreya grandis
TTTACATTTTTTCTCTTTATGAAATCATACATTAATAAAAGCTAAAAATTACACCATCCCTTTTGGCATAACTTGCACCTTTGGGGTAACTAATACATATATATTAATAAAATATTATATTACTAATAATTAAAAATATATTATATGATATCATAAAATATAATATAATATTATTATAATATCTTAATAGTGTAGTAGCTATAATGTTTTTTTATTACATATATCATTAATAATATATATTATTGTAATACACATACACACACACATAGATATGCATACATCTCAATTGAAAAAGGCCACATTATTATTATTATTATTATTATTATTATTATTATTATTATTATTATTATTATTATTTTATTTTTTATTTTTTATTTTTTATTTTTTATTTTTTGACCACCACTTTAGGTGGTGATCTTAAGCTAAGAGCCAAGGACTGAGGGGTATCCATTCTACCAAAGTTGTCCAGGGCACAATCCTGACCTCGTCCTTTTTCTCATGTTAGGTTTTGCTAGTAGTAAGAATTAATCCCTGGTGGGCTCTTTGTGAGACAAAAAACTTCACCAATTGAACCAACAAATGTATTATTATTATTATTATTATTATTATTATTATTATTATTATTATTATTATTATTATTATTATTTATTATTATCATCTACGCTAGTAGCACTTGTCATCACAAAAGTTAAAGCTATTTTTTTATTGTTCACAAAAACTATATTTAATATAATTATGTAATGCAATATCAAAAAGGAAAATAGATTGCAACACATATCTAATATATATAAAATTGTATGCATTTGATACTAAAATGGGAAATAGAGAGCATTTGATATATATATATATATATATATATATATATATATATATATATATATATATATATATATATATATATAATTTGATGTTAAATTTGGAAATAGAGAGCAACACATATATCATATATGTAATCAATATAATAATAAGTTTATGATATTAAGTTTGTGTACATGTGATCATCTAACAATTGAAACCTTTGTTCTTCCTCTTTTATTTTCTCTACTCTTTTTCCATTCTTCAATCTCTCAAACCTATCGTATGTGAAAAGTTGTGTAATTATTAATCCATATATTGACTTGACATGTGATATAGCAACAAATGTGAAACCTTGTCTTTCTATAAATCATATATCAATTGTGGCTTTGTCAAGTGTTAAGCCCTATGATTTATGGATTGTCAATCCTCATGCCAATTTTAAAGATAACTAACACGTATGATCTCTTTGTGTAGGGATGATTATAATTGTAATTGTAGAATCATCAACAAAAGGAATCATTGTATAGTTATGAAATTGTACCATTACATATGTAGGTGGTTCAGATGGAGCCAACCCTATTTTGTATATAATGCTTTGAATGTATCCAAGTGCACCATTGACAAGAATTTCTTTTGTCCATAAGTTTATAATGAGCATCATCCTTGTAATAATTGAAATAAATGACTCAACTTCCAACTGTTCATCATCCAATCCTATAATTTTATTACTTTGTCCTCTAGTTGTAACACTTCGAGCAACCGGTTGATTCAATGCATACAATTTTCTCTTATTATCAATGGACAGTGTCATTTGTTAAAAATAAATGAATATATTCATTAAAATCCTTATTTTTAATTATTTTAAGTTCAACATCTATTATATTCATCACCAATTTCTAATATTCAATGGTTAGATTGACATCTTTTAGATTTGTTAAAAGTTCTCAAACCCTTTATTGTTCTTCAGCTTGACCTTGTTGTAAAGAAACATTATCAATTGTAACAAAAATTCTAAAGTTTTGTCATAGTAATTTTATATGTCTTGTATTTGCATATGGAGGTTTATCCAACATTGGAGGTAATTATCCCAAATCCCCAATAAAAATCATTGACCTTCCACCAAATCATATATCATCATTTCTTGGAAATACTTAGCATAGTCGAGAATCTATATTTTCAAGCATATTTTGGCCTATAAAGCTCATCTTCTCAATAAAAATATATCTAACATGTTTAATTTCTTATTGAAAACACGATAATATTATTCCTTCTAATTTTTCAAAATCTGAAATAGCCATTCATAAGGTTGTATGTATTGTTGATGCACCAATGCTAAATTTTTCAACTCCAGTTAGATCAAGTAGTAACAATGGGTAACGTT
The DNA here is from genome assembly GCA_037957365.1 of Torreya grandis. NCBI lineage: Eukaryota > Viridiplantae > Streptophyta > Pinopsida > Cupressales > Taxaceae > Torreya > Torreya grandis. Next base: position 9,389,680 of record JARHVA010000015.1, read on the forward strand.
GTGGTTACAATAACTCTAGAAGTGAGAGTTAAATCCCTTCAATAAGATATGATTTCACTGTTACTATAGTTATTTTAATTATTGGATGCAATGAAGATGTAATTTGTCCTTGATTATAATGTCTTATAATTATATCAAATGCTACTTTTTGTTTCTCACTTAGGATTTCATAACAAAAATTAGATTCCATTTCTTCCATAGCAAGTAAGTTTTTGTTTTTTTCATACTTATAAATTTAATAACTCTCTTCATTTATTCTTCACCCGTATTATCTACATCCCAATTTGTTTGTCTATCAATATCTCTTTGACCCAACATATCAATCTCATAAATATGTAGAAACTATTTTCGGTGTAGCCCTGATATGATCTCCCACTCATGTCAAGTTGTATTTTGTTGGATAACTTCATCATTTTCATAATTTGTTTTTTTTTTGGATGCCATTATTTGTTTCAATAATCTAATTTATATGAAAAGGGTTGTATTTAAATTGAACCCAATTATATTTTATTGTGTCCTCATCAAGGCCAATGCCTATCTCAATATCACGAAATGGTTTGTACAATAGTAACTCTGACTAATAAAAAACCAAAAAAAATAACTATCTTATTCTGGGATGATGTAAAACCTTGGCCATACCTTCATAATAGCACACATGTTTCTTGGTTTCCACTTTTCACCTCTTTTAATTTTTGGACTATACATCTAAGATCTTACAACCCCAATGAGTGGTACATGTTCCATTGAGTGAGTTCTTTCTATATACCCATTAATTATTGATTTTCCATTTTTTTCATTTTCATTATCTTCTTTTAATACCAGTTTAAAAACTTTATGTCCAAAATTCAATGATACAAATACTCTACTACACTCCATCAAAAGAAGTTCCAGTAACATGTGACATGTTTTGATTGCACCTATATCTCTTTCAAAAATTGTTTCAGTTAATACATTGTCTATATACTCATGTATTAGGTCCTTACAGGTCTTCAAAAATTTTAAGTTGCATCAACATTTATTGATATGTTTCTAAACTTTTCTCTACTTTTAAAGCATACTTCACAATGTAGTTCACAACAACATGTTTTGAGAGTAGTGGTTGCCAATCTACATTTGCATGCCATAATTGCAACACATATAAATTATGAGTGTTCACACGATCATCATTTATTTTTGGATCATATTATTTATCTCCTTTATCTACATATACATTTAGTTTCAATCCATCGAGATGTAAAGGCCAAGTGGCTTTGTACCTGCATCAAAGACAATTTAATGTTATTAACCATGTACAAACCAACATTTAATACATTTTTTTACAGTTGTGTTTCTTACCTGCAAACATTTTTTCCTCTTTTTTCCATAGGCAATACCCATCTTTACACATGGTATGGCACTCCATGCAATTAACTAATTCTTCATAGTCTTGATCTAGATCTATTTGATTAATATTTATTGTGTTCCTCAAACATGGATGCAAGCTAAAATTATGCACTCCCTATGTCACACATGAAATAAAATTAGAATATATATTTATAATAGTTAATTTTTATATAATATAAGTAAATTATTTATCATTTATTACCTACATGTTTCTTTGATGTGCATCTCCCTCCAAATTCCATGCATGTATAATTTCATCAAAATATTTTTGGGCAAATTTGACTTGATTTTCATTTTTATAGTCTAAGGTGTTGAAATATATTCACTTTATAAAGGGATTGTGTTAGCTAGGTTAGAGAGGAATATCCCCAATCATTGCTAGAGACACCCTAAATATGGTAAGGTCAAGATAAATTTTGATGGAGCCTCAGAAGGCAACTTAAGGGTGGCTAGAGGTACCAGTGTTTTTAAGGATCATGATGGTAATCCCCTTCTAATTTTTTCTCATGATCTTAGCGTGAAGACTAATAATTTTACAAAGGCCTAGATGCTTCTAAAAGGCACTCAAATTACCCTCTTTCAAAACTAGGTAAATATGATAGTTGAAACTGATTCATAAGTGGTCATCAATGCTTTGATGTCTAGGAAAGATGAAGCATGTAAAATCCAAATTATCTTGGATGAAGTCAATGGGGTGATAGATCCTTTTGAGAACTTGGAATTTCATCACACAAAATGTAAAGGTAATTCCATTGTGGATTGGGATGAAAATGGTAGGGTTAATGTCCTTTCTACCCATAAGGTGGAATAATGCTAATGTCCTTTCTACAAATTTGGTCCAAGATAGCTCTTCGTTTGCTATTTAATTTTTGTCCATTTTTATTTTCTTTCTAAGAATAGTTCTATATACTTTCAGACAAGCTTCGCTTTGGAGGGTGTTTGGGTTATAATACATTTAGTTAAGTTCTGAACATTTTGGATTTGGTAATATAATTAAATGAAAGTGAAATCAAAGGACAAATTACAGGTCATAGACTTATGTTAAAGTGGAAGTTATATAATAATATTATTATAATATATTAATAATATTATATTTTATTAATATAATATAATTAAATAAATAATAATATTTATGAATTATTAATTATTATTTTATGATAATATTTAAATATTATATACTATAAAAATATGTATAATAATATATATAATTTTAAAATATAATATATATATATATATATAGTATAATATAATAGTATTTTAAATATGATTATATTATTTATTATTATGTGTATTAATATTATAAATATTATTTTATTTATATAGTGTAATGGATATAATTTTTTGTTTTGGTATAACAAGGTTTTTTTTTCGTATAGTAGGGTTTTGGAAAGTAGAGTGTACATCGATAATTGTACTTTATATGAAACTTATGATTGCTAACTAAACCTCAATTTTTGTGCATGAAAACTTAAATAATAATAATATAATATTAACATAATATTTTAAAACATTAACATTTGATTGTTTAATATAACCTAATATATAAATAAATAATAATATAATATAATTACTACAATATAAATATTGAGAAAAAGTAAACTCAACTACATATGTGGGCTTCATGTTATGTGCTTATGCTTTGATTATGTAACTCTTTGTGACTTGTCATTATATGAGTTTGAAACTTAAAAATGTTTCCAACCCATGGTGTGCCTAAAGTGTTCAAATATTCATGACTTTAAAAAAATTCAATACGAATAAACAAATATGAAACATTTTGTGACATACATAATGAATATAATTTTTTGCTTTCTAAAGCATGGGTTTTTAAAATGAATGAGTGCAAATCGATAGTTGTACCTCATTCAAAATATTATATATTCATCTATATAATTATGGTAGAGGCATTTTTATTGAGGGGCACATACCATATATTTGTCTTGCACATGGTATATGCCCTATCACACATTTCCATTGGTCCACTCACTCATTGATTTATTTGCTCTATCACCTTTCATCACATTGGAAAGAAAGATTGTATCAGAATCTATCAACATTGCTATCAATGATATTATCATAAGGTGCCATTTTGCATCCCTTAGTGGGAAAGTTAACATCATTGAACACTAGATACAGTGTATAAGGTTGGCATGTGTTCACATCATTGAAAATATTATCTTCTATACTCTATCAAAATACAACTAAAACTAGATTTTATTTGATCAGTGGTATATTTGATTTTCTTTGATTCTAAGGTAAATATTTTCTTTGCCCATCCCCTTTCCAGGTGAAGACCGAGCATAATCATCTCTTCTATATATAGTTGATTAAAAGCTAACATCAATCCAAAACTTCCAGGAATTAATAATTATAGTAAGTATGTGATGTGTGTGATATTTGAGCTCCTCCAATGGGTGGACAATGAGCGTATGTCTATTAGATCTCTCAGGACCTATAAAATATGAATTTTAACATTGTTTAGTTTAAATTATTATCTAATTTAATAGAGAAAAGTGTTGATGTATCTATTGTGTATAACATTATTTTCAGGTCTGAAATAGGTTCCTTATTTTTTAAATTTAATAACTTATGTAGTTACTTACCTGCATTGAAGGATCTTGTTGAAACTGTTAATTTCTTGCCAAATCTAGTTGTGTTTGCTTTAGTTCATTAGCTATTATGACACGCCCTCACTCATGTTTTATTATTTCTTGGAAAATCCATTCATGGGTGCAAGATTTGGTACCAATTTTTATATCTCAGATCTTGAAAAACCCTCACTAAAATTCACATGTCTATTCTCTCATTGAAATTTCTTGATAACGTGGGAGGCATCTCACAGTGACATTTACCAAGCCTATATTTGTTTTCTATATTATTTAAAAATGTGGATTTCATAGGACCCACACAACCAATACAGAGAAAAGATAATAAAAAAATCACTACTTAATGTTTGAAGTTTACATATTTTATGTTACTATGTTTAAAGTTACTAATACATAGACACAATCCTTGCTAACTCATTTCCAAATATTTTAAAGGCAATGTTTTTGAAACAAATTCATTCTAAAACTTTTGTCCTTTATCCCATTTTGTCTGTGATGGGGTAGAAACCTTAGTATCACCTTTGTATCTTTGTTGTGTCTTGAAAACAACAACATGATATCACAACACCACTGCTAAGCTCATCAGACTAATGATATTAGACTCGTTTTAATGTTTCGAATCCCAACTAATTTTTTTAGATGTAATACATGTCCTATTACTCTATTGAGTGTGTACATCATTACGTAATATTTTTTGAAAAAAATATATAGATTCCCAACTTCCAGGTAGGGTTTTTCAAAAGAAAGTAGGGAATTTGTTAAAGTCTTGTTTTTTATGTAGGTGGAGTAATCACTATGGACATGGAGATCATTATCAACATGGAAGTCCATGTTAAACATATTGATTGGTTATGCTTAGCACTCATGCACTCATAAAAGATCCTCAATTTTTAGTGTAACTTAGTAGGTATGTTTAGCATGGATGGCCATGCTCACAATTGACCTCCACATCTCCGTTGGTTAATATTATGTGTTTTCTTTACAATAACACCATAACAAACTTAAAGAAAACCTTATGTTGTAAATAAATTACCTTATATAATATCAAGAGTTAAAACTACTATAAGGAGTGCCTTAACAAAAAGGTACGTTCAAGTTTCTAATTTACATGTCTGTGGATCCCATGAAAGTGGTCAACTCTAATTACTCATCATTCCATTAATAGATCCGTTAAGATTGGTAGTAATGTTCTTGGCCAGAAAAATTAAAAGTTAAACTCAACTAAACACGTTATGCTTGTTGACCAGGAAAATTAAAAATTAGACAAGTTACTTGTGTGTCATTCCCCTATTCCATTTCTACATTTGCAGGAGCTCATGCACCATTACCCTATTCCATAAGCCCATATTAATTTTTTAGAAATATTAAAAAAATCACTAATTAAAGTAGTCAACTCTCATTCCTTGTCATTTCATTACCATCCTTTAATATTGGCATGTAATGTTGTTTATTGGAAAAATTAAAAGTTAACATCAATGGAACTATAACTTGTTAGATAATGTTACCACTATAATGACATGGTCATTATCTATGTCGTGATTTTCATCCATAAAATGCCCTTCGACATTTAGCAGGATTTTCAATTATAAAATACAACATGAATTATTATTATAATGTCGAATATTCAATATCATTTAAATTTTGTTTTAACAGTTAACAATGAATCTCCTTGCCCTATTTTAGAGATTCTAAATCAACAATTTTTTTGAGGATTTTAAGAAAATACTACAAGTAGGTTAAACTCATTTTATTTTTCAGTGCTTATAGTCGTCTAATAATTATGGGAGTGCTTTAACCAGTTGGTACATTCAAGTTTCCATCTAACATGTCTATAGGTCCCATGAAAAAATAATAAACAATTAGCAAACATATGCATTGATACATTGTCCATAATCCTATATATGCTTTGAACAAAGGGATTAGATCCCCACTAAGTGTAACTAGTCTATAATTTCAATGTGACATTCCATGTTAAATGTATGACTAGTTATGCTCAACACTTTCAATTGGTTATATTCCCCATCTAAATTAGCACATATTAGTTTTTATTTATTTAAATTTAATGATGAATTTATTTCATAGTTTGTTTCCTGTTGAAATAATCATGATGGCAGAGTATGTTGCATTTCAGAATCATTTGTATCAAAATTCATTGAACCAACCACTACATTGTAAATATGCACTTAAGCAAAATATTTTCCTTCTAAGCTTATTTTAATTCATGGCTATGTAAGTTAGCCATACATTTTTGGTCTTTCTATGAAATGTTAAGACAACATGATAGGTTACAGATCTCATTCATCCTCTTAGAGAATCTTGTTTTTCTCTTGAGATTAAGTCTTTTTAAAACTTCCTTGTTAGGATTAGCATATGCCCTATTTAGTATGAAGCCCAAATTGCAAAAATGGATATCCTTCGTGGTGTAATAAAGTTTAATTTTTAGAGGCTTTATCACAACTCAAAAATAAATAAAAAGAGTATTCTTGATTCTCAAGGATAGCTTTCTATTCAAACATAAGACCCACCAAGTTGAAAAATGATACATTTAAGTTGGCTTTTATAATTAGTGGTAACTTGTTTGCTTGTGTTATATACCATATTTTGTTATGTATTTTTTAGTCAAACTAATTTTCTAAGTAATCATCTTTATCTAATTTTATAAATAATCATTTTTATCTATATATAAATTAAGCAAGCCAAATAGTTACTGTAGGTACATGCCTTGAGAAATTTAGATTTTCTCAACCATTTGAAAGGAGCTACTATTATTTAATAACTAGATGTATCTATTTCTCCTTATAAGAAAGTTAATATGGTCTTGGACCATTGCTTTCTATTTGGATTATAATTTATCAATCTTTTGTGATTATGTTGATATAAATTTCAAATCCAAATCTAATCTTTAGCATACTCCCTTTTTGATACTGAAAAAATAATAAACAAGAACATAACATATGTGAATGTTATGTTTCTTACCTCTTTAAGGTCTAGACCTTAAATCATTAAACTGGGTCTTGTATATCTATGTAGGAATGGACTTTTAAAATTAGTGGTAACTAGTAATGTTGTTGCCTAGAGTACATTTAAGGATATTGTCAAACAGTTTGTGTGCATCCTTTGCTCTTCTACTATTAGTAGATCATTTGGAAAAAATATAGTGACAAAATAATAACTTTATGCCATACCATTCACCGAAACACCATCTTGCCTCTCCTATAATGCATTTTGCTCAGGATTTATCCTGCATTCTCTATTATGGATGTTTTATTTTGTGTTTTGAAATCCAAGAAATAGACATGAGATAATTTCATCTCACTTGTGAGTGTGAATGTATACACACCCTTATCTCATCTAACCCAGGTCTTACCCCATTTGATATTTTATATTTCTATGTATCTTGTTAGACATAAACCCTAGACCACTAAGCATGGTTGATTTCTCTTATAACTCTTCCAAAAGAACAAAATTTCTCTTATGATTTACATAAACAAAACTCTCAAAATGTTTGCCCAAGTAAATTTTAGAAGGCAACCCTGATAAATCTCTAACAAAAACATATCATGCTTTTTAGAATATTGTTTTAAATTCTCAAACATGAAAGATTTGCAAAGTAAATTATATTATTTTCCCTCCTCGGTGTAGTGCTCTCAATTGGAACCTATTTTATTTGATTGTGACTTGGGTCTTGAGGTGGGTGGTGTTGAAATCGTTGAGGATGATGTTGTGATGTTGGATGATAGGACCAATATAAACCTGTAGTTATTGGTTATTCTTGTGAAAACGTTTCCTTTATTAATTGCTGGTGCTTTTGTTCCCTATTACTATCATTTGTGTGTATTTTTATATTGTAATAACATTTTAATACTATTTTTTTTTTAATTGTATACTACAATCTTGTTAATGATTTTTTTGATGATTTCCATCCATGCATATATAGACTTTATTCATGTTAGTTTTATATATATATATATATATATATATATATATATATATATAAAATAAAATATGAAAAAAATAAATGAAATATAAAAGAAATCAACCATATTTACTATGTGATGTATAAACTTTAAAGCCAACTAGAAACAATTAACCATAATTAACTTTTTAAATAAAAATTTATTTAAAAATAAAAAATTATATTAACATGTCAATTTAATATTTTTTTAACCGAAAAAAATCAATCATAAATTATCACTTACTAAGATAACTTCTATCATTACCTGGCGTCTATCATTTGGTATTCCGATTAATATGGAAATAAATTTGACGGAGCCCCTGCTCTATCTCCGTTTTGGGGTCGTTTGAAAACCATTTTATAGGCGGTATCAATTCTAGGCAGATTAAATAGCCGGAATAAAATTTGTATGTCTGAGTGGAAAGACTTTTTTATTTTTAAATTTTTTTGGCTTTAATAAAAAAGGATCGCATTAACTATTTCAATATTAATTTGCTTTTGATTGTTATTAATATTATGTATTTAGGTCGGTAGTTGATTCTTTAAATGACACTGCTTTTCAAAATTTAAAATGTTCCCTCATATATATATATATATATATATATATATATATATATAATTTATTACTTGTATAAATTATATATATTTATGTTATATAATATTTTAATATTAATTATATTATAATTAATATTTTATAATAATATAATAATATAGTGGGTATTTGTAATGTAAAAGAGTGTAAATTCACAGTTGTATTATATTCGAAACTTGTGACTATTAAATCTATCTCACATTTTGTTCACAAAACGTTAAGAAATAAAAATTTGCTATTTTTTGTGAAGGTGGCAGTAGAAAATGAGGTTGTGTGGTTCTTTATATGGTGTAGTAATGCACTATGCGGGAAGGAGGTGTTTTGTTTTACGGTGAACTTGAGCAATGACAAATTGGTGGGGAAGGGTAACCCCATATAGAGAATGAAAGTGGTGAACGATAACAAGGTGAGCTGAGTGGTGATGGTAAGGGACAATGACAGAGTATTTCAATGAGAGACTCAAAGAAGCCCAGGGAAATACACATACAAAGTTCAATGACAAGGTACCTCTAACAATACAATTTGTAGCTTCCACCAAACTATCTCAATTTCCCAATACATGATTGAAATGAGTATTAGATATTCAATGATGCTTTTAAAACACAGAGAATGCAACATGTGTCAATTTAGACAAGTCTAACACTAAATTAACAAAAAAATTGTGTTAACTATATAAAACCTAATTAGATGATTCTAAAACCAATAAGACAAAAAATAGAAAAGGCTTCTTCAATGAAAGATGCCTCTTATATAATATAATTGATTGATGCATGATGCCATATGCAAATAGATATGGATATAGATATTTACAAGCTTTTCTATTCTCCTTCTCAGTAACACTAGCAACAACTAGTGTACTCATAACAATAGTACTTATTTATCTTTATTTGTTGAATAGAGAAAGGTATAGTTTCTGCAAGGACCACAAGCATGACCAATTTTGTGTATCTTTTTGGATGAGGGCTCGAATCCCCACCAATTTCTACTTGCTCTCTCCAAGCACTACCGTAATTTGATCCCTCACAGTATAATCATACACAATCTAAACACAAAAGATTTTGAAAAGACTCAAAATCTTTGACCGAACCAAACACTTTCAAACATATGGTCATCATGACAATATATGGTTGAAAAAATACATCTGAAGAGATATCTGTGTTCATTGAGATGTCACTTTTTTCAATCATATATTGAGTAACTTAAATAGTTTTTTAGAACCTACATATTGCATTCACACATGTGACATGTCACTGAACTTTGCATGTATCTAATTAAGGATCTTCAAATCCATCATTTGAAATACCCTATTGTTTCCCATCACCATCAGCACCCACCTAACCTTTACATGTTTCATTACTTTCATGTTTTGTATGGCTTTGACCTTACCCTCAAAATGGGGTCAACTGTCATGGGTTTTGCATGAGACACAACTATCCGTTTACACTCTTTTGTGTAATCCTCAAAGAATTTTTTACAATTATCCTAGGTCTGATAATGATTGTGTGTAGTGAGAATATTGATTTATTCACATAAGCTGGAAGAATGAAGTTCTTGAGCATTCACCTGAGATATGAGTTTGTACATTTGACTAGTCTAGAGGACAAGGTGGCTTTGGTAATGACCATATGAGGGAAGGTAATTTAAATGGAAAACATAATAGTCTATGTAGAGAAGGACACAATTGGGAAATGAACAAAGAAAAATAAGTTTAAAGAGACTTTTTTTTCACACAAGTATGACCCTGAAAATGTACAACAAAAGATACAAGGTAAAAATATAAAATCATCTCTAGAGGCGTGGTTATTATTGATGCAACAAATCATGATAATCAGTCCTCATGACATCTTCATCCACCCTTGACAATAGAAAATAACCAATCAAAGATGTTGACTCCATGTAAGTTGTAGACCCATTTAAAATGGGTGAAGGGCATTTAAAGTATTGAATTTGTTTACCATGACTAAGATTCATGCACTTATAAAAGGTTCTATTTTATGATTTATTTTTGTTAATTAAAGGAACTTGGTCGAGTGTCAATGCACATAAATGAATCTAAGATGTAAATGATAATGGGAGATTGAAAAAGGGTTTCTAAGTCTTAGGTCTACCAATATGTCATTAATTAGTCTCATGGATGACATATCAAATGATTTATATGTGATTTGAGAGTAACTTGTTGGTAGTGAATAATGTTGCAAGTCATTTAGATCAAACAATGAAGGTAATCTAAGGTCTGATGTTTTGGGATTCAAGTGGAATAAGGCTCACAATGAAAAACATTAAATTTTGCTTACCCAGATGTGACATTGTTTGATACGTATGTAACTTTAAAACAATATGTATCACTTATGAGATTTAATGTGGAAAAACTTTCAAGCTTTATTGCATGAAGATGACCCCAGACTCTAGAGAATTAATGATGTGGTTTTGGTCTTCCATATGAAAGTCTTGATGAAAATGCATTTTACATTTTATTTTAATCGACATTAGAATTTTCCACTTAATGGTGATGATACATTTATATTTATATAGAGAATAGGCATATGACTATTGAGAAGGGGAGTGAAACCATCAACATGTGAAAAATTATATTTGTTCACCATATGAATGAGCCAATAGACCAACCAGTAGATCAGTACATAATTGTCAAATATTTTAGGCTACAAGCAGAATATGGTCTCACAATGCAAAACATTAAATTCAGCTTGTCTAAATATAACATTGTTTGTTATCTACATAACTTTAAAATATTACGTCTCACTCATGAGCTTTAACATTGTATTAAATCAAAGTATAAGTAATAACAATAAATTACTATATACCTTTGCTTTACAAAAATAAAAAATTACATCCCTTACATCGTATAAATAAAATTATGTTTATAATATTAATGTACATAATAGCTAATAATAACATATAAATAATATTAATATATTATTTTATATTTGTAATATATATATATATATATATATATATATATGAGGTTTGATAGGTCCCTCACATGTTTTATTAAAAAAGAAACCTGGATTACAAAAAGACCACTAGTCCCTTGAACTTAAAGAGCACAAGAGAGACCAAAAATAGGCCCAAAAGAGGTCGATAATCAATAAACAATCCTGAACTAGATGACACCAACACGCAGTGAGGCCTCACTCCACCTTCTGAGAACCTTTGCATGGCTTCTGACTTCCACCCAAAATTCTACCTTTCCCCTTCAAGTTAAAACATCACAAAATACAAGGAGTTGTTTCCAAAACTAACCACCCCTTCTTATTTTTTTTAACCATTATCCGTTCCTCAGCTAATTGTCGAGAATCATTACTAAATAACCTATCCAACTTGGACTAGGTTCCCAATAACCTTGTCTCTATCGATTTAATTTTTTACAACCTTTATTAGAGAATAAATAATTATTGTTTTCGATGTTTTGTTATGCTAATTATTATCTGCAAAGATTGTAAAGTGAGAAGGGAGGGCATCCTTCCACTAATAAATCACTTTATTTTGTTTGGGGTTGGGACAATTAACCACCAAATTCCTAATGTCAAAGCATTTTCAGCATATAAAAGGGATTCCTTTGTAATCTATGGACTGAATCCAACAATGATCTTTTATTTTTACATTAATGTTTGCTAATATTTTCTATGAAATATCCGTCACTACCAAAATCTAGGTGAAGGTGGTGTGTAGGAAGCCACTAGTCAAGGCATCTATTATCAACGATTCACCTAGTACATTCCCAATGCTCGAGAGGTAGGAAGTCAACCAAAATTACAAAGCGAGGTGTAACAAACAAATCCACATGTTACTATTTGTTAAGGTTTCCAATAGGGAATTGAAATCAACAAACCAGGATTTTCAAAAAAGTAGATGTCCATGTCTTGTCCTATCGAACTCTAGCTTGGTCATTCAAACAATCAAAGATTGTGATAAATAATCCATTTAAACGCGGATAGATCACCAAGTTATCCTCCATGAGCAGTTCCCAGTTTTAAAAGACTAAGTTATGTAAAACTAGTAGGCTAGGCCAATACCTGTTGAATATGTAAATAAGCCCCGTAGAGGTAAACCATTATTCATTCCTTATAATTTCCTCGATCACTTCATCCCCAAAGTAGAGTGAAGGGTTATTATCTACTGCCTAGAGAGGAGGCTCCATTCTATCTTCTAGGGTTACTGGCTTAACGAAAAATTCCACGAAGGATTTCCCTAACCCTTCACCTTCTTTTCCAACCCATGCAACCTATGGCCACCCATCCATGCCTACAATAGACCTCTCCAGGTCTGTTCCAGTCTGACCAGGCAAGGAGGGTTTCATTGATGTGCTGCCAGCTACCCATCCTGTCTCAGACGCTGTAACCTATCTTGGCTGAGAACTATGGTTTGCTAATACCATTTTTACCAATTTCAAAGCTACTTCCCCCAAGAGCCCCTATTTGAAAGCCTCTATTGGCTTTACTTTAGTTTTCAAAGCCGATCGGGGACATGCATTAACCTACCCAATAACTGTTGGTATCCCCATAGCCCATTCCTCCATTTCAATCGTTGATGGATTGTAAACCCTACATCTGGTAAGGTCTCAAATAAAAACTAAGCTCCAGCCTGACTCCATATTCCAACCTCAATTGTGTTATTATAATATTATATAATATTAATATTATATTCTTATTACCATATTAAAATGTTTGGTTATACAATATTTATAAAATATGGTATTACTGATAATATATTATATTATTATAATATATATGTTTTTATACTAACAATATATATACATACACACATATATAAACTATATTATGTCATATATTATTATATTATAGTAATAATTAATATATTAAATATGTTTAATAATAAATTATATTACTAATAAAAAAAATTACAAATATATTATATTATGTAACAAAATTAACATATAAAATATAATATTTTAAAAATATATTATATAATATATCGTTATATTATAATTATTAATATATATTAATATATTAACATACATATTAATATTATTTTATTAAAAACCCATAATATACATAGTTATATATTATATATCACTATGTAATATAATTATCTATATAATTTTATTTATTATTATTATTATTATTATTATTATTATTATTATTATTATTATTATTATTATTATTATTATTATTATTATAGAAAATTCAGTGTCTTATTCCCACGTCAAAAACATTATAATGATGCTTCAATCAACACATCTATGTAGAGCTTACCATAATTAAATCAACACTCATGACATCCTCACCCACCCTGGATAATAGAAAAAAACAAATCAAATACGTTGACATCTTGTAAGCTACAAACCCCTCTATGATGTTTGCATGTCATGTAGATCAACTAACTACCCTCAATCTAGATTTGGTGTATGATATGAGCCATCTAATGTATGATATCACCTGAAATGCCATGTGATTGACCCTCACCATCACCACTCAAGTAATCATAAAATATTTCACCACTTCCATGTTATTAACATCTGGAGCAATTAAATCAGGGTTAATAACATACAAAAATACTTAACTCAGACACCTGGAAGAAAGGGCAAGGTAATAAAAAACATGAAAGTGGTGGAATATTTAAATGTACACTAGCCAATGATAGTGAGTGACAATGACAAGGTATTTTAGGTGATACCATATGTTAGGGGCATATTTTACACCAAACCCAGATTTAGGTAGTGGTTGGATTTACATGACCTGCAACACCCATTGCAAAAGGGTTCATAGCTTATAGGGTCGTGACATTTTTTATTCATCATTTTCTATTGTTGAGGGTGGATGAGGATGTCATGAGATTTGATTTGATTAAAAACAAGACTCCATGTCTGATGTATGGCTTGAATCAATGATGTAATATCATTAATGTGGAGACAAGACATTGAGGTCCTAAAGTCTATCTTGTTGCTTCCATTCATCAATGTTGAGAGTATATTTTTACCTGAAAATAAAAAATTACAGGTCTTTTGGTATTCCTTGCACCCTCAGGGCAACTACTAGTTATATAGTTAGCATGAAGGATTTTTCTTCTTTTTGGCATGAACGTTCAATAGATGCTTTGGAGGCTTTTTTAACCAATTAAGAAATGATGAAAATCATGCTTATAGTGATGATAACATATATAACAAAAATTAGTTATATCAAAAAAATGCAATGCCTAAATGTTGCAAGTACATCCACAATAAAATACGGAGCACATTATTAGCACCTTAGAAGGAGTTGTCCTAAAGATGAAGTCATGTCAGAAGGGATGTAATATTTTGATTTTCTAAAGCAAGGTTTTATAAAATGAGGGAGTGTAAATTGGTATGGCCATTGACCCCATCATAGTTTTTGTGTACAAAGTTAAACAATAAAAAGATTGTTTTTTTGGTGGAGTCAATAGTGTAAAATGAGGTTGTGTGTTTCTTCATATGACATGGAAATGTGTTGTGCGAGGAGATGTTGCATTTAACGATGAATTTGAGCAATGACAAAGTAGTGGCAAAGGGGAAAGCCATGAAAAACATGCAAGTGCTTAAATATTTTAAGGTGAGTTGAGCAGTGATAGTGAGGGACAATGACAAGATAGTTAAGATAGTATTGTACACTAGAGGGACCATATCGTACACTAGATCTAGATTCAAGGCAACTACTAGATTAACATGCCCTACACCCATTGAAATTGATTTTGTAGCTTAAAGGGAGTCAACATATTTGATTTGTCATTTCTTATCATCAAGAGTAGATGTAGACGTCATGAGAGTTGATTTGATTGTGACAGGGCTCCATATTTAATGTACAACATGAGTGATCATTATAATGCTACTCACGTGAGAACAAGACATTAAAATTCTAAAAACTATATTTATATACTCTAACTATAAATATAATATATTATATATTTATATGAATAAATATTATTGTAATATATAAATTAATATTACTATACCTCTCTCTCTCCCTCTCTCTCTCTCTCTCTCTCTCTCTCTCTCTATATATATATATATATATATATATATATATATATATATATATTATTAATAATATGTAAGAGACTAATTTTTAGTCGATTGAAGAATGATGGTGTTGGAAATGGTGAGTGATGAGCAAAGGCGTGTGTAAATTAATGGTGAGCGGCAAATAGAGCTGAGTTAAGAGAAGAGAAACAAGCGACGCGTTGATGGTGAGCTTCAGAACCCCTTGGAGGAGGAAAGCAAAGTGATGGCAAAGGTTGCAAGGAAGCACAATCTAGGTAATCATTGAGAGGATAAAGGGGATTCATCTTCTCTTTTGGACAACAAGATTTTTCTAGATTACCCTAATTTGTATATAACCCCTATCACAATTACAAAAAGTTCTATAGGAAATCATTCTTCAAGCTAACCCTTTTTATACTCCCTATTTGATTCTAAGTTCCCCACTAGATGGCCTAGCCAAGGCTGGGGTTGAGTCTGACTAAGGTGATGATAATCTCCCTCAATTAGAATTTGAACGATCTGTGTTTGACCTCTAACATTCAGACTTTACAAGAGGAGGCATTGGTCCCTGTCGCACTTGGAGATGTTGTAATGGATTTTTTTCATCAACTCATCATATGGAAATCGGTGATGGTTTCCTCCAAGCTATAAAACTGGACAAAGGAAGTAGATCACTAGTTTGTTGGGTTCTACAAAAATAGACCTATGTAGAAAGATTCATCAATTGGTTTAAGTCTACTTGGCACAAGGTGTCTGGTCTCATAGTTTTTATGTTAATAAATGAATTCTTCATGGTCTAGTTTAATTATGGAAGACAGATTAAATCTTAATGAGCACCTAGATTCATTTATTTTGTCCTATGAATGTAGTTATATCTTACGTTATAGTTTAGATTTGACTATATAAGCTTCCACTTATAGAGTGATATCCTTCACTGATCTAGTAAATGATCTCTAAAGCTGGTCATTTTGTTAAATTAGACGATGATCCAGCTTTGTTCCATTAGAACTTTGTTTGGGTATGTGTAATGGTTGATTTTTCTAAACCTATCTATCACTCTACTAAGTTGTCATCATCAAAGGGTAACTGGGTTCAATTATTTAATATCGAAGGCTTATCGCTTCGATGTTTTCATTGTAACAAATTAGGGCATATGTTGGTGGATTGATCCTTTACTTACTCCTCTAGTTTAAGGCCTTCCCAGCTCTTAAAATGAAAAAATGTGGTTTTTTATAGCCTGACATTAGAGAAAGGCTTTTCGCAATGTTCTCTGACCACCATTCTCCTCCAATGGGCATCAAGCTTTAGGGATCTCGTCAAAGTTTACCAGGGCACACTTGAAACATGGATTTTAAATCTCCATCTCCTCCTATGAGTAGCATAATCTGGGTCTCTCCTTAGGGTCTCCCTAGGCTCTCATGTATCATTAATCCTAAATATCCAAGTGTTAGTGTCTCAATAGAAATAGAGTCTATCAAATATTTTCCATTGCTTGAGGATTGGATGAGCCCACATGAATCATTGATGGGGGATCATTTGAGTAATTTTGGTGATTCTTTTGTTCAAGCACCTATGGATGGAATTGTGTCTTTCCTTTCAATTGTCCCTGGGACATTCCTTGTGTCTCAGCTATGCTATTATCCAATGCTTAGATCTTTTTTTTGAGACATGAACAAGCTAGGACCCAAACCTAGGACCTTCCATATGCTGCTGGAGTGCTCTACCACTGAGGAACTAGTCCCTCTTGGACTAGTCCATCTTTGGTCCAAGTGTGGCTTAACACCAACACCCCCCTTAAGCCACACCTCTCCTGTACTTGGGGCTCCTAGCCTGGACCTGGCTCTAATACCATGTTGAGACATGGACCAGCTCGGAATTGAACCTAGGACCTTCCATACGCTACTGGAGTGCTCTACCACTAAGCTATTGGCCCCTCTTAGACCAGTCCATCCTCAGTTTGAGTGTGGCTTAACACCAACACCCCCCCTTAAGCCACACCTCTCATGTGGTTGGGGCTCCTAGCCTGAACCTGGCTCTGCTACCATGTTGAGACATGGAACAGCTAGGACTCGAACCTAGGACCATCCATACATTGCTGGAGTGCTCTACCACTGAGCTACTGGCCCCTATTGGACCAGTCCATCTTCGGTCCGAGTGTGGCTTAACACTAATACTTTTAACTAAAAGTGATAGTTAGAGTTAGAAACAATAGTCCTTTGGTGTTGGCTACAAATATATTACCTTATTTGGGGAAGGATGAATATTAGCTTCATATTGCTTCTTTACCAGATCAATATTTGCTTTAGGTGTTAGACGAGGCAATCGTTCAATGGTTGGGAGTGGGTTCAAAGAATTAGGTGGTCTGTCAAAAGTTAGAAGTAGATTTGGTGCAATAATGTTTGAATTGTAACAAGGAAATAAGTGTAGTCATGGAGCACCAATTTATGCAGATTAATGGGGAGGATCAGGGTTCTCTTCCATGTGATGAATAGCATCTATTAAGATCCATACTCATGCTCTAACTTGATCTCTCCTCATCGTACTAAATTGTGGTACTCAAAGGCATAGAGGAAGGAAAAATGAAGCTAAGAGACAACAATTGGATGTTATGCTTGCCATTGTGGAAGGCTCACAGTGAACTATGGATTCCCTTCTCTCGAGGAGGAGGAAAGAGAGGTAAATCCTCACCTTAGGAGAAGGCCTTTATAAATGGTGGTTATTTAATTTATAGTCTAGTGTTTTGTACTTCTTATCAGTATTTAGTCTTTTAGTGGTTGCTTTTTCGGGATACCTATTTGATAGTGTGGGGTTGCTTGATCGAAGGGTTCACTTGTAATCATTTCTTTGCTTTTTAAAATCTTTTTATCGAGAAAGAGGCTCTTTTAACCGTTGTTTATATATGTATGTATGTATGTATGTATATATATGGGTATATATAAGATAATGACGGATAAAAAGGGGGTTTAAAGTGATATTTTTTTCTTAAAATAACAATAGTTGAATTTGGAGAGAATTTTAGAGATGCATTTAGAAATTTAATTTTATAATAATATCATACTATAAATTGTGGTATTCTTATTGTAGTTTCTAAACATGCTTTTCAATACCTAAATAAAAGTGTGTGGAATTGATGCATTTTTTTCAATGACATGGTATTTTTTTGTGAAAACATAAGGAGATCGCATGTGTTCAAACATGGTTTTTCAAAGTAAACGAATACATTTTTATATGAAATTTCATATATAGATAGAGAAAATGTCAAATATAGTTGATAATACTTTTAATTGATTTTTAACATGTGTGTGTGTGTGTGTGTATAACTCAAAATAGCTGGAAAATTGAAATTGAAAGTGTATAAACACAAAGTTTTGACCTTAACTTCATGAAAATCATTTTTTTAAAGCAACGCCAGTGATGTGTAGATTGTTAATAAATATGTTTTATAAATTTTTGATTAATGTTCAAAATTAATATTATTATAATAAAAAACCATAATATATATAATATATTAATATTATAATAACAATAATTGTTTTTATTATATATTTGATTACATATATTATTAACAATATACACTATATATTATATTAACATTTAGTATATATCATAGTTATTAATATATAATATAATTATATATATAATATACAATATACTATTATAATATATTATATTTAAAATTTGTGTGTGTGTGTGTGTGTGTATCAAAAACTCAATGCCTTGTTCCCACATCAGTGACATTATAGTGATGCTTCAATAAACACATCATATGTGAAGGCTACCATAATTAAATCAACACTCATGACATCCTCACCTACCCTTGATAATAAAAAACAACCAATCAAATATGTTGATACCTTGTAAGCTACAAACCCCTCTAAGATATTTGCATGTCATGTAGGTCAACTAACTACCTTGAATCTAGGTTTGGTGTATGATATGGGCCCTCTGATGTATGATATCATCTCAAATACCCTGTGATTAGCCTTCACCATCACCACTTAAGTCATTGTAAAATATTTCATCACTTGCATGTTATTAACATCTGGAGCAATTAAATCAAGGGTAATAATATATGGAAACACTAAAGTTGGAACCCTAGAAGAAAGGGTAAGGTAATAAAAAACATGAAAGCGGTGAAAGATTTCGATGTACACTGGGTAATGATAAGGAGTGGCAAGGACAAGATATTTGAGGTGATACTATATGATAGGGCATATTTTACACCAAACCTAGATTTAGGTAGTGGTCGGATTCCATGCCTTGCATCACCATTGAAAAAGGGTTCATAGCTAGTAGGGTGGAAACATTTTGTATTGTTTAAGGTGGACAAGGACGTCATGCAATAAGACTCCATGTCTGATGTATGTCTCAAAATAATGCTACAATATCATTTATGTGGGGACAAGACATTGAGGTCCTAAAGTCTATCTTGTTTCTTCCATTCATCGATGTTGAGAATATATTTCCATCTAAAAATTAAAAAATTATGTGTCTTATGGCATTCCTTGCACCATGTAGGTAACTACTACTTATATAGTTAGCATAAAGGATTTTCCTTCTTTTTGGCATGAACGTTCACTAGATGCTTTGGAGACCATTTTAACCAATCAACAAATGATGAAAATCATGATTATAGTGATGATAACATATCTAACAAAAAATATTTATATCAAAAAAGGCAACCTAAACATTGCAAGTACACACCCAGACACACACACACACACACACACACACACACACACACACACACACACACACACACACACACACACACACACACACACACACACACACACACACAACACATACACACACACATATGGTATAAAAATAATGAAATTTCTCTTATCAGATGAGTCTCTAAAGACAAAAAGACACATAAAATTCTTTAAAAATATGTGGACTACTCCATGATAGGTTTTAGGCTAGATTCATACCCCCTAGCCTAAATATAAACTAATTTTGGAGGGAAGTGTAAAATTCAAAAGTAAGTCTCCTAAAAAGGGTGTATGCCCTTTGTATGACCACAAGGGCCAATTAATTTAATTGGTCATTTGGTACTACTTCTAAATAAGGTATATGTGTTTTTCAAAAGGGTTCACACTCTTTATAGTTCATAAATTTTACACCCTTTAGAAGACCACAAACGCCAATCAATATAATTTTTCATTTGGAACTACTTCAAAATAGGGTGTGAGCACTTTCTAAAAGGGTGTACACCCTTCAAGTAGTTCATGAAGTTTACTTGTTTACCCATAAATTTTACTCATTCATTTTGTATTTTAAAAACATAGAACTATTTTTTCTTACTGACACTAAAAATCGTGAAAATTCTCCATTTACTATGCCTTAATTACTATAAGTTATTCAATTTTTATTCTACTTGGATTTATTTGTTCAAAGATAAATCACGAGTAGGGTAGTCACTATAAAATTCCAATTAAGTAAATAACAAATGAGGAGATTGAAATCAAGAGAGAAAAAGAAATAAAAAAAGATAACAAGATAGGAGAGCATCCATAACAGCTTCTTTACAAGGTGAAGGTACTTCCTCCACACCAGATAATATTTCAAATGAAAATAACATGCCAAATTCCATGAAATTAAATTTAAAAATGTCTTAAAATGAGACAATATAAATTAATCAATCCTTGTTGAATGATGAAATTTAAAATATA
The DNA here is from genome assembly GCA_037957365.1 of Torreya grandis. NCBI lineage: Eukaryota > Viridiplantae > Streptophyta > Pinopsida > Cupressales > Taxaceae > Torreya > Torreya grandis. The sequence continues at coordinate 9,410,870 of JARHVA010000015.1, forward strand.
GAACATACAACTAATGATTTGCATTGAGTGAGGAAACACATGGAGAAACATAATATAATGAATCATCCATTTATAATGAAATTTTTGAACATGGTGGAATCAACATCACATAATGACCCCAATCCATCTCTCTCCCAATGAAGATGAATTTACTTCACCTATAGAGTATAATGTTAACCAACAGTCTAATATCACTTCTATGGTTGAAGTGTTAACACTATTTGATTTAATTAAAAAATTAGATCCTAGACGTACACCTTCAAGGATAATGTGATGAACACAAAGGTATTTTATTAAAATATATGAGAAAATAATAGAACCCATGGAAGGTAAAATTTGAAAAATAGCAGTTCAATGGCATGCTCAATGTATGATACTATGCCTTTGAGAACAAAATCCATTCAAAATGTTGTCAATTATTTGTTCAAATAATAAAAATATAAAAAAAAATTCCACATTATGCATAATTTAGGGTTAAGATCAATCAATATAGAGGGAAGGAATAATTCAATAATAAAAAATATATTTAATGCATTTATTAGAATAGGTAATATAACTCAAAAATATATATTAATGTGGCAAGATGAGTAACAATAGAACCTATAGTGAGTAAGTCAACATCTAGATCTCAATTTATTATTCAAACAAGTACATCCCTAAACTTGAATAGGAAAACTCTAATAAATTTTATAAAAAAAAGATCAAGGATCTATGACCCTTTACTCATAGATTGTTGGGCATTTTGCAGTAAACTCCTATGACAAGATAAGTATAAGTTGAAGGAACAATAACTTTGATTGATTTTTTTGTTATGATAACACAAGGTTCATATCTAATCTAAAATATGTTGTTAAAAGAAGAAAATGTTCAAAAAATGGTGAGCCACAAACAATATTTTTTTTAAAATATTTAATCATAAATTGATATTAGCTAAAGGTCATTTGAGATGTGCAAGCCTTTCTATGTTAAAATAAACAAAAAATGCACCACATATTTTTTTAGGATCCATGTTGAATTTTTTATGTATTTTTATTATTTTTGTCATATACATTACACTTTACATGCTGACGAGATTATGTAGGAATGTATGGTGGTTTCTCCACCTAAAAAATCAAGAGAGTTAATCCCAAGTCTTTTCTATCAAATACCTAAGGGACAATTTTGTCTTTTCAAATAATGTTTAGATGGAATATGTAACACTTATGGTGGTTTGTGACATTTGACTAGTTATATACACAAACACATTTCACATGAATTTGAAAAATATATATATTTGATTTTAAGAAGTACAAATCTGTAAAATATGAATTAAAATATGAAAAAGGGTCATTAATATATGTGTTCATTATGACCAAAATATTCGTATATAATTTATTATTTGAATTCAATAAAAATATTATTTACTAATATGCAAGACACACACACAAAGAAAAATGGTTAGATAATTAGTTCAATTTATGAAATGACAACTTCCCAGTTGGGACCATTGTTTTGGTTGTGGACTTTGATGAAAATTACATACTAAAACCATAGAATGAGGTTCAATATTTTTATAATAATTAAATTCAATTTGTAATTTTCATGTATATTACATTCAAACATGCCCTTAATAACACAGAGGACAGCAAAAATATTTTGAGGGAGTAACACTTTTATATGAGAAATGACATATCACATTCCCCATAGTTTGTTTGAGGTTGTTTTGAGATATTTAATATAAATATGAATGCAATAAAAATTATGTTTAATACACACTACATGTGGTCAAACAATTGTGTAGGACAATTTAAGAAATTTTTAATGTCTTCTAGTTAAATAGGATGCATGAAAATAATGGGGTTCAACATTTTTGGATTTTATTTGAGGTTGGGTATGACAAAGGGTAACATGATCATGTTGGTTCATGTGTAAAAATATCGTTTAAAAAGAGTAGATAAAATACAAAAATGGTGTTGAATTGATCGATGCTACAATTATTGTGACTTGCTATAATGAAAAAAATTCTTGTTGATCAAATAAATATTCTCATGTGTGAATATTGTTTTAGTTAATTGAGGAAATAAATAAGGCAATGTATGAATATTTTAGTATAGTACCTAGATCAATTATTTTCCACTCCATTTGAGGTTCAAAATCTAATTCATACACTATTTATACTATGGACATGGCACATTTTTATTTGGGCTATATGAAATTTCATTGGAATGAATACGAATCAAAAAATGGGTTGAAAAATGGTATTGTAGACCTCTAACACCTATGGAGACTATAAATTCATTCCAACCACTAGGGGAACATGAAATGCATCATTAGTTGACTTCAAACACATATTATATCTTGTGCAACCAGGGTAAATATTATTATAATTTAAATGCAGCCTTAAACATTAGTGATGTATTATTATTTTCTTGCATTTCCTTAAATTTGGTTATACTTTAAATTTAGAGATATTTTTTGTAGTAATTTCACTTGAGTAAAATGATGAGGGAATAGGATACTACTTGTCTTGGATGGATAAGACCTAGTTATCCTACTAGATTTTTGGTGTTTATAAGAACTTGGTTTCATAAATAATTTCATAAAAAAAGTAAAGTAATGGTTATTTGAGGATTTTTAAATGAATAGGGTGATGATTCATTATTCAAATTTGGTTATCACTACAAATATTCATATGATCAAAATTCATGGAAAGACTCACAACAAATTTTTGTGGAAAGTTTGTGAATCTGAGCATGAAGCAATTCTGTAACACTTAAAAACAACCCTGATCCTGAAGGTACATTGGATTCACTTGGTAACGTTAGTATTCAATGTGTCTGACATTTTAAATTACTAAATTTAACTTATTTTATTTATTGCATTTTATTTCTTAATTATTTTATAATTATGTGTTTTCATTTGTATTTGAAATTTTTACTAATAGACTTAATGTAGGTTAGTACTACTAGATGAGATTTCACCTTCACGTGGTCGATGATGTGAGTAGAGAAGATTATCTTCTTTAAAAAAAAAAAAAAAAGCCTATAAATAATGAATTTTGAATAGAAAATTTTCTTCATCATCCTAAGTGGCATAAAATCCTCCAAGAGGTGCTTATATAACTCTATCATGAAGTTTTAGGAGACGACGGTTCATCTCTACCCATCATAATTCTCGTGCAATGCCCACCTAAACTTCAATCCATTTTTACACTCAATGACAAGAAGATTCTCTTGAGGGATGCATCTAACCACCCAAAAATATTAATATGTTTAGGTAATCAAGAGTTTATGGAGACCATTTAAGTGTTTATACACCCATCTAAATGTGTTTGAAAATATTGGGCTAGCGAGTCAAAAGATATGCCACCCACTAACCAACTTTTGGTCCCTTAATAGAGATTTGGCTCTAAGATAAAATGCACCATCATGTATCCCAAGATTTGAGTGGTATATAATCATTTATGGTGTGCTTATAGGACTCACCCATGTAAATTTAAGCATTAGAAATTTGTCTCTACCCCTCACGGTTCTCCTACAACACCCACCTAAAGTTTATTTTGTTTCTACACGTAGGTATGAGAAGATTATCTTGAGGGATACATATAACTACCTATAAATGTTAACCCTAGGAGGTTATGGAGAGTGCAGGGAGGTCATTCAAGCATTTATATGCTTATTTAGACATGGTCAGGAAGATTGTTCATTAATTAGTATAGCAATTCAAAATATATGCTACCCACTGACCAACTTTTGGTGCCTTAATAGAGATTTGGATGAAATAGAAAAAGTGGTGTTCTGTCTCCCTCATCTCAAGTGGTAGATAATCCTCTATGGTTACTTTTATTACTTTCTCATGTATATGTAGGAACATATGTTTTGTCTCTACCCCTCATGATTCACCTATAACATGCACCCAAAGTTTACGCTATTTCTACACTAAGGGATGAAATTATTCTCTTAAGGAATGTGTCTAGATGACTAAAAATATTTACCATATGAGGTGATGGAGAGCATAAGTATGCCATTTAATATTTTATATTTCTATTTGGATGTGTTGGTGTAGATGGTTCATTTATTGGACGAGTGAGTTAAAAGATACGCTACTCATTGACCAACTTTTAGTCCTTTAAGAGAGATTTGGCTATTAAATAAAATACACTGTCATGTCTTTCACATCCTAGTTTATAGATAATCCTATAAGAGGGTAGTTATAGGAATCTCTCATGAAACTATAAGTGATAATGGTTCATCTCTACCCTTATGATTCTTCTACAATGCCCACCTAAAGTTCTCTCTATTTCTACACTTAGGGATGAGAAGCTTATCTTGTGAGATGCATTAGCTCACTCGAAACTGTCAAACCTAAGAGGTGATTGTGAGTGGATGGAGGCCATTCAAGAATTTATACACCTATCTAGATATGTCTATAAACACAGTGCATCAATTTGGCAAGCGAGTTAAAAGATAAACTATTCACTAACTAACTTTTCGACCCTTACGAGAGATTTGGCTACAATAAAAAAATAATCATCATGCTTCCTTCATCCTAAAAAGTAAATAATATTCTAAGGGTGATAATAGGACTCTCTTGTACAATTTTAGGCATTAACTATTTGTATCTAACCCTCATGGTTTTCCTGCAAAGCTCACTAAAAATTCTCTCCATTTATACACTTAGGGATGAGAAGATTCTCTTAAGGGATGTGTCCATCTAACTATAACTATCAACCTAGGGAGGAAGCAATGAGTGGAGGGATGACATTCAATAGTTTATATGGCCATATGGAGGTGTCAACAAAGATATTTCATCGATTGGGATAATGTTTCTAAATATACACTACCTATTGATAAACATTTAATATATTAATAAAGAATTCACTATAATAAAAAATGCATCATCATGTCTCCCACATATTGAGTGATAAAGAATAATATGGGGGGTGGTCACAGAATTTACATGTTTAATTTTAGGTATTGAAAATTCATATCTACCCCTTATGGTTTTATTTTTATGTTTGTCCAAATTTATCTATGTTTATACACTTTGGGATGATAAACTTCTCTTGAGGGATGGGTTCAAACATCTACAATTGTCAATACTAGGAGGTAACAAAAAATAAAGGGAATCCATTCTAGTGTTTGTACACCCATCTAGACATGTGCATGTAGTTGGTTCATCAATTGGGCTAGCATGTTAAACAATATGCTACCCATTAACCAATTTTTGGTCCCTTCAGAGAGATTTGGTTATGAGATAAAGCATATCATCATGTCTCCCTCATCTTGAGTATAAGATATCCCTTTTGGAGGTGATAAGATGAATTTATCATGAAAATTTAGGTACTAGTATTTTTTCTCTACCCCTCACGGTTCTCCTACAAGGCCCACCTAAAGTTCACTATGTCTCTATAATCAGGGACGAGAAGCTTCTCTTGAAGGATGCATCCAGCATCTTAAAAATTTTAACCTAAAGAGGTGAAATAGAGTGGAGGGAGGATATTATAGCATTTATACATCCATCCAGACATGTCTACATAGTCAGTTCATCAATTGGTTTATCAAGTCAAAAGATATGCTACCCACTGACCAACTTTAGGTCCTTTAAGAGAGATTTAGATGCAAGATAAAATGCATCACTATGTCTACCTCACATTAAGTGGTATAAAATATTCTATGGAGTGATCATGTGACTCACCTATGTAAATTTAGGCATTCAAGATTTGTCTCTTTTGCTCATCGTTTTCTTGCAATGCTCACCTGAAGTTCACTTCATTTCTACACATAGGGATGAGAAGCTTATCTTGAGGGATACATTTTTATACCAACTAATGTCATCCCTAGGCCCAAAAGAAGAATGGAGAGAGGCCTATATAGTATTTATATGCCCATCCAGACCTGTCTACAAAGATAGTTCATTGATTGGGCTAGCGAGTCAAAAAATATACTACATACTGACCATCTTTTAGTTTTTTAAAAGAGATTTAACTACAAGATAAAATGTATCGCCATGTCTCCCTCATCCTAATTATAAGATAATCCTATATGGGGTTCTCACATAACTTGCTTATGAAACTATAGGCATTGATGATTTGTCTCTACCCCTCATGCTTCTCTTACAATGCTCACCTAAATTTATTTTTGTTTTTATACTCAAGGACAAGAAGCTTCTCTTGAGGGATGCATCCAGCCACCTGAAATTGTCAACCTCAAGACTTGATGGAGAGTATATGTAGGTCATTACAATATTTATACATCCATATAGATACATTCATGACCTCAATTCATTGATTGGGGTAGTGAGTCAAAATATACACTACCCACCAACCAATTTTTATTCATTTAAGAGAGATTTGGCTACAAGAGAAAAATTAATGCCATGTATCTAAAATATAAAGTGGTATATAATCCTATATGGGGTGATCATATGACTTTAAATTAAAATTTTATGTGCTGACAATTATTTTCTACCCCTCATCGATCTCTTACAATGCTCACATGAAGTTCGCTCTATTTATACACTTAGAGATGAGAAGTTTCTCTTGAGGGATGTGTCAAGATACTTATAAATATAAATAATGGGAGATAAAATAGAGTGTTAATAGGCCATTATAGTGTTTAAAATACCACCCATAAAATTTTGCATATTTGGCTCATCGATTGGGCTAATGATTCAAAAGATAAACCCCCCACTGACGAACTTTTGGTCCTTTAAGAGAGATTTAGCTACGAGAAAAAATACGTCAACTATCTTCCTCATATAGAGAGGTAGATAAATTAAGAGGTGATCATAATACTCATACATGAAACTATAGGCATTTACATTTCATCTCTGCCCCTCACGGTTATCTTGTAATGCATGCCTAAAGTTCACTCTATTTCTACACTCAGGGACAAGAAGCTTCTCTTGACGGATGTGTCTTTCCACCCAAGATCAATGGAGAGTGGAGGGAGGCCATTCTAAATTTTATATTACTATTTAAACATGTCTATATAGATGGTTTGTTTATTTAGATGGTGATTCAAAATATACACTGCCCACTGACTAAAGTTTGGTCCCTAAAGAGAGATTTGACTATGATAGAAAATGCACCAACATGTCTCCCTTGTCCCAAATAGAACCTAATAATTTAGGGGGTGATTAAAGGAATTTCCAATATAATTTTATGAACTTTAGGTTCATCCATATCCCTCACGGATCTCAATTACTCCAACATACACATTATGGGAATACACATATACATGATTTTATCCACTTATGGGTATTGCGCTTTCCCTCTACTCATATTGCTAGGATATTGGGAGAATCCATATTCTATGATATTGATACTTCTAGGTTATATCATTATATGGTCACATTACATTATCATGTGTGGGTTATTATGTACTTACACATGTCTTACCATGCTTATATCTTATATAGGGTACTTGATATGCTATGAATTTGATGTTTTTTGCTGACATTTTTGATCCATCGGCTATTATGACATGTTTATGTTGGTTAATTTTGATTTTAATTTATGCACTTCCTTGAGTGTTATGCCTTATTATTGTCTTACTTATTCAATCATTTGAATATTCTCTGTTGTATACATCCCCTATGTCTATGTTTACCTTATTAGAAATTTTAATATGTCATTGCTCAATCTTGGACATTTGAATATGTCATTGAGTGTTATGTGGATATTTGAATATGTTATCCCTTGCTTTATGTACATTTAAATAAGTCACATCCATTAGATTTTGTGGCATTTGAACATGCCCCTTATTTGCAATCTCCTACTACCTTTGTTTATTGACTTGCTTTTGAGTGGTCTTGTATGAGTGCTTGTTTGCTTGTTGAGCTTGTACTATTGTTGACCATTTTTGGTCCTATAGGCCAAAAATTGGTCCCCCCTTTTCCCCCTACTATTCTGAGCTAGTACATTTTTTATTTTGCATAAGTCTTGCAAATTTCTACGGACTCTGCAAATTTCTATGGACTCTACAGGCATTTCTATGGACTCTACAGGTTTTCTACGGACTCTGCAGAGAAATTTCAATGGACTCTACAAAGAAGTTTTCTACATACTCTATAGGTAGAGATGAATTCCTGACACTTAAGCATAAAATGGACCATTCCAAGTGCCTTGCAGAAGGCAGTTTTGGACTCAAGATCCCTTGCGGAGGACAAGGAACACTTTTACAAAGAGGCCACAGAGAAACCCCGAAGAGGTAAGTTTCTTTTAGAAATTTGTCTAAGGAAAAGGAAATACCCTTCGGAAGGGTCGTTTCCAATTTTACCAAAGGGCACTTTTCAAAGGTAGTCAAAGAAGCAAAGGAAGAAATCCTTCAAACTTTTGTCTAAAGGAATTCCTTCGAACAAAAGTCTGAAGGAATTCGGAAGGGCTATGAGCAAGAAAGCCGAAGAAAAGTAAGAAAAGACCAAGGCAAAAGCAAAAAGTGATTTCTTTTAGACTTTTTGTCTAAAGGAATTCCTTTAGACAAAATGTCTGAAGAAATTTGAGAAAACCGCGAGCCAAAAAGCCCAAGGAGAAAATTCGAAGAAGCAGACAAGGAAATTCTTGTAGACTTTGTGTCTACGGGAAAATGTCCACAGAAAAATATTGCGGGAAAAGGTTCTAAAGAAAATAAGCTGCCAAAGGACCCCGAAGGGTAGGTGCCCTTGCGGGGGACTCTCGACCAAAATGAAGTACACTTCTCCAAAATCCAAAGGGACACCTTCCCTTTGGGAGGGTCTAAAGCAAAAGCTCGAAGGAAAGGGAGCAGAAGAAAGCCAAAGCAAAGGAAAAGGCTGAAATAATTCCAAGGGGTGATGGGCCCGAAGACATCAAAATCAAGCATGATGAACTAGCCGTTGGAAGTTCAAACACAATGATGGGTGTGCAGAAGTCAAATTTAAGGCTCGTGAAATAGCCATTGATTTTGAAAAGAGCCTAAGGAAGAGCCCAAGGAACGCAGCGACCCACCAAAAGATAGCCCCGAGGGCCGAAGGAGCTAGAAAGAGACAAAACTAGGAAGAAGACAAAGTGCAAAAATAGACAAATAGTCCAGGTGGCAAAGGGGAGGCAAGTTATTGTTAGGTGGTCATCAAACGGTGCAAATAGTAAGTGGCATGGCTTGTTTTCTCCATTTTTCATTTATAAGTAGAAAAATTGCGTAAATATCTGGAAGGAGTAGTCTTATCCACAAAAAAGAGGCACAGCCCATGCTTTCACATTAATGTTTAAATGCTAAAGTCAAGATATGCATTTACACAACATGGTTCTAGTAGGCCTCTTCTAAAAGAATGACATCAGCAATAGTGACTTCCTCTTCTCGATGCTCACAAACGTACATGGGCCATCTTGTCAAAGAGTGCCAAAGTATTTTCCAAAGCAGTGCCTTTACTTCTCCTCTTTCTATATATTATAAAACTTCTCATTTAGGATCCAATTCTCTTAGCCTGTAAGGCAAAGCTCTGCCCAAAAATATCTCGAGCTTGTAAGGCAAAACTTTGTCAGATTTTACCTTGAATCAAGACTTAGCATTTTTACCTCCATTTGAAATTGCACTCACACATATGCCTATGTTTTCTTTTTGTTTTAAGTCATTTTCTTTTATGATTTCACAGAATGATTCCAACATGTCTAGTGCATTGTGAAGTCTCTCCTTCTGTAGGTCTGCCAGAAGTGTCTATAGCAAGAATATAAGGGCATGTGAACAGGCTGCCAAAGTGTGTCTCAGAGCACCTTTGATAGTTCTTCCTTCCTGTATCTCTATGGACCCCTGACTCACTAATACAGAAGAGTTTCCCACATTAGATGAAGTGTATGGGGGATTCTTATTGGTGAAAAGTGTATGTTCAGGTTGAGTGGATCAACTTTTTTGGTGTATCACCTTTTCAGTTTAGGTTTAGGTTCTATTTTTAGCATCCTTCTCCCTTTTCACCCCCCCTTTTCATTTATTTGTCAGCAGTAGGAAATCCAAGACCTAAAAGATACATCAGAGGGAGATAGCCCTTATCTAGAGACTCTCCCCTCAACTTCGCCAGTCCCACAGGTGAGAGGGGAGTTTCCATTATTGCATGTGGAAGGCAGGAGCTCACCCTCCTACCCAGGGTGTAATCCACTATGTCAACAATTTTTGGCATGCCTGGTGGGACCAACTAAGACAAGTTATGTCCAAAGATTTGAAGAGTATTTGGTGTGTTCTTCAACCAACCAGCCTTTGGAGTCTTTTTTACCAACACCAATGGTGACTCTAAGTTGAATCAGCTGGTTAAGTAGTCCAGGTGCCATCAAGAAATCACATTTTTATATGGTTTTGATCAAGCTCAGGCTGTCATGAAACCACCTCAAACTCTAGCGTTGCTTCCCTCATTGTTGAAAGGTAAATAGGGGAATTGTTTGAAGTGATTCCATGAAATTTTTGAGCTTGATCGAAACATATGAATAAATACAAGTTACATGGTCCTAAGCAATGGATTATACACACCAAAATGTGCCTTCATTTGAAACAGCTCTTCCTATGCATCAGCAGACCTTTCTTAGTCTTCCTCAACTCCCTCAAGTCACTGGTCCTGATGGCAAGATCTTGACTTAGAAGGAAACAGTGGAATCATGGGGAAGGAAAGAGGAGAAGAAAGGTTTTGCTCAAAACCTCACAAAGGATGAACATGCTCTTGTTCATGATGATTCCTATGATCTCCAAGAAAGGTGCTTCCAAGAAGATATAGCTAGGAGAATTACAAAGTTGGAATCCAGAGAGAGATTCCTCAGCCAATATGTGATGGACCTATCTGAACACACTCCATCTACACACTTCCAAGAAATCTATCAGGCCACACCTGATATAAATGAATTACTAACCAAATGGAAAGAAGAGAATCATTTGATTCTAGCTCAAGGACTGTCTCCTCTTCCACATGGTTTTTCAACATCACCCCTTCTCAAGGAAGAACCTGTTCTACAGGAGGTGAGTGAGGAGCACAAGATCCAATCTGCAGCTCTCCAAGAGGCTATCATGAGTGACAATGAATAATAAATCATCATCGATGCTCCTTGTGAAGACATCATCAGCAATGGACAAGACTCAGGTCACGCATACATGCAAATGTTCCTGCAATACGAAGAGGAACATAAGCATGGTGAGCTCTCTTCCCCTTTGTTCAATGAACTTCCTTGTTGTTTTGATGAGGAGGACTATTATGCCAAGGATCCTAAGTTGGAGGAGGATTAGATGGGTGTCTTTGAACAACTAGAGACTTTGATCCTTGAGCAAGAAAAGGAGAGGTTGGTCCACCTTGAGGAAATCCTTGAAGAAGAGAGCTTTGAATAAAAAGGTGATTTTATGTGGGATGAGCAATCAGTTTGTGATTCCATTTCAGACATCACAATAGTCACCCTTCTTCAAGAAGGTCTTGAGGGAGTAGAGGATGAGTTTGATAGGGTCTTCAATGAAGCAGAAGGGAACAAGTCAAACCATGATGCATTGCAAAGGGACTATGCATATCAAAGGGCTTATGGTGATGAGCCATCAACCATTGATTTCTTGGTGAAATGCACCAACATGAAGGACCAGCATTCAAAAATCTTCTAAGGACAAGAAGAGTACGTATATGTTGGAAGCATGTTTAAATCTAATCCACTCAGATGCAAGCCAATTTAGGTGGCAGGCAAGAGGAACAGGTCACCAAATCTCCATTTCATTTGGCCACTTGTCTGGCACCATAAGTTTCCTAGCCAAGAAGGGGACTTAATAAATTTTCCCTTTGATCTAGGAGTGAGGCAAATTTACCTGGTTAGTTGTATATAGTAGTTTGCTTTCAGTTTATTTTCCTATTTCCCCTAAGTGCAGTTTACACAAGTAGTGTTTTTAGCCTTGTGTGTGTTTTCCTTTGTGTGTGCTGTAAAAGCTCATGATTGATTCTAGGATCTCTCAAATCTGTTGTTGGTCTTTCTTCAAAGTTGCATTCTAACTCCGTGCCCAATGGACTTTAAGGCAACTAGTCTCTAAGCATAGCAGGCATGCTTCCCCTAGGAGTCACCAATTTTTTGATCATTTTTGGTCCTGCAGGCCAAAAATTGATCCTCCCTTTTTCCATTGCTATTTTGAGCTAGTACATTTTTGATTTTCCACAAGTCTTGAAAATTTCTATGAACTCTACAAATTTCTATAGACTCTGCAAGAATTTCTACGGACTCTACAGGTTTTCTACAGACTCTGCAGGAGAAATTTCTATGGACTCTATAAAGAAGTTTTCTACAGACTCTAAAAATAAGTTTTCTATAGACTCTACAGGTAGAGACGAGTTCCTGACACTTAGGCACAAAATGGACCATTATAAGTGCCCTTATGGAGGGCAGTTCCAGACTCAAGATCCCTTGCAGAGGGCAGGGAACACTTTTGCAAAGAGGCCATAGAGAAAGGCTGAAGATGTAAGTTTCTTTCAAAAACTTGTCTAAGGCAAAGGAAATACCTTGGAAAGGGTCATTTCCAATTTTCTCGAAGGGCACTTTTCAAAGGTAGTTAAAGAAGCAAAGGAAGAAATCCTTCAGACTTTTTGTCCAAAGGAATTCCTTCGGACAAAAGTTTGAAGGAATTCGGAAGGGCTATGAGCAAGAAAGCTGAAGAAAACTAAGAAAAGATCAAGGCAAAAGGAAAAAGTGATTTCTTTCAGACTTTTTGTCTGAAGGAATTCCTTCGGACAAAATGTCTGAACAAATTTGAGAAAGTCACGAGCCAAAAATCTTGGGGAGAAAATTCGAAGAATCAGACAAGGCAATTCTTGCGGACTTTGTGTCCATGGGAAAATTTCTACGGAAAAAGCCCACGGGAAAAGGTTCTAAAGAAAATAGGTCACCAAAGGACCCCGAAGGGTAGGTGCCCTTGTGGGGGACTCTAAGCCAAAATGAAGGACACTTCTCCAAAAGCCAAAGGGACACCTTCCCTTTGGGAGGGTCCAAAGCAAAATCCTGAAGGAAAGGGAGTAGAAGAAATCCAAAGCAAAAGAAAAGGGCAAAAGAATTCCAAGGGGTGATGGGCCTGAAGACGTCAAAATCAAGCAGGGTGAAATAGCCGTTGGAAGTTTAAACGTAGTGACGAGTGTGCAGACATTAAATTTAAGGCTCATGAAATAGCCATTAATTTTGAAAAGAGCCTAAGGAAGAGCCCAAGGAACATAGTGACCCAGCAAAAGATAGCCCCGAGGGCTGAAAGAGCCAAAAAGAGAAAAAACTATGAAGAAGACAAAGTGCAAAAATGGACAAGTAGTCCAAGTGGCAAAGGGGAGGCAAGTTATTTCTAGGTGGTCATCAAATGGTGCAAATAGTAAGTGGTGTGGCCTATTTTCTCCATTTTGCATTTATAAGAAGACAAACCACATAAATATCTGGAAGGAGCAATCTTGTCTACAGAAAAGAGGTGCAGCCCATGCTTTCACATTGATGTTTGAATGCCAAAGTCAAAATTTGTGTTTACGTAGCATGGTTCCAATAGGCCTCTTCTAGAAGAATGACATCAGCAACAATGACTTCCTCTTCCCAATGCTCACAAATGCACATGGGCTAGCTTGTCAAAGAGCACAAAAGTCTTTTCCAAAGTGGCACCTTTACTTCTTCTCCTCTTTATATATATTTTAGAACTTCTCATTTAGGATCCAATTCTCTTAGCCCATAAGGCAAAGCTCTGCCCAAAAATATCTCAGGCTTGTAAGGTAGAACTCTGCCAAATTTTACCTTGAATCAAGAGTTAGCATTTTCACCTCCATTTGAACTTGCACTCACGCATATGTCTATGTTTTCTTTTTGTGTTAAGTAATTTTCTTTTATGCTTTGATAGAAAAATTCTAGCATGTCTAGTGCATTATGAAGTCTCTTCTTCTACAGGTCTGCCAGAAGTGTCTACAACAAGAATATAGGCACATGTGAATAGGCTGCCAAAGTGTGTCTCAGAGCACCTTTCATAGTTATTCCTCCCTATATCTCTATGGACCCTTGACTCACTGATAAAAAAGAGTTTTCCACATCAGATGAAGTGTATGGGGGCTTCTTCTTGGTGAAAAGAGTATGTTCAGGTTGAGTGGATCAACTTTTTTGGTGTATCACCTTTTCAGTTTAGGTTTAGGTTCTATTTTTAGCATCCTTCTCCCTTTTCATCCCCCCAATTTTTTTCATTTATTTGTTAGCAGTAGGAAATTTAGGACCTAAAAGATACATCAGAGGGATCTAGCCCTTATCTAGAGACTCTCCCCTCAGCTTTGTCGGTCCCACAGGCGAGAGGGGAGTTTCCATTGTTGTGTGTGGAAGGCAGGACCTCAGCCTCTTGCCTAGGGTTCAATCCACTGCATTAACAACTATTACTATATGGAAATTTCCATGATATTTATCATGTATATTAGGACTACATGTGATCAAATTAGTTTTATACATTTCAATGATATATTTACTTATGCACATTCTTCTACATGCTACACGGTTCAGTCATAGAATGTACAACTATATGGTTATCTTTTTCATTTGAGGTGAGGTAACTACTAGGTACTATTTTTACATCACCTTAAATTGACCAGATACAAACACTTTTGGTGGTTTTTCATATTTGACCAGCTATATACACAAATAAATATTAGATGAATTTGGAAAAAAAGTAGTTGATTTTAAGAAGTATAAATCTATAAACTATGCAATAAACTATGGAAAAGGGTCATCAATATGTTAGTTGGTTATGGCTAAAGTATTTGTATCTGATTTCATATTTGAATTCAAGAAAAATATTATTTACCAATATGTAAGACACACACACAAGCAAAAATGGTTATATAATCAGTTCAAGTTATGAAAGGACTACTTCCTGGTTGGGACCATTGTTTCGGTTATGGAGTTTGATTAAAATTACATAATAGAACCATAGAATGAGGGTCAAGATCAGTACTATAATTTAATTCAGGTTGGAATTTTCATGCATATTACATTCAGACATGCCCCTGATAACACAAAGGACAACAAAAATATTTTGAGGGAACACAACTATTATATGAGCAATGACATATCACATTCTCTAGATTTTATCCGAGGTTGTTTTGAGATATTTAATATAAATATTAATTCAAGAGAAATCATATTTAATACACACTACATGTGGTTAGAAAATTGCATAGGATAATTTAAGAATTATTGAATGTTTTTTGGTTAAGCAAGATGCATGAAAATAATGGGGTTCAACATTTTTGGATTTTCTTTGAGGTTAGGCATGGAAAAGGGGAACATGATGGTGTTAGTGCATTTGTAAACGTATCCCTTAAAAAAGAGCATAGTAAACATTAGGATTGTACTAATTTGATCAATGTTATAAGTATTGTGACTTGGTGTAATGAAAAAAAATATTGTGGATCAAATAAATATTTTCATGTGTGAATATTATTTTAGTTAATCGAGAAATGAAAGAAATAAATGTATGAATATTTCAATACATTACCCAAATTGAGTGTTTTTCACACCATTTGAAGTGCAAAATCAAGTTTGTGGACTATTTATACTATGGATATGGCACATTTTTATTTTGGTTGTATGGAGTTCCATTCGAATGAATGCGAGTCAAAAGAACACGTTGAAAAATGGTATAGTAGACCCATAACACCTATGGAGAGTAGCGATTCATTACAACCACTAGGGGAACATAAAATTCATCATTGGTTGACTTTGAACACATATCAAATCTTGTATAACCAAGTAAATTTTATTTATAATTTAAATGTAACATTAAACATTAATGATATATTATTTTTTCTTACATGTCCTAAAAATTTGATTATAACTTAAATGTGAGGAAAGTTTTTGTAGTGATTTCACTTGAAGACAATGATCAAGGAATATACTACTATTTATCTCATTGTAGAGAGGCAAATAAATTAACCACAACTATCATGAATGGATAAGACCTAATTTATCCCACTAGACCTGTGGTGTTTATAGGAATTTGGCTTCATAGATAATTTCATCAAAAATAAAAGCAATGGTTATTTTAGGACTTTGAAATGAAAAGGGTGATGTTTTATTATTCAAATTTGGTTATCACTACAAATATTAAAATGATAAAATTTCATGAAAAGCCTCCCAAAAAAATATTGTGGAACGTTTGTGAATCTGAGCATGAAGCAATTCTTGAAACACTTAAACACATTCTCGATCCTGAAAGTACATTGGATTCACTTGGTAAGGTTAGTATTCAATGTGTCTGACATTTTACATTAATAAATTTAACTTATTTGATTTAGTTTATTTTAATTTTTAATTATTTTGTCATTATGTGTTTATCTGTGCTTGAAATTTTTACTAATAGACTTAATGTATGTTAGTAGTACCAAATGAAATTTCACCTTCTCATGGTTGATGCTATGAATAGAGACGATTATCTACTTTAAAAAAATAAAAGCCTATAAAATAATAAATTTTGAGTATAAATTTTTCTTCTTCACCTTACATGGCATAAAATCCTCTAGTGGGTGCTTAGATGACTATCTCATGCAACTATAGGACCTGATAGTTTATCTCTACCCATCATGATTCTCATACAACACACACCTAAAGTTCAATCCATTTCTACACTCAAGGATGAGAAGATTCTCCAGAAATATGTGTCTAACCACATAAAACTATCAATCTTGAGAGGCAACTGAGAGTGCTTAAAGACCATTTAAGTGTTTATACAACCATTTAAATGTGTTTGCAAATACTATTCATTGATTAGGCTAGTGAGTCAAAATATATGCTACCCAGTAACCAACTTTTGGTCCCTTAATAAAGATTTGACTATGAGAGAAAATTCACCACCTTGTATACCAAGCCCCAAGTGGTATATAATCCTATACAATGTGCTTATAGGACTCACCCATGCAAATTTAGGAATTGATAGTTTGTCTCTACCCCTCTTGGTTCTTCTGTAATCCATTCCCAAAGTTTATTTCTACACATAGGTATGAGAAGCTTCTCATGAGGGATACATCTAACTACCTATAACTGTTAACCCTGGGAGGTGATGGAGAGTGTATAAAGGCCATTCAAGTGTTTATAAGCTCATATGGCCATGGTTGGGAAGATAGCTCATCAATTGGGCTAGCAATTCAAAATATATGTTACCCACTAGCCAACTTTTGGAGCCTTAAGAGAGATTTAGTTGCGATAGAAAAAGTGTTTCAGTGTCTCCCTCATCTCAAGTGGTAGATAATCCTCTAGAGGTGATTTGAGTACTTGATCATGTAGATTTAGGCACACATTTTCTGTCTCTACCCCTCATGATTCTCTTATAACACTCACTTGAAGTTCACTCCATTTCTATACTCAAGGATGAAACATTTCTCTTTAGGGATGTGTCCAAATAGTTGTAATTATTTACCATATCAGCTTATGGAGAGCACAAGGATACATTTAAGAGTTCATATGCCCATTTGGATGTGTCTTTATAGATAGTTCATCAATTAGACTAGAGAGTCAAAAGATATGCTACCCATTGACAAACTTTTGGTCCCTTAAGAGATATTTGGTTGAAAAAGAAAATACATTACCATGTCTCTCACATCCCAATTTTTATATAATCCTATGGGGGGTAGTTATAATACTCTCTCATGAAACTTTGGTTCATTTCTACCCCTTAAAAATCTTCCTAACATCTTCCTCAGGTTCTCTTTATTTATACACTTAGGGAAGAGAATCTTATCTTAAGGGATGCATTCACTCACCTAAAAATATCAACCTTAAGAGGTGATATCGAATGGAAGAAGGCCATTCAAGCATTTATACACCCATATAGATATGTTTGTAAATACAGTTCATGGATTGCACAAGCTACTCAAAAGATAAACTACCCACTAATTAAATGTTGGTCCCTTATGAGAGATTTGGTTGCAATAAAAAATGCATCATCATGTCTCCCTCATCTCATAGTAGAGAATCCTTTAAGGGGTGATAAGAGGACTCTCCTATACAACTATAGGCACTAACTATTTATCTTTAACCCTCACGATTATCCTACAATGCTTGCCCAAAGTTCTCTTTGACAACTATAATTATCAACCTAGCGAGGAAATAATGAGTAGAGGGATGCCATTTGATATATTATACGTCCATCTAAAGGTGTCCAGAAATATGGTTCATTGATTAGGATAGTGATTATAAAGATACACTACCCATTGACAAATGTTTAGTCATTTAAGAGAGAATTCACTATAATAGAAAATGCATCATCATGTCTCCCACATCTTGAGTGATAAAGAATCATATGGGCGATGCTCAAAAAATTTACTTGTTTAATTTTAAGTATTAATGGTTCGTATCTACCCTTATGATTTTCATGTAAAACTTGCCCAAAGTCATCTATGTTTCTACACTTTGGGATGATAAGCTTCTCTTGAGATATGTTCCTCGTTGCTTATAATTATCAACACTGGGAGGAATAAGAGAGAAAAGGGAAGAAAATATAGTGTTTATACACTCATATTAACATGTTCATGTAGTTGATTCATCGATTGGGATAGTGTGTAAAAAGATACACTACCCACTAACTAACATTTGGTCCCTCAAGAGAGATTTAGATGTGAGAGAAAACATGTCATCGTGTCTCCCTTGTCTTGAGTATAATATAATAATTTTTGAGGTGATAAAAGGAATTTCTCATGTAACTTTAGGTACTGATAATTTTTCTCTACCCCTCATGGTTTTCTTACAAGCCCAACCTGAATTTCATTATGTTTCTACACTCAAGAATGGGAAGCTTCTCTTGAAGGATGTGTCCATCCACTTTTAATTGTCAAACCCAAGAGGTGACAAAGAGTGGAGGAGGATGTTATAGCATTTATACATCCATCCAAACACATCTACGTATTCAATTTGTTAATTGGGCTACCGATTCAAAATATATTCTACCCACTAGCCAAATTTTGGTCCCTTAAGAGAGATTTGACTACAATATAAAATACATCATTGTGTCTACATCATCTTTAGTGGTAGATAAAAATCTTGGGGTGCTCATAGTAATCACCTATGTAACTTTAAACATTGAAGGTTTGTATCTATTTCTCATGGATCTCTTGAAATGCTAACTTGAAGTTCACTTCATTTGTACACATAGGGACAAGAAGCTTATCTTGAGGAATACATTTTTCTGCCTACTAATTTCATACCTAGGGCCTAAAAAATATTGGAGAGAGTTAATTTTATAATTTATACACCCATACAGACCTACCTATAAAGATGGTTCATCGATTGGAATTGTGACTCAAAATATATGTTACCCACTAACCAAATTTTGGTCCCTTAAGAGAGATTTATCTATGAGAGAAAATACATCACTATGTTTCCCTCATCCTAATTGTAGATAATAATATATGGGGTGCTCACATTAATTTATTTTTCAACTGTAGGTGTTGATGGTTTATCTTTACCCCTCATAGTTCCCCCATAATGCTCACTTAAGGTTTGTTTTATTTCTACACTCAAGGACAATAAGCTTCTCTTGAGGGATGCATCTAGCCATCTAAAACTATCAACCTTGAGACTTGATGGAGAGAATATGGAGCTCATTCAAATATTTATACATCCATCCAGATGAATCCATGCATTCAATTCATTGATTGGGGTAGTGAGTCAAAATATATGCTACCCACCAATCAAATTTTGTACATTTAAGAGAGATTTGGCTGCAAGATAAAAAAATATGCCATGTATCTCACATCTCAAGTGGTAGATAATCCTCTATGGGGTTTTCATATTAATTTTCATTTCAAATTTATGTGTTGGCATTTTATCTCTACCCATCATGGTTCTCTTTCAATGCTCACTTGAAGTTCACTCTATTTATAAACTTAGGGATGAGAATATTCTTTTGAGGGATGTTTCTAAATGATTGAAACTATCAATTATAGGAGATGAAATATAATGGGAAGAGGCCATTATAGTTTTAAACTCCCACATATATGTTATTTTCACAATAAGTTCATCAATTGGGCTAGTGAGTCAAAAGATACACTACCCACTGACCAAATTTTGGTCCCTTAAGAGAGATCTAATTGTGAGATAATATACGTAAATTTTTTACCTCATCTAGAGTGATATATAATATTCAAAGGGTGTTCATAGGACTCATACATGAAACTATATGCATTGACAGTTCACCTCTACCCCTCATAGTTCTTCTATAATGCATGCTTAAAATTCACTCTATTTATACACTTTGGGATAAGAAGCTTATCTTTAAGGATGTTATTTTACACCCAATATAAATAAAGGAGGACATTCTAAATTTTATATTCTTATTCAAACATATTTACATAGACAATTTGTTGATTGGTCTTGCGAGTCAAAAAATACACTTGCCACTAACCAAAGTTTGGTCCCCAAAGAGAGATTTTACTATGAGATAAAATGCACCAATGTGTCTCCCTTGTCCCAAATGTAATATAATAATTTAGGGGGGTGATTTGAATTTCCCATACAACTTTATGAAATGTAGGTTCGTGTTTAGCCCTCATGGATCTCTTGTAATTACCACTTCAAGTTTTCTTTATTTGTTTACTATGGGATGACAAGATTTCTTGAGGGATGTATTAGAATGCCTAAAATTTTCAGCCATGTGCCTAAAATAGAGTATAAAGAGTCCATCTAAATGTTTATATGCCCATCTAGATGTTTCTGTGAAGATACATCATTGATTGGGCTAGCAAGTCAAAAGATATACTACCCACTAATCAAATTTTGATCCCTTAAGAGAGATTTATCTATGAGATAAAATGAACTACCATGTATCCCACATATTGAGTGTTATATAATACTTAGGGGTACTTATATGACTCTCCTATGTAGTTTTAGGCACTAATGGTTCATCTCTACCCATTGTGGTTTTCCTACAACACCCACCCAAAGTTCACTCTATTTCTACACTCAAGGATGAGAATATTCTCTTAAGGGATGCATCTAACTACATGAAACTATAAAAACTAAGAGTAAATAGATAATATAAGAGGCCATTTCAATTTTTATACACCTATCTAAATCTATCTATAAATATAATTCAATGATTGGGCTATTGAGTCAAAAGATATGTTACCCACTGACTAATTTTGGATCCCTTAAGAGATATTTGGTTGTGAGATAAAATGCATCATCATGTTTAACTCATAAAATTGGTAGATGATTATATATTTGGTTCTCAGATAACTCAACCATGTAACTTTATTTAGTGATGATTTGTTTCTACCCCTCATGGTTCTCCTCGAATGATCATTCAAAATTCACTTTATTTCTACACTCAAGGACGAGAAGCTTCTCTTGAGGGATGCATCTCAATGCATAAAAATGTAAAACCCATGAGTTTTAATATATTTTAGGTATGCCATTATATATTTTATTCACCCATATAAATGTGTCTACAAATATGGTTCATCGATTGGGCTAGTGAGTTAAAAGACTTGTTACTCACTGACCCACTTTTAGTCCCTTAAGAGAGATTTAACTCCAAGATAAAATGTATTGTCATATCTCCCACATCTATATTTGTATATAATCCTCCATAAAATACTAATATTACTATATCATTAAATTTTATGTGCTAAGTTTTCATCTCTACCCCTCACGGTTCTCCTATAATGCCTGCACGAAGTTCATTATGTTTCTACACTCAAGGATGAGAAAATTCTCTTGAGGGATGCATTCATCCACCTATAAGTTTCAAAACAAAAAGGTGATGGAGATTATATGTATGTCATTAAAAATTTTATATTCCCATCAATACATGTCCACATTGTTAGTTTATCGATTAGGCTAGCGAGTCAAAATATATGGTACCCACTGACCAATGGTTAGTCCCTTAAGAGAGATTTGGATTGAGATAAAATGTGTTACCATGTTTATTGCATCTAAAATGGTATATAATACTATAGGTGTTATTATAGGAGTAGATATTATAACCTTAAGAGTTGACAGTTGGTCTCTACCCCTCATGTTTCTCCTATAATGCCCATCCAGAGTTTGTTATGTTTCTAGATTCAGGGATGAGAAGATTCTCTTGAGGGATGCATTTGGATACCTAAAAATATTTAACATAGTAGTTTAAAGAGAGTATATGGATTCAATAAACTATTTAAACACCCATACTAACCCATTCACATAGTTGGTTCATCGATGGGGCTAGCGATTCAAAAGATACACTACCCATTGGCCAACGTTTGGCCTTGCAAGAGAGATTTGGCTATGAGAGTAAACATGTGGATATGTATCCCTCATATCAAGTGGTAGAGAATAATATAAAGGGTGATAATATGAATCACCTATAAAACTATAATCATTAATTGGTCGACTCTACCCCTCACATTTCTCTTGCAACACCTTCCCGAAGGTTTCTTCATTTCTACACTCAAGATGAGCAGCTTCGCTTGACAGATGCATTTAGTCATCTAAAGTTTTCAATCTTGGGGACTTATAGATAGTAAAGTGTGGATATTATATAATTTATATACCCATATAAACATGTCCACATATATGGTTCATCAATTATGAAAGCAAGTCAAAAGATATGCTACCCACTGACCAAATTTTAGTCCCTAAAGAGAAATTTTGTTATGAGAATAAATGCATATTTGTGTCTCCCTCATCCCAAGTGGCATAAAATAATTTAGGGGGTGATCATATGAGTTTTATACTCAATTTTATATACTAATTATTTTTATATACTCCTCATAGCTCTACTATAATGCCATCATGCTAAGTGGTAGAGAATTTTGTATAGGTTTCTCATAGGACTTGATTTTAAAACTTTATGAACTAATGGTTTGTCTCTATTCTGCAAGGCTCTCCAAATTGGTTCCCTTAAGAGAGATTTAACTAGAAGATAAAATTCATCACTATGTCTCCCTCATCGAGAGTGGTAGAGATTCCTTTATGGGGTGATCACATGACTCACCTATGAAATTTTAGGTGCTCATGGTTCAAATATAAACCTCACTTCTATCATAAAATTTCCACCTAAAGTTTGTTCCATTTCTACATTAAGGGATGAGAAGTTTATCTTGATGGGTGCATCTATCTATCTTCAACTATCGACCCTAAGAGGAGATGGAGAGTGAAGTGAGGCCATTACAAGATTTATACACCCATCTAGATGTGTTTATACAATTTATTTGTTGCTTTTGATAGTGATTCAAAATAAACACTACCCACTGACCATCTTTTGATCCATTAAAAGAGATTTTACTAAGAGAGAAAATATACTACTGTGTCTCCCTCATCCCAAGTGGTAAAGACTCCTCTAGTGTGTGCTTAAAGGACTAAACCTTGTAACTTAAGGTGTTGATGGTTCATCTTTGCCCCTCACAATTATCTTTTAAATCTTGACTGAAGTAGGTGACATTCAAAACTTCCATGAATGAGGAATCACAAGAATTACATGATGTGCACGATCATTGAGCTCCTCCAATGGGTGGTAATATGAACATGTGTCTGTTGAATCTCTCAACAACTATAAAATTTGATTTCTTTCATTTTTTTATTTCAAATTATTCTCTAATTTAATTGAATCTCTCAACAACAAACTGATATCACAACACCAATGCTCATATGAAAGGCTCATCAAACCAATGATATTTATTTTTTTAGAATGTCCCAATTCCCAACTAAGTTTTTTAGATGTAATGCACATCTTATTCCTCTATTAGGTGTGCACATCATTAGGTAATGTTTTTTGAAAAAATCTACAAATTTCCTTCTTTTATTTAGGGTTTTTATATCAAGCCATCTATAAATTGACATCCTTGTCTCTATTAGGTATTTGTAATGGACACTAGTGACCCTAAAGCTTTGTGAAATTCCTTTCCTGATGTAGGCATGCATGACTACATAGAAAATTATTGTTAGTTGTTATTATTTCCATTGCTGGTTCAACTTCAATGCAAGTTTCATTATAAGTATGAAATTATTTGGATATGGTAGCAATTATGCCCATGAAAATATTCAAAAAACAATAGTTATAACATAAATATACATGCCATGGAATATTTTTACAATAAATTTTATCCCTGTGCTTACTACAAACGTTCTTCCTTTTGTGTGTTTTATATAGTCTATCACATTATCGAGTGCTTAGATAGGATAACTATATCACATCTTGTTAATGCATGGGACATTATATAGTTTTATAAGACATGTGTCCTAAATTATACATGCAGTGAACACCATGCCTTATAATATATATTATTATTAAATTATCATCATTCTAATAGATATAAATATATATATATATATATATATATATATATATATATATTACATAATTAATGTTTAATTTGCACAAAAATATTATAATATATATTATATAATAATTAAAATTTAATATATAAGAATATTACACACACACACACTTCATGCACAAAACCTGAGATAGGGTCATTATTCATGGGTTTTGAGTGAGGTACAATTATGGATTTACACTCTTTCATTTTACAAAACCCTTCTTACCAAAGTATAATCTTGCATCCATTTCAATGTAACTTATTTTCTTTAGTATGATAGTTTCAGCCTCCACATATAAAGCTATAACAATCAAGGTGTGCCTAATTTGAGATACATCATACCACCAAACCTCTTGAAAAGAGTATGCATAAACTGGTGTGGATTCCTACCTAGGTATAGCAAAATACCCAAAAGTGGCAATGCTAGTGGTTACATTGAAGGAATATTTTTGATTTTTCATCTAATTAGTTTTAGTGTCATCTAATTAGTTTTTAAATAGTTTAAGAAGTATTTTGTCCAATAATTTTAGACTCTTCTAAATTGACACATGGTACATTCTTTACATTTTTAGAGGAGTGGCCAGATATTCAACCCCTATTTTCATTTAAGTGACACATTTTTCAAGCATTTATTGGGTAATTAAAAATAGTTCAGGTGAAGCTCCAAATTACATTGACAAATTTGACCTGTCACCAAACTTTGCACATGTATCTTCTAGAACATGCAAATAGCGAAAGATTTCAAGGTGAGATGAGAAGAAATGGTGAGGGGCAATGACAAGGTACTCCCAATGTATCGAAAAACAAACCTAAATTCAAGGTAGTTTTTGGATTTACATGATTATCACCCATTTCAAAGGGATCTATAACTCGCAAGGTGGCATCATATTTCAATGGCCATTTTTTATTGTTAAGTTTAGAAAAATATGTCATGATATTTCATTTGATTGCATTGAGGCTCCACATCTAATGTGAGGCTAGAATCAATGATGCAATACAGTTGATGCGGGGACAAGACATTCAGGTTGAAGAGTCTATATTACATAGATATACATGACATAATGTATTCTACTCAAAAGGTGAGAAAATATCAATGGTCAGAGAATTTTAGTGAGGTACAACTACCAATTTACATTTTTTCTCTTTATGAAATCATACTTTAATAAAATCAAAAAATTATGCCATCCCTTTTGGCATAACTTGCACCTTTGGGGTAACTAATACATACATACATATATTAATAAGATATTATATTACTAATAATTAAAAAAATATTATATTATATCATAATAAATAATATAATATTATTATTTATTATATAATATCTTGTTATATTATAAGAAAAATATATATATATATATATATATATATATATATATATATATATATATATATTAATATTATTATAATAAAAACATACTATATATAGTTATATATAATATCTTAATAGTGTAGTAGCCATAATGATTTTATTACATATATCATTAATAATATATATTATTGTAATACACACACACACACACACACACACACACACACACATGTCAGTTATAAAAAGGCCACATTATTATTATTATTATTATTATTATTATTATTATTATTATTATTATTATTATTATTATTATTATTATTATTATTATTATTATTATTATTATTATTATTATTATTATTATTATTCAACTTGACCTGTTGTAAAAAAACATTATCAATTTTAACAACAATTCTAAAGTTTTTTCATAGTAATTTTATGTGTCTTGTATTTGCATATGGAGGTTTATCCAATACTAGAGGCAATTATCCCAAATCCCCAACAAAAATCATTTACCTTCCACCAAACAATATATCATCATTTCTTGGAAATACTTGGCGTAGTCAAGAATCTATATTTTCAAGTATATTTTGGCCTATAAAGCTCATCTCATCAATCAAAATATATCTAACATGTTTAATTTCTTATTGAAAACTCGATAATCTTATTCCTTTTATGTATTGTTCATGCACCAATGTTAAATTTTTCAATTCCAGTTGGATCAAGTAGTAACAATGGGCAACGTTGTCGTTGTGATAACTCTAGAAGTGAGAGTTCAATCCCTTTAATAAGATATGATTTCATTGTTACTATAGTTATTTTAATTATTAGATTCAATGAAGATGTAATTTGTCCTTGATTATAATGTCTTATAATTATATCAACTGCTACTTTTTGTTTCTCACTTAGGCTTTCGTAACAAAAATTAGACTCCATTTCTTCCATAGCAAGTAAGTTTTTTTTTTTTTTTTGTCATTCTTATAAATTTAAGAACTCTCTTCATTTATTCTTCACCCATATTATCTACATCCCAATTTATTTGTCTATCAATATCTCTTCGACCCAACATAGCAATCTCAAAAACATGTAAAAACTATTTTCAGTGTAGCCCTGATATGATCTCCCACTCATGTCCAGTTGTATTTTTTTGGATAACTTCATCATTTTCATAAGTTGTTTTTTTTGGATGTCATTATTTGTTTCAATAATCCAGTCCATATGAAAAGGGTTGTATTTAAAATGACCCCAATTATATTTTATTGTGTCCTCATCAAGGCCAATGCCTATCTCAATATCATGAAATGGTTTGTACAATAGTAACTCTGACCAACAAAAAACCAAAAAAAAATAACTATCTTGTTCTAGGATGATCTAAAACCTTGGCCATACCTTCATAATAGCACACATTTTTCTTGGTTTCCACTTTTCACCTCTTTTAATTTTTGGACTATACATCCAAGATCTTACAACCCCAATGAGTGGTACATGTTCCATTGAGTGAGGTCTTTTAATACACCCATTGATTATTGATTTTCTATTTTTTTTTCATTTTCATTATCCTCTTTTAATACCAGTTTAAAAACTTTATGTCCAAAATTCAATGATACAAATACTCTACTACACTCCATCAAAAGAATTTCCAGTAACATGTGACATGTTTCGATTGCACCTATATCTCTTTCAAAAATTGTTTCATTTAATACATTGTCTATATACTCATGCAGTAGGTCCTTATAGGTTTTCAATATTTTCAAGTTGCTTCAACATTTGTTGATATGTTTCTAAGTGTTTCTCTACTTTTGTAGCATACTTCACAATGTAGTTCACAACAACATGTTTTGAGAGTATTGGTTGCCAATCTACATTTGCATGCCACAATTGCAACACATAAAGTATGAGTGTTCACACGGTCATCATTTATTTTTGGATCATATTATTTATCTCCTTTATCTACATATACATTTAGTTTCAATCCATTGAGATGCAAAGGCCAAGTGGCTTTGTACCTACATCAAAGACAATTTAATGTTATTATCTATGTACAAACCAACATTTAATACATTTTTTTACATGTGTGTTTCTTACCTACAAATATTTTTTCCTCTTTTTTTCCATAGGCAAGACCCATCTTTACACATGGTATGGCGCTCCATGCAATTAACTAATTTTTCATAGTCTTGATCTAGATCTATTTGATTAATATTTATTGTGTTCCTCAAACATGGATGCGAGCTAAAATTATGCACTCCCTATGTCACACATGAAATCAAATTGATATATATATTTATAATAGTTAATTTTTATATAATATAAGTAAATTATTAATTATTTATTACCTACATGTTTCTTTGATGCACATCTCCCTCAGGATTCTATGCATGTATAATTTCAACGAAATATTTTTGGGCAAATTTGGCTTGGTTTTCATTTTTATAGTTTAAGGTGTCAAAATATATTCACTTGATAAAGGGATTGTGTTAGCTAGGTTGGAGAGGAATATCCCTAATCATTGCCGGAGACACCCTAAATATGGTAAGGTCAAGATAAATTTTGATGGATCCTCAAAAGGCAACTCAGGGGTGGCTAGTGGTACCAATGTTTTTAAGGATCATGATGGTCATCCCCTTCTCATTTTTTCTCATGATCTTAGAGTGAAGACTAATAATTTTACAAAGGCCTAGGTGCTTCTAAAAGGCACTCAAATTACCCTCTTTCACAATTGGGTAGATATGATAGTCGAAACTGATTCATAAGTGGTCATCAATGCTCTGATGTATGGGAAAGACCAAGTGTGTAAAATCCAAATTATCTTGGATGAAGTCAATGGGGTGATAGATCCTTTTGAGAACTTGGAGTTTCATCACACAAAAACGTAAAGGTAATTCCATTGTGGATTGGGATGAAAATGGTAGGGTTAATGTCCTTTCTACCCATAGGGTGGAATAACCTTAATGTCCTTTCTACAGATTTGGTGCAGGATAGCTCTTCATTTGTTATTTAAGTTTTGTCCTTTTTTCTTTCTAAGAATAGTTCTGTATACTTTCGGACAAGCTTGGCTTTGGAGGGTGTTTGGGTTATAATACACATAGTTAACTTCTGAACATTTTGGATTTGGTAATATGAATGAAGTGAGGGAAGGCATTGAGGGTAACAGTCATAATTCCTTAGGATAACCTATTAACTATCTCAATCGGATCTATAGTCTCATAATTGCTCATGACATTGGTTTAAAGAATATTAATGTGGTTCTCATCATATATGTGATTAAAATGAATAGTAATATGTTGACAAGAGAGCCCAGAAGAAGTTGAAGAAATCCTAAAAATGTGCCACGTGTTATTCACAGTTGACTTCAACCAAAATTCACCAAAAGATAAGCACTTTACCTCAGAATTAACAGTGATGTTTGTGGAACCACATTACTACAAACTTTTCTTGTCCGATAAGAAAATTGAAATAAATAGTAAAAAAGCCTAATCAACCTTACACACGAACATAGAAAAATATTAAATAATAATTTCTTTATTATTTTCTAAAAATTTAATTAATATTTATAATTTAATTTGTAAACGTTATCTCAGAATTAACAGTGATATTTGTGGAACCACATCAAAGACTTTTAAAACTTCGATGCTAAATACTGACCTTTCTCAGCTGTTTCGGCCCCAAAAGAAGACTGGTGTGGGTAGTAAGAAGACCTAATCACCATGATACGCGAACATAGAACAAGTCTAGATGGCATTTTCTTAGTTATTTCCTAGAAGTTTCGTTGATGTTGAGTTTTCTTATAATTTTCCCAATTTCTGGGTATGTGTCTTTCTTTTTTCGTGGGTTCCTCTCTCTCTTTTTTCGTGGGTTCCATTAATATTATTGACCTACGGTGAGAATTAATGTCTAAATAAGATGGCTCTGGTTTTGAAGCTGCGGAAAGTCTTTTAGGAGCCGACTGAGATTTCTGTAAACGTCCGATGGATAGATTTGTAAGTGCTTATTTTGTCGCCCTGCTTTTATCCCTTATTATACCATGGACACTCTATCTTCTCCATCTAAGTTATCTCGTTCTTCCCATAATTGCTACAATTATGTCGATAGAATCTCTTGTTGTCTTCATCTGTATTTACTTGGTACGTCAATCGAATATCCGGGCAGCTACTT
The DNA here is from genome assembly GCA_037957365.1 of Torreya grandis. NCBI lineage: Eukaryota > Viridiplantae > Streptophyta > Pinopsida > Cupressales > Taxaceae > Torreya > Torreya grandis. The sequence goes on from JARHVA010000015.1 coordinate 9,440,565, forward strand.
TTCGAGTCCGAGAGCGCAATATTCTAAGAATTTCCGAGCCATATTTGAGATTAACAGAAACAGAATTACTTCAAGCAACTGCCTATTTTAGCGACCAAAGAATAATTGGAAAAGGCCGATTTGGAATAGTTTACAAAGGAATCCTCCCCAGTGGACGAATTGTTGCTTTGAAACGGATGAAATTAGATGACCTATCGTCCAAAGACCATTTCTTAGCGGAGCTCCATATTTTGGGACAGCTTCGTCACCGAAATGTAATGAGAATTCTAGGTTACTTCTTCAACGATGAGGAAATGATAATTATCTCCAAATTCATGCCTAAACGTAGCCTGGACATTTTAATGTTGCATCGCAGATTGGGTTGGAAGCAGAGATTAAATATAGCGGTTGGAGTGGCACATGGATTGGCCTATCTTCACCATGAGTGCAGGAATACTATTGTGCACTGCGATCTGAAGCCCGCGAATATACTTCTAGACAAAGATCTGGAACCCCGTATTGCAGATTTTGGTGTGGCCAAGATTATTAACGATAATCAAATCACAGAGAGCTCCTTGGGGCCTCGGTTTACAGTGGGATATACAGCTCCAGGTATGGCAATTTATTATGAAAAATATTTGTATTTGGATGTTATAGTTCTCTGATTTCAACCAGTTATGGTCTATCTGAATATCTCATATACTGAATATTGAGGTAATTTTTCTTTTTCAGAGAGGGCATATCAAGCGAGACCTTCGCCAAAAGGAGATGTATACAGTTTTGGAATAATGTTATTGGAGCTTGTGAGTGGAGTACGGCCAACGAGCTCAAGGTTAGTTAACAAGGGTATCACGTTTACAGAGTGGGTGAAATCTGTAGATGAAAACAACAGTTTGACAGAGATGTTGGATGACTGCTTGAAAAGTGATACACGATTCTATGACGAAATTGGGAGAGTAATAAAAATGGGAATTTTGTGCACTCATGAAAATCCAAAGATGAGGCCGGAGATGAAAGATTTAGTTGCAGGCTTGATGGAGATAAAGCAAGACATCAGGCAGTTCAATATACCAATTTCGGTGCTTGTACACCCGGATCCCCAGATTTCTGATAGCGTAACTGAAGACTCTGTTTCCTCGAGTGTGTGAAGTTTACAATGTCTCTTCCTCTTGGTTACAGTGCTACTTTATTGTTTTTAAGCAGCTGTTGTACAATATTTTAAGGAAAATAATGATATTAAAATTTTAAAGATGGTATATTTACCTTGTTTTTATTTATATTTTAAAAGAATAATAAAATAAATTAATTTAGTATTTTATCTATACTTAAATTAATTATTTTGTAAATATAAAGATTGTTTGATAAGATATATATTTAATTTTTTGCAAATATAAAACGCGGTTACTGAGCAGCCAGGAAAGTGCGCCGTGGGATATTTTCTTCAAAACCAGAAGTCTTCCTAATGAGAGTGAAATGAAAGGACAAATTACGGGTCATAGTCTTATATTAAAGTGGAAGTTATATAATAATAATGTTATAATATATTAATAATATTATATTTTATAAATAAAATATAGTTAAATAAATAGTAATATTTATGAATTATGAATTATTATTTTATAATAATATATAATATAAAAATATGTATAATAATAGATATTGTATGATATAATATAATAATATTTTAAATATGATTATATTATTTATCTTTATATGTATTAATATTATAAATATTATTTTATTTAAACAATGTAATAGATATAATTTTTTGTTTTGGTATAACAAGGTTTTTTGTTTTCTTATAACAAGGTTTGGAAAATGGAGTGTACATCTATAGTTGTACTTTATATGAAACTTATGATTGTTAACCAAATTTCAATTTTTGTACATGAAAGGTTAAACAACAACAAAACCATAGTATTTTTAAAAATTAACATTTGATTGTTTAATATAACCTAATATATAAATAACTAATAATATAATATAATTACTACATTATAAATATTGAGAAAAAGTAAACTCACCTACATACATGGGTTTCATGTTATGTGCTTATGCTTTGATTATGTAACCCTTTGTGACTTGTCATTATATGAGTTTGAAACTTAAAAATGTTCACAACACATGGTGTGCCTATAGTGTTCAAATACTAATGATTTTTAAAAAAATCAATGCTAATAAACAAACATGAAACATTTTGTTATATACATAATGAATGTAACTTTTTGTTTTCTAAAGCATTGGTTTTTAAAGAGAATGAGTGTAAATCGGTAGTTGTAGCTCATTCAAAATATTATATATTTAATTATATAATATTTATAAAACATAGTATATAATTACGGTAGAGGTATTTTTATTGAGGGGCACATACCATAGATTCATCTCACACATGGTATATGCCCTATCACACATTTCCATTGGTCCACTCACTCATTGGTTTGTTCACTCTATCACCTTTTATCACACTAGAAAAAAAGATTGTGTCAGAATCCGTCAGCATTGCTATCAATGATCTTATCATAAGGTGCCATTTTGCATCCCTTAGTGGGAAACCTAACATCATTGAACACTAAATACAGTGTATAAGGATGGCATGTGTTCACATCATTGAAGATATTATCTTTTATACTCTATCTAAATACAACTACAACTAGATTTTATTTTATCAACGGTATCTTTGATTTGATTTGATTCTAAGGTAAATATTTTCTTTGCCCGTCCCCTTTCTACATAAAGACCAAGCATAGTCATCTCTTCTATATATAGTTGAGGAAAAACTAAACAATAGTGAAAAGACTTCTAGGAATGAAGAATTGTAGGAAGTATGTGTTGTGCATGATATTTGAGATCCTCTAGTACGTGGACATTGAACGTATGTCTATTGGATCTCTCAGGGCCTATATAATATAAATTTTAACATTTTTTAGTTCAAATTGTTCTCTAATTTAATAGAGGAAAGTGTTGATGTATCTACTATGTATAACATTATTTTCAGGTCTGAAAGAGGTTCCTTATTTTTTAAATTTAAGATCTTATGTAGTAACTTACCTACGCTAAAGGATATTTTTGAAACCGTTGATTTCTTTGTCTGTCCCCTTTCCACATAAAGACCAAGCACAATCATCTCTTCTATATATAGTTGAGGAAAAACTAAACAACAGTGAAAAGACTTCTAGGAATGAAGAATTGTAGGAAGTATGTGTTGTGCATGATATTTGAGATCCTCTAGTGCATGGACATTGAACGTATGTCTATTGGATCTCTCAGGGCCTATAAAATATAAATTTTAACGTTGTTTAGTTCAAATTATTCTCTAATTTAATAGAGGAAAGTTTTGATGTATCTACTATGTATAACATTATTTTCAGGTTTGAAAGAGGTTCCTTATTTTTTAAATTTAAGATCTTATGTAGTAACTTACCTACGTTGAAGGATTATTTTGAAATCATTGATTTCTTGCCAAATCTGGTTGTGGTTTCTTTAGTTAATTAGTTATTATGACATGCCCTGGCTATGGTTCCCTTCTTTCTAGCCAAATCCATTCATGGGTGTAGGATTTGGTACCAATTTTTAGATCTCAAATCTTGAAAAACACTCAATAAAATCCACATGTCTATTCTCTCATTGAAATTTCGTAACAACTTGGGAGGCATCTCATAGAGACATTTACCAAGCTAGTATTTATCTTCTATTTTGTTTCAAAATGTGGAGCTCATAGGACCCACACAACCAATACAGAGGAAAGATAAAAAAAACAAATCACTACTTAATGTTTGAAGTTTACATATTATATCTTGCTATGTTCAAAGTTACTAATACATAGACACAATATTTGCTAACTCATTTCCATATATTTTAAGGGTAGTGTTTCTTAAACAAATTCATTCTAATTTTTTTTTCATTTATCCAAGTTTTTCTGCAGTAGGGTAGGAACCGTAGTAGCACATTTGTATCTTTGTTGTGGTTTGAAAACAACAACCTAATATCACAACACCATTTCTCATATGAAAGGCTCATCAGACTAATGATATTAGACTTGTTATAACGTTATGAAACCCAACTATGATTTTTAGATGTAATGCAAGTCATATTACTCTATTGAGTGTGCACATCATTAGGTAATATTTTTAAAAAAAAATCTATAGATTCCCAACTTCCAAATAGGGTTTTTTGAAAGAAAGCAAGAAATTTTTTAAATCCTTATTTGTTACGTAGATGGAGTAACCAATAAATCAAAATGGAAGTCCATGTTGAACATATTGATTGGTTATACTTAGCACTCATGCACTCATAAAAGATCCTCAATTCTTAGTGTAACTAGTAGGTACATTTAACATGGATGGCCATGCTGTAAATTGACCTCCACTTCCCCATTAGTTAAAATAAAAAATTGATAGTATACTCGCATGACTTTTTTGTGTTCTAATTAGACATCTTCAAAAGCATTACATAATACATTACAAATTATGTGTTTTCTTTACAATAGCAATAATAACAAACTCAAAAAAATCCTTACATTGTAATTAAATCACCTTGGACAATATCAAGAGTTAAAACTACTATAGGGAGTGCCTTAACCAATAAGTACATTCAAGTTTCTAGTTTACATGTCTACGGGTCCCATGAAAGTGGTCAAATCTACTTATTCATCATTCCATTAATAGATCCATTAAGATTGGCATGTAATGTTGTTGGCCAAGAAAATTAAAATTTAACCTTAGTTGAATACATTATACTTGTTGACCAAGAGCATTAAAAGTTAGACAAGTTACTTGTGTGTCATTCACCTATTCCATTTCTACATTTTCAGGAGCTCATGTACCATTACCCTATTCCCTAAGCCCATATTGATTTTTCAAGAGCATTCAAAAAATCACCCATGAAATTAGTCAACTCTCCTTCCTCGTCATTTCATTACCATTCTTTAATATTGGCATGTAAATTTGTTTGTTTGAAAAATTAAAAGTTAACATTAGTGGAACTATAACTTGCTAGATAATGTTACCACTAAAATGTTGTGGCCATTATCTACGCCATTATTTTCATCCATAAAATGCCCTCCAACATTTAGTAGGATTTTCAATTATAAAATATAGCATGCATTATTATTATAATGCCCAAGATTCAATATCATTTACATTTTGTTTTAATAGTTAACAATGAATCCCCTTACCCTATTTTAGAGATTCTAAATCAACAAATATTTTGAGGCTTTTAAGAAAATGCTACAAGTAGGTTAAACTCATTTTATTTTTAAGTGCTTATACCCATCTACTAATAATGGGAGTGCCTTAACCAACTGGTACATTTGAGTTTCCAGGTAACATGTCTATAGGTACCAACAAAAATTAGTAAACAATTAGCAAACATATGCATTGATACATTATCCATAATCCTATACATGCTTTTAACAAAGGGATTATATCCCCACTAAGTGTAACTAGTCAATAATTTCAACATGTCCTTCCATGTTAAATGCACTGACTAGTTATGCTCAACACTTTTAATTGGTTGGATTCCCCATCTAGATTAGCACGTATTAGGTTTTATTTATTGAAATTTAATGATGAATTTATTTCACATGTTTATTTCTTGTTTAAATAATCATGATGGCAGAGTACGTTGCATTTCAGAATCATGTGAAACAAAATTTATTGAACCAACCACTACATTGTAATTATGCACTTCTTAATCAAAACATTTTCCTTCAATGATTATTTTAATTAATAGTTGTGTAAGTTGGACATACATTTTTTATATTTCTATGAAATGCTAATACAACATGCTAGGTTATAGACCCCATTCATCCTCTTAGAGATTTTTATTTTTCTCTTGAGATTGAGTCTTTTTAAAACTTCCTTGTAGGGACTGCATATGACCTATTTAATATGGATGATTTCATTGTAAAGTTAAGTTATATTTTAATAATGTTGTGAATTTAAAATTGGTTGGCCCTCTTAATAGGTTCAATGATAGGAAAATGAAGCCCAAATTAGAAAAATGGATATCCTCCATGGAGTAATAAAGTTTAATTTTTAGGGGCTCTATCACAACTCAAACAGAAAAAAAGAGTGTTCTTGATTTTCAAGGATAACTTTCGATTCAAACGTAAGACCCACCAAGTTGAAAAATGATTCATTTAAGTTGGTTTTTAGAATTAGTGGTAACTTATTTGCTTGTGTCATATGCCACAGTTTGTTATTTATTTTCTAGTCATACTAATTTTCTAAGTAATCATTTTTATCTAATTTTATAAATTATCATTTTTATCTATATATAAATTAAGCAAGCCAAATAGTTACTATAGGTACATGCCTTGAGAAATTTAGATTTTCTCAACCATTTGAAATGAGCTACTATTGTTTTCATTAGATGTATCTATTTCTCCTTATAAGAAAGTTAATATGGTCTTTAAACATTGCTTTCTATTTGGATTATAATTTATCAATCTTTTGTGATTATATTGATGTAAATTTCAAATCTAAATCTAATCTTCAACATATTCCCATTTTGATACTGAAAAATAATAAACAAGAACATAAAATATGTGAATGTTATGTTCCTTACCTCTCTAAGGTCTAGGCCTTGCATCATTAAACTAGGACTTGCATATCTATGTAGGAATGACGGAATTTTAAAATTAGTGGTAACTACTAATGTTATTTCCCATAGTACATTTAAGGATATTTTCAAATAGTTTATTTGCATCCTTCACTCTTCTACTATTGGTAGATCATTTGGAAAAAATATAGTGACAAAATAATAACTTCATACCATACCATTCAGCATTTATCCTCTCCTATAATGCATTTTCCTCATCATGTATCCTGTATTCTCTATTATGGATGGTAAGTTTTTTTTTTTTTTTTTTTTGAAATTAGAGTAATATACATGAGATAAATTCATCTCGCTTGTGAGTGTGAATGTATACACACCCTTATCGCATATAACCTAGGTCTCATTCCATTTGATGTTTTATATTTATATATATCTTGTGAGACATAAACCCTAGACCACTAAGCATGGTTGATTTCTCTTATATATATTTCAAAAGAACAAAAATTATCTTATGATTTACATAAGAAAAATCTCTCAAATGTTTACCCAAGTAAATTTTAGAAGGCAATCTTGATAAATCTCTAATAAAAAAATATCATGCTTTTTAGAATATTGTTTTAAATTATCAAACATGAAAGATTTGCTGAGTAAATTAGATCATTTTCCCTCCTCGGCGTAATGCTTTCAGTTGGGACCTATTTTATTTGACTTTGAATTGGGACTTGAGGTTGGTGGTGTTGAAATAGCTAAGGATGATGTTGTGATGTTGGATGATGGGACCAATATAAACCTATAGTTATTGGTTGTTCTTGTGAAAACATTTCCTTTACTAACTACTGGTACTTTTGTTTCCTATTGTTGTCACTTGTTTGTATTTTTGTATTGTAATAATGTTTTAATACTATTTTTTTGGTTTTATACTACAACCTTGTTAATGGTTTTTTCGTGATTTACATCCATGCATATATAGACTTTGTTCACATTATTCCTACTATATATATATATATATATATATATATATATATATATATATATATATAATGGAAATGATAGTTACAAAACCTATAACTACCAATCGAACAATTAACTATTATGCCATGAATCCCTAATTGTTATGTCACCACTATGGCATGTATGAACATGTTATTAGCTATAACAAATCACCGTTTGTACAACATACTAAACAATGTAATATTTAATTTTATGCCAACATCCCCCCTTTATTACAATGTTTTTACAAACATCATATTTCCTGATAGTGGTCCCCCTTTATTACAAACACTATAAAAAGATTTACACTCCCCGCATAGCCTACTCACTTTCTAAGGTGACATGCCATCTTTGTGGCTTCAAGGTCTTAATGACACCTCAATTTTTTCTTACAGGATTACCAAAAACTTGGAAGTGACATGAACACTTCTCTTTACTAACACATTCGATGGTCTCTTGGATTACAAGGATTACCACAAACCCATATGGTTTTCTGTTGCAGGTTGACCACAAACCTGGAGGGTTATAGGAGGTTTCTGCTACACTTCGATGGTTTCTTAGATTACCACAAACCCTTTTCCAAGAACCAAGTGCTACTTTAGTGATTTTGCCCCCTACAACATTCTTTTTCAAGAGGTACCAAACTAGAAAATAATACTCAGTAATTTATTGAAAAATAAACTTCAAAACATAAAATAAACACACTAAAATTTGTCACCATAGCAATGGTGTGACCACATCGTAGGTGACTCATGAGAGGACACCAAATTTCCTCCAACCTCTATGTATCCTCTAGCCTCCAATAAGAGGCACTACTTACTTAGCTAATATCTTGATGAAACTCAGTTGCATGAAGAGAAATTCCTCCCATAAAGAAGGTAGGATTAGGATTTGAATGGCATCATGGGAGTGCAGGCTTGAATGAAACTCTTGGTTGATGTAAATGTAATAACATAGAAGGGGCAAGCCAAGATTTAAAGTAGGCTACCCCATACGCCATTAGAAACCCATTCTCTCAAATATAGCTAATTTGATACCAATGATGGAATATGTAGAGCAAATACAGTGAAGGAGCATAATACTTTAATGTCTTATTGAATAAGAAGAGGTGGATATATATACAATGGAAATGATAGTTACAAAACTTGTAACTACCAACCAAACACTTAACTGTTATGCCACGAACCCCCAATTATTATGTCACCACTATGACATCTATGTAAATGTAATCAGCTATTAAAAAATTACCATCTGTACTATGTAATAAACAATGTAATATTTAATTTTATGCCAACATCCCCCCTTTATTACATTGTTTTTACAAACATCATATTTCCTGATAGTGGTCCCCCTTTATTACAAACACTATAAAAATATTTACACTCTCTGTGTAGCCTGCTCACTTTCTAAGGTGGCATGTCATATTTTTGGCTTCAAGGTCTTGGTGACACCTCAGGTTTTCCTTGCAAGATTACCAAAAACTTGGAAGTAATAGGAACACTTCTCTCTGATAACACCTTTGATGGTTTCTTGGATTACGAGGAATGCCACAAACCCATATGGTTTTCTACTGTAGGTTGACCATGAACCTGGAGGGTTATAGGATGTTTCTACTACACTTCAATGGTTTCTCAGATTATCACAAACCCTTTTCCAAGAACCAAGTTCTACTTTAATGCTTTTTCTCCCCACAACATTCTTTTCTAGGAGGTACCAAATTGGAAAATAATGCTCAGTAATTTATTGAAAAATAAACTACAAAACATAAAATAAACACACCAAAATTTGTCACCATAGAAATGGTGTGACCCCATCGTAGGTGACTCATGATATGATTCCAAATGTCCTCTAGCCTTTGTGTATCCTCCAACCTCCAGTAAAATATGTTGCTTACTCAGTCAATCTTGATGAAGCTCTATTGCATGAGAATTTCCCCCCACAATTTGGACCCATATGACTTTTGACAACATTTGACACTGGATGTTGCATAGAAGTGATAGTGCATCTTTATACAAACAATTAACTTTGATTTTGATCATGAACCCAAACATTGACTAACTATAATAAACCTGACTAATAATTTGACACTTTAATTTTTTTGATTGAAGACTAACATATTAACATAAGACTATGGATAATGACCCTATAATGACTTGACTTAACATTATATGTGATAACCTAGGTCATAACAAGAGACACATAGAAACTATTTTAACATGATTTTAAAAAAATGCATTGCACTAATGACCATAAAAAAAACTAGATTTAAATAAACCCAATATACATATACTATTGACTTTTTTTAAAGGAAAAACTAGACCTAAAAAATAAACAAAACTATCCTAAACTAACATGATGCAGATAGCCTAATAATTATATGCTTTGACCATACATGGTAACATGCACAATAGATAAGACAACATGAAAGACATTTGTTTTGTTAAAAAAGGCAAGAAGAATTGCTAAAAAAATATGAGGTGAAGGTATAAATAGTAATATATTAGAAAATAGGCATGGATGAAGAATAACCTTTCACCGTAAAAATGGATCACCAGTGGAAGCTTCTCAACCAACGCTTTCTTAATCTCTAGCAGGTATACATGAACCCAAACTTTGATTTCTTTATTTACAACCATGTCTCATCTGGATACTTCATCGATGAAGTTAGGATTAGGAGGAACAAGGTGAGCGTCAAGAACAAACAAGACTAAAGGCCGAATCCAATGGCAAGGTGAGTGAAGTGGAGCCAGAAACCAAAATAATTTAGAACCAATGCAAAACAAATCTTTCCAAACTATTTCAACACTTCTAGGATGTGTCTTATTCTATTTTCTATCATCTCTCATGCTTTATCTATAGGGTGTTGAAGTCAATATGCCAAGCATGGAAATTATGCCAATTTTATATAGAGTTGGACAGTTTGGATGGTGTCGTGGGAGTAAAGGCTTGAATGAAACTCTTGGTTGATGCAAATGTAATAACATGGAACGGACAAGCCAAGAATTATAGCAGGTTATCCCATACACCATTAGAAACCCTTTCTCTCAAATATAGCTACTCTTATACCAATGATGGAATATGCAGAGGAAATACAGTGAAGGAGAAGAATACTTCAATGTCTTATTAAATAGGAAGAGCTGGATATATATATATATATATATATATATATATATATATATATATATATATATATAATGGAAATGATAGTTACAAAACCTGTAACTACCAACTACACACTTAACTATTATGCCATGAACCCCTAATTCTTATGTCGTTGATATGACATCTATGCAAATGTAATTAAATATAAAAAGAAATTACCATCTGGACTACATACTAAACAATGTAATATTTAATTTTATGCCAACATACCCCCTTTATTACATTATTTTTACAAACATCATATTTATTGATAGTGGTCCCCCCTTTATTATAAACACTTTAAAAAGATTTACACTCTCTGTGTAGCCTACTCACTTTTTGAGGTGGCATGCCATCTTTTTCATTTCAAGGTCTTGGTGACACCTCTATTTTTCCTTTTAGGATTACCAAAAACATGGAAGTGACAGGAACACTTCTCTCTGCTAACACCTTTGATGGTTTTTCAGATTATGAGGATTACCACAAACCCATTTGGTTTTCTGTTGTATGTTGACCATGAGCCTAGAGGGTTCCAGGATGTTTCTAATGCACTTCAGTGGTTTCTTGGATTACCACAAACCCTTTTCTAATAACCCAGTGTTACTTTAGTGCTTTTTCTCTACACAACATTATTTTTTAGGAGGTACCAAACTAGAAAATAATGCTCAGTAATTTATTGAAAATTAAACTACAAAACATAAAATAAATAGGCCAAAATTTGTCACCATAGCAATAGTGTGACCCCATCGTAGATGACTCATGAGAGGATGCCAAATGTCCTCCAGGCTCTATATATCCTCCATCCTCTAGTAAAAGACATTGATTACTCAGTTTCTATCTTGATGAAGCTTAGTTGTAGGAGGATAAATTCCCCCACAATTTGGACCCATATGACTTTTGACAACATTTGACACCGGATGTCACATACAAGTGATAGTATATTCTTATACAAACAATTAACTTTGATTTCGATCATGAATCCAAATAATGACTAACTATAATAAACTCGACTAATAATTTTGACACTTTAGATTTTTTGATTGAAGACTAACATATTAACATAAGACTATGGATAATGACCCTATAATTACTTGACTTAACATTATATGTGATAACCTAGGACATAACAAGAGACACGTATAAACTATTTTAACATGATTTAAAAAAATAAAATACACTAATCACCATAAAACAAACTCGATTTAAATAAACCCACTATATATATTAATTAATATTTTTAAAGGAAAAACTGGACCTAATAAATAAACAAAATTATCCTAAACTAACATGATATAGATAGCCTAATAATTATATACTTTGACCACACATGGTAACATGCACAATAGATAAGATAGCATGAAACACATTTGTTTTGTTAAAAATGACAAGAAGAATTGTTGAAAAAATGTGAGGTGAAGGTATAAATAGTAATATATTATCCAATAGGCATGGATGAAGAATAACCTTTCACCGTAAAAATGGATCACCAATGGAAGCTTCTCAACCTATGCTTTCTTAATCTCTGGCAGGTATACATGATCCCAAACTCTAATTTCTTTGTTTACAACCACGTCTCATATGGACACTCCATCAAAAAAGGTAGGATTGGGAGGAATAAGGTGAGAATTAGGAACAAACAAGATTGAAGTCAAAATCCAATGATAAGGTGAGTGAAGTAGAGCCAAAAATCCAAAGAATTTTGAACCAATGCAAAATAAATTTTGCCAAACTGTAAAACAAATTTCACCAAAATGTTTCAAAGATTCTAGGTTATGTCTTATTATATGTTCCATATTCTCTCACACTTTATCTACTAGGCATTTAATTCAATATGCCAAGCATGGAAATCATGCTAATTTTGATATAGAGTTAGACAGTTTGGATGGCACTGTGGGAGTGTAGGCTTGAATGAAACTCTTGGTTGATGAAAATGTAATAGCATGGAAGGGGTGAGCCAACATTTATAGTAGGTTACCTTATACACCATTAGAAACCCATTCTCTCAAATATAGTTACTCTGATACTAATGATGTAATATGCAAAGCAAATATAGTGAAGGAGCAGAATACTTCAATGTCTTATTGAATAGGAAGAGTTGGATATATATATATATATATAATATAATATAATGGAAATGATAGTTATAAAACTTGTAACTACCAATCAAACACTTAACTATTATGCCATGAACCCCTAATTGTTATGTCACTGCTATGACATCTATGCAAATGTAACTGGCTATAACAAATCATCGTTTGTATTGCATACTAAACAATGTAATATTTAATTTTATGCCAACATTTCATACAACCATCTACTGTGAAAATTGGGGAAACATTTCATGTTTCAATTTTTTTCATACAACCATATACTTAATGAAAATAGGTAATAACTGAACTATGGTTACTGATAACCAAGAAAGTATATTGCGTAATATTTTTTCATTAGCTTATTACACACATAAATCATACATAATGATAATATGGGAACATACTCATCTTGAGGACCTAAAAATACCATCAACATGAGAGTACCACCTTATAAACATGATACAATCTCCCCTTATATTGAGCCTACCTATAATTTGCTTTGACAACTTCCTCTTACTACATGCCAACACTCTCTTCAACCAAATACTACAACTAATGAAGAAAGAACACACAAAAGTAATAAAATATGATTTAAATCACCAAGAAACATATGAGAGGGACTCCCACTAAGATATTTGAGTCATTGCACCTCACACACCATGAAGAACTATCACACAGGCTTACTAGCCTTCTCTCTCAAGCCACCTCAAGGACCACCAAAATAAATTCATGCCACTTCACCAAACATAAAACATGATCTAAAATAACCTAAGAAATCACCTTGAAACACTCATTGTTATTTTTGGAAAAAAAAATTAATCAAAAACATCAAATCTTCACCATAGGCCTGTCTAGACTCCTTGTAGCCCTACTTGGAACTTGTAAAGCCACAAATTTTATTAGACATACTTTCAAGACCTGAAATTTCATATCAAGATCACTCTCATATGCACCCTTAAACAAAAAAATATTCATCACCTATATCCTCCTATGAAACATACTTCCTTCAAAAATCTACTAGCTAATTAGGCCTCTATTTTAACAAAAACTTGAATAATTTGAAAACCACAAACCTTTAAATATATTTGAAGCTTGATTTGACAACCCATTTGGCCCATTAAAACTATTAATAAGCCCCAAACCTAAATTCATAAGGTAAACCACTTTTATATCATATCCTAAAACTCTAGGATCTTAAAACAAACATGGTCAACAAATCTCCTTCTAGTCAATGCCCAAACCTGAAACTTCTTGCACACTTGGAGACAACCATTACAGCTTCTAGACCAGTATTTGAGCCTTCAAACCTTTGGGAACATTGAATTTTTATACCATGTCTTTGATCTTTTTGGTCATCAAACTCTTCTTCGCATTCCATCAATCTCATTATATCACTTAATAACACCCATTCTGATCCTACAGACACTTCATACATAGAAAAAACACCTTATGAAATCACTTTGACCTCATCAAAGCACTTATTCCATATTGACACACCAACTTCATCTAGAAACACTCATCTCTTACCTTTTAGGACCTTCTGAAGAATACCACAATAATACTTGCTTCTCTACTAAAAGGAGTCTCTTAAGAAGTATAGGTAGAGACACCCTAATTCACATGGTTCCTTAGAACAATGTGAAACCAGGAGTTACCCACAACTCCTCTATTACTTCTTTGATCTTCTTATAGCTATAGGATTTATTGTTCTTCTTCTTCTTCTTTTCAGGCTTGAGAGAAATAACTTTTTTCCTTTTCTACATAATTCACTTTCTCTTTCATGATAGGATATACAACATTTGGAGCAACTATGGAATCATAACATACCTTGACCATCAAAGTATCTTATTTGCATTGTAAAATATTACCTTCAGACCTTGAAAACACAAGAACCAAGCTTGAAACTTGCTCACACACATCATGTTACTCATTAGCATCAAAACACACCTCAAAACTAGCCTCAACCAAAACCTTGGTCTACTCCTTGAGCTTGATCTCTTCATTCACAACATGAGTAGACAATGAAATCCCTTGGCACTCTTCAACTTATGAAGCATTATCCACTATATAAAATAGATTAGTTGGACCTAAATACTCATCATGACTCACACTTACCACCTTTGGTTTCCATGAGTTAACTTGCCTTATTTCTTGCACTCTAGGAGCCTGATTAAACCTATTATATCTTGTAAGCCTTTGGTTGAAAAACCTAACAATATGACATATTTATTGATAGTTGAATCACACTATACCTTTTTGAATAAACTTATCTTGCCTTTCTTGATTAGAACAAAATCTTATAATATGACCATTCCTTAGACAATTGAAATAAACTACTCTTTTTGAAGAAGAATCATCTTTTTATTGATGACCCCCATCATAGTTCCATGCAAACTCATTTCTAATAAGTCTCTTGCATTCTCTATCTCTATGCCCAAATTGATTACATGTGTAATAGTAACCATTGAAACTTAAATACCTCATGGAATTTGGTCGTTTGATATGATTTATCTTCACTCTACCAACATCTTCATTCCTTGACTGATTGTTGACCTTCAAGGTCTGATTTACATTAGTCTTCATCTTGTCTTGAGTTACATTTTTTGGTTTTTCTTTGTATCCAATACTAGTTTTATCATTTGCATGATTTTAACCACTCAAAAAATTGTATATATCACTTGAACTCTTTTCAAATCTCATAAATGACTACATCTTACTAGATTTCTTCTCTAACTCATATTTTTATTACTTGTTTTCAATTATATACCTTAAACATTCATCTTCTTTAGCTTTTAGGCTTGTAGATAAGATTTCCAATTGACAACTGTGATGCTTTACTATATCTTAATGTTCCTTGGTGTCTGCATTCATTCTTACTTCATATACACTATATTTATCCTCATAGTCCTTGATTTGAGAGTTCATCTTATTGTTAATCTTCCTCTGAATCTTCAGCTCTTCAAGAGCATTCATCAATTTAGTCTCAGAGTCCACCTCATCTTTATCATCATCTAAATCACTCCACGTAGACTCCTTTTGATATGAACAACTTCCTTAGCCATGAAGAGGGCTTCATCTTCAATAGGACCATCATCTTCATGATCATGCTCTGAGTCATTGTCTTCACTCTCATCTAATGACCTGAAATCTCTATTGGTGTAGAGACTCTTCTTGTTCTTGAAGTACTTTTTCTTGTTGTAAAACCTTTTAAAACATTTCTTCCTTTTATCACACTTATATGTCTTCTTGTCTTCATCTCGGCCATCACCATGCTCTTCATCATTATTCTTCATATGCTTATAAGGGCACTTATTAGTAAAATATCCTACTTCTCTAAAATTGAATCATTTGAAGGGTAGTTTACCCTTATATTTGCCTAACCCTATTTTCAATTTCCTCATAAATAAAACAATTAGTTTATCTTCATCAATATAAAATGTGTCATTATCCTTGAGTTTCTTACCATGGAACTTCTTCTTTGGCTTCATTTACATCTTGAATGTTGCTTCCTTCATTAGTGGTATATCATCATTTAATCTCACCTCATAGGCAGTAAGAATGCCATGGAATTCATCCATCTTCAACTGAGTAAGATCATGACTTTATTCTACAATAACTACTTTAGAATCAAACTTGAGAGAGAGATACCGTAATAAATTTTGAACTATATTAGCTTATTCAAGCTTCTCTCCAAGACCTTTGATGATGTTCACAATCTCATCAACTCTATGCAAAAAGGATGCCACATAATCTTCTTCCTTCATCTTAAGTCTCTCAAATTATCTTCAATGAGTTTGTAACTTTGCCAACTTAACCTTTGAATCTCCTTCATAAATGGTCCTCAATTTATCCCACATTTCCTTGGTATATATGCAATGGATTACCTTGGTGTATTCAGTCTTTGAAAGACCACTATTGATATCATTCATTCCCTTATAATTTTTCTCAAACAACTTCTTATTTACAACACTAGATGGAGGGATTGTAGAAGCAGAATAACCATCCACAACATATTTCCAATTATCAAACCCTAGGGGCATGATTTAGGTCCTCATCTTTGCACTTCAAAAAACATAATTGGATTCATTGAACATAGGTGATTTCTTATTGGAAAAACCTCCTTGCATTTAATGGATACCGATATTGTACATTCGATCTCCTTAAAGTTCTCAAGACTTTACCAAAATACCTACTTCGATACCAATTATTAAAGGCACAGTCATTGAAATGGGCGGTGAATTAGTGGTGACAAACAATCCAATTCAATTTCCAAACCCTTCAAACACGTAAGCAATCAATAAAACCATTCATGAAGCATATAAGATGTTTATAGTAGTGAACAATGAAGATAATGCAATATTATACACATAACATAAGAACTATGTGGGAAACCCTCTTGGGTAATAAAACTCATTCTCAAGCCTAAAAACACATGGGCTAATTGGCCTATATGATGATCATAAACATGAGACCAATCAAGTCCTTCTATCTACAATTTAGTGAAACACCTATTTCACAATGGACACCTACCCATAGAATGATCAAGTCCTTCTAACCACATATTGGTCAAGTCCTTTTGACTATATTTATTAAAACACCTATTTCACAAGGAGCACCTATCCCTAAGAAGATCAAGTCCTTCTGACCACCTATTGGTCAAGTCCTTTTGACCTAGATGTTGAGCACCCTCCCAACACCTATGAAATGAACAACTCTTAATCACTAGTTTCCTTCCAATCTGATGGAGATATAATGTATATCATCCCTCTTCAACTCTTCACCCTACAAAATCCACAGACATTCAAAACTACCTTTTGGATCACTTTAGACTTCTTCACTCATTCTCAATATTTAAACCTAAAAGAGAACTATCTTTGACATCAAAAATATAACCTATAGGTAATACACATAGCTATTAACCTGGTCTTCTATACAACCTTTCCATTGGGCACACACTCTTTCCTTCTTTCCTTCACTTTTCAATTCTCACTATTACCTTTTCACTCAAGTATAAAAATCATCATCTTTGATTCCACCTTTTATAGATCCTTCATGATTATTATTTTCTTGGTTGGCCTTTTGACTTGGCTTAACCCTTAAGACATATTACATAGCTCAATACTATCCTCATAGGTTGGCTATAACAACTATGGGTCACACTTGAGTAGCTATGCCTTTCAATTAGGCCTTAGTATCCCTTATAGATCTCATTGAGACCTATTCCCCCATTTAGCACTCCATTGAGAAAATTAGAAACACAAGACCACTTAAAAATTCATAGGTCTACTCCACATGACCCCTTCAACATACTCAAATGATCATAGTCATCAAAACACTCCTCTGCCAAAGCTAAAAAGATCAATCTTTGACCTTATACACAAAAATACCATGAATACATATTCAACTTCTAAGCAATTGTTCACACTGAATATGGATTGTTTAAATCTCCAAAATCCATACATATCATCCTTAGGGAGTCTAAAACACTCTCCAATATCTCAAGTCCCTTTGAAACATTCAAATACCATGAAAATAGCTCAAAATTCCTTGGGTCACTTATAGATCATGAACGAACACATAGACAAATTTTGAGATAAATAACTTTAACTATACAAACATTTTAGACCTTCAAATGAATATTTACATATGTACCCTCAAGGCCTCTACAACCTTGATTTCTAATGAAACATCTAATTCTTCCTAGATCAAAATTTATGGCTCAAAAACCATTCACTAATCTTTCCTTCATTAAATTCAAATATTTAAATCGAAATAGTCATAGTGAAACCTTGGTCACTACATCTTGTGCTCTCATATATTTTGATCAAATGTTCACTATCGATCTCTTATGGTCTATAACTATGCTAAACATTTGTCATTTTGACCTCATCTTCTGCTCCCTAACAACTTTGACTAAATATGCACCATCAATCTTCTTCAGTCTTTACCTTTGCTCACTGTTAAACATAGAGCACTTGTCATCATCTCACTACTTCTTGATAATTTGGAAAAAACATGCTCTATCGATCTCTTCAAGAGTATTCTATACTTTAACTTGCTTAAACATTAGACACTTTGACCTCTTTAACCTAATACACATTGTAGATCTATATGTACCAACATCTGCTCACCATTAGATCCTTCTCTGATAGGTTAATTTTGCACCATAGATTTGTGATGCAATTAAACATGCACCGTTAGATCTCCCTTTGAAAAATTGGCTAAGTATGGGAGATTAGTGAACTTCTATTTGAGAAGCCAACTTTTCACCTTAATAAGTTTTTCTACACTCAATCTCATGACCTAAAATTTGAATAATATGATCTTATTTCATATAGGAATACATCTATATATCAAGTTACTCCTGTAACCTTCATTTGCGTGAAATATAACTCCATAAAAATACTTACTCAGATCTTCTTGAATTTAGACATTAAGCTCATATTCATTTCTTGACTTTGATCTATGATACAATTAAATGCATACTATTATATCTCCCTTGCAAATCTGGTTAAGTATGGGAAAAATTATAAAATGCCTTGGAAGCCAACTTTACATAGTGATATATTTTGATTTGATCACCTGCATGATTTGAAACTTGGACCATAACAACTTACGACTAATGTGATTATACCCATATGATGAACTCCCCCTGACTCATCCATACATGTCAATGGTGACATCAACAAACTTCCTAATCAACAAACTTCCTACTCAAATTTTTCTATCACAAAACCAATTATTCCAAGATGAACACAATGAAGAACTAGATGAATATCATGCACTTAGATAAGCTCTCCAATTATCCTTGACCTTTTATAGGACCCCTCACACATGCTCAATACATTAGACCTATCCTTAATCATGCCAAAACTAAGAATCAATCAAGCCTACTTCAATCATACTAGGACAAGTACACTGTATACTTTGTCATTGACACATAGACTATCAAGACACTTCATCCACTCACCTGGACACCTCCATGACATCACTAACAACTCTCCAACATACTATTAATCACTAGATGTTTTGGTGTCATTAATGATATTTATTGATTGGTTGTAAAGGAGAAATTTAGTTTTTTTTAAATTTCATTAAGAATTAAAATGATATTATTTCCTAAGAGATTAAAAATGGTATTTTATATCATCTCTCAAGAGACAGATAATATTGTCTCTCGAGAGACACAAATGATATTATATCTCAAGAGAGAAAATAATTAGTATTATCTATTATCTTTAGTGAGAAAATAATTAGACACGTCTTCTTTGAGATAATATTAGAGATAATACAAAACATTTTTTAATCAATTTGAGATGATTTATTACAATATTGTCTCTAATATTGTCTCAAAACACCCCTGTTTATTGTAGCATTCCATGAAATTTAATTTAGATGTGTCTTAACATGAGATACTATAGCTTAATCAATCTTTATCAAATGATGAAATTTAAAATGTATAGCATGTAACCAATGAATTTGCATTGAGTTAGGAAACACATGGAGAAACACAATATAATGAAACATCCATGCATAATTAATTTTTTGAGCATGATGATAATCAACATCACATAATAACCCCAATTCATCTCTCTCCCAATGAAGAGGAATTCATTTTGTTTATAGAGTATAATGTTAACCAACACTCTTATATCCCTTATATGGATGAAGTGCTAACACCATTTAATTTAATAAAAATGTAGCTCATAGACCCACATCTCTAAGGATAATGCAATGAACACCAAGGTATTTGATTAAAATATATGAGAAAATAATAGAACCCATGGAAAATAAAATTTCAAAAATAATAGTTCAACATCATGCTCAATGAGTCTAATGTTATGCATTTGAGAAGAAAATCCATACAAAATGAAGTCAACTATTTGCTCAAATAATAAAAATATAAAAAATGTGCCACATGATACATAATGTAGGGTTAAGAGCAAACAATAAAAAGGGAAGGAATAATTCAATATTAAATAATCTATTTAATGTATTTAATATAATAGGTAATAGAACTAAATAAATATATAGTAATGTGGGAAGATGAGTAATAATAAAATCTATGGTTAGTAAGTCAACATCTAGATCTTAATTTATTATTCAAATAAGTACATCCTTGAACTTGATTATAAAAACTCTAATAAATGCTAGAAAAAGAAGAACAAGATTTGATGACCCTTTACTCATAGATTGATGGGCATTTAGTGGTAGAATCCCCAAAAAAGGACAAGGTATTAGTTGAAGGAACAAGATATTTGATTGATTTTTTTGTCATGACAACACAAGATTCACATATAATGTAAAATATGTTGCTAAAAGAAGAAAAGGTTCAAAAAATATCAAGCCACATACAAAATGTTTCTTGGACATGATACAAACATAATATTATAAAAAGTATTTAAGTGAAAATTAATATTAGTCAAAGGTCATTTAAGGTGTGCAAGCCTTTCTACATTAAAATCAACCAAACATGCACCACATTTTATAGGATTCATGTTGAATTTACTATGATTTTTTTTTTTCATATACATTTTACTTTACATGCTGATGAGATTATGCAGGAATGTTTGGTCGCTTCTCCACCTAAAACATCAAGAGAGTTAATCCCAAGTCTTTTCTATCAAATACATAAGGGACAATTTTGTTCTTCCAAAGAATTTTTAGATGAAATATTTAAAACTTTTGGTGGTTTTTCACATTTGCCCAGCTATATACAGATAAATTTTACATGAACTTGGAAAAAAATAGTTGATTTTAAGAAGTACGAATCTGTAAATTATGCAATAAACTACGGAAAGGGTCATCAATATGTGATTCAGTTATGGCCAAAGTATTTGTATCTGATTTCATGTTTGAATTCAAGAAAAATATTATTTACCAATATGTAAGACACACACACAAGGAAAAATGGTTAGATAATCAGTTCAAGTTATGAAAGGAATACATCCTAGTTGGGACCATTGTTTTGATTGTGGACTTTGATTAAAATTACATACTATAACCATAGAATGAGGTTCAAGTTTAGTACTATAATTTAATTCAGGTTGGAATTTTAATGCATATTACATTTAGACACGCCAATGATAACATAGAGGACAACAAAAATATTTTGAGGGAACACAACTATTATATGAGAAATGACATATCACATTCTCTACAGTTTGTCAAAGGTTATTTTGAGATATTTAATGTAAATATTAATTAAAGAGAAATAATATTTAATACACACTACATGTGGTTAGAAAATTGCATAGGATAATTTAAGAATTCTTGAATTTTTTTTGTTAAGCAAGATGCATGAAAATAATGGGGTTCAACATTTTTGGATTTTATTTGAGGTTGGGCATAGAAAAGGGGAACATGATGGTGCTAGTACATGTGTAAAATTATCCCCTAAAAAAGAGCATGGTAAATATTAGGATTGTACTGATTTGATCAATGCTATAATTATTGTGACTTGGTGTAATGAAAAAAATTATTGTGGATCAAATAAATATTTTCATGTGTGAATATTATTTTAGTTAATCAAGGAATGAAAGAAATAAATGTATGAATATTTCAATACATTACCCAAATTGAGTGTTTTCAACTCCATTTGTAGCACAAAATCGAGTTCATGGATTATTTATACTATGGATATGGCACGTTTTTATTCTGACTGTATGGAGTTCCACTAGAATGAATGTGAGTCAAAATAATGGGTTGAAAAATGGTATTGTAGACCCCTAACACCTATGGAGACTAGAGATTCATTACAACCACTAAGGGAACATAAAATGCATCATTAGTTGACTTTAAACACATATCAAATCTTGTATAACTAGATAAATTTTATTTATAATTTAAATGTAGCATTAAACATTAATGATATAATATTTTTTTCTTACATGTCCTAAAAATTTGACTATAACTTAAATGTAAGGAAAGTTTTTGTAGTAATTTCACTTGAAGACAATGATTAGGGGATAGACTACTACTTATCTCATTGTGGAGAGGAAAAAAAATTAACCACAACTATCATGAATGGAGAAGACCTAATTTATCCCACTAGACCTGTGGTGTTAATAGGAATTTGGCTTCATAGATAATTTCATCAGAAAGAAAAGCAATGGTTATTTGAGGAGTTTGAAATGGAAAGGGTGATGCTTTATTATTCAAATTTGGTTATCACTACAAATATTCAAATGATCAAATTTCATGAAAAACCTCACAAAAAAATATTGTGGAAAGTTTATGAATCTGAGCATGAAGCAATTCTTGAAACACTTAAAAACATTGTCAATCTTGAAGGTACATTGGATTCACTTGGTAAGGTTAGTATTCAATGTATCTAATATTTTAAATTAATAAAGTTAACTTATTTGATTTATTGTATTTTAATTTTTAATTATTTTTTCATTGTGTTTATCTATGCTTGAAATTTTTACTAATAGAATTATTGTATGTTAGTAATACCAAAGGAAATTTCACCTTCTCGTGGTTCATACTATGAATAGAGACGATTATCTACTTGAAAAAAATAAAACCCTATAAAATAATAAATTTTGAGTATAAAATTTTATTCTTCACCTTACGTGGCATAAAATCCTCTAGTGGGTGTTTAGATGACTATCTCATGAAACTGTAGGACCTGATAGTTTATCTCTACCCATCACGATTCTCATAAAATGCCCACCTAAAGTTCAATCCATTTCTACAATCAAGGAAAAGAAGATTCTCTAGAGAGATGTGTCTGAGCACATAAAAATATCAATCTTGGGAGGCAACTAAGAGTGTATGGAGACCATTTAACTATTTATACACCCATTTAAATGTGTTTTCAAATATTATTCATTGATTGGGCTAGTGAGTCAAAAGATATGCTATCCACTGACCAAATCTTGGCCCCTTAATAGGTATTTGACTATGAGGGAAAATGCACCACCTTGTATACCAAGCCCCAAGTGGTAGATAATCCTATATGATGTGATTATAGGACTCACCCATGCAAATTTAGGAATTGATAGTTTGTCTCTACCCCTCTTGGTTCCCCTATAATGCATTCCCAAAGTTTATTTCTACACGTAGGTATGAGAAGCTTCTCTTGAGGGATACATTTAACTACCTATAACTATTAACCCTGGGAGGTGATGGAGAGTGTATAAAGGCTATTCAAGTGTTTTTAATCTCATCTAGACATGGTTGGGAAGATGGCTCATCAATTGGGCTAGCAATTCAAAACATATGTTACCCACTGACCAACTTTTGGAGCCTTAAGAAAGATTTAGGTGCAATAGAAAAAGTGTTTCAATGTCTCCCTCATCTCAAGTGGTAGATAATCCTCTAGGGGTGATTTGAGTACTTGATCATGCAGATTTAGGCACATATTATTTGTCTCTACCCCTCATGATTCTCTTATAACACTCACTTGAAGTTCACTACATTTCCATACTCAAGGATGAAAAATTTCTCTTGAGGGATATGTCCAAACATTTGTAATTAATTACCATATCAGATTATGGAGATCACAAGGATTAACTTTTAAGAGTTCATATCTCAATTTATATGTTTTTTTATAGATATTTCATTGATTAGACTAGCAAGTCAAAAGATACGCTACCCATTGACCAACTTTTGGTCCCTTAAGAGATATTTGGCTGCAAAATAAAATACATTACCATGTCTCTCACATCCCAATTTTTAGATAATCCTATGGGGGGTAGTTATAAGACTCTCTCATGAAACTGTGGTTTATTTCTACCCCTTACAATTCTTCATAACATCTTTCTAAATTTCTCTTTATTTATACACTTAGGGATGAGAAGCTTATCTTAAGGGATGCATTCACTCGCCTAAAACTATCAACCTTAAGAGGTGATATAAAATGGAAGGAGGCCATTCAATAATTTATACACCCATATAGATATGTTTATAAATATAGTTCATTAATTGGACAAGTTAGTCAAAAGATACACTACCCACTGATTAACTTTTGGTCCCTTACAAGTGATTTGGATTCAATAAAAAGTGCATCATCATGTATCCCTCATCTAGTACTAGAGAATCCTCAAGGGGGTGATAATATTACTCTCATATACAACTATAGGCAATAAATATTTGTCTCTAACCCTCATGATTATCCTACAATGCTTGGCCAAAGTTCTCTTTGTCAGCTATAATTGTCAACCTAGGGAGGAAACAATGAGTGGAGGGATGCCATTCGATAGTTTATACATCTATTTGAAGGTGTCCACAAATATGGTAATTGATTAGGATAGTGATTATAAATATACACTACCCATTGACAAATGTTTAGTCATTTAAGAGGGAATTTACTATAATAGAAAATGCATCATCATGTCTCCCACATATTGAGTGATAGAGAATCATATGGTAGGTGCTCATAGAATTTACTTGTTTAATTTTAGGTGTTGATGGTTCATATCTAGCCTTATGATTTTTATGTAATGCTTTCCCAAAGTCATCTATGTTTCTACACTTTGGGATGATAAGCTTTTCTTGAGAGATGTGCCTGACTACTTATAATTATCAACATTGGGAGGAAGAAGAGATCAAAGGGAAGAAAATATAGCTTTTATACACCCATATAAACATGTGCATGTAGTGAATTCATCGATCAGTATAGTGTGCTAAAAGATACACAACCTACTAACTAAATTTTGGTCCCTCAAGAGAGATTTAGATGTGAGAGAAAACATGTCATTATGTCTCCCTTGTCTTGAGTATAAGATAATAATTTTTGAGGTGATAAAAGGAATTTCTCATGTAACTTTAGGTACTGGTAATTTTTCTCTATCCCTTATAGTTCTCTTACAAGCCCTGCCTAAATTTTACATGTTTCTACACTCAAGGATAGGAAGCTTCTTTTGAAGGATGTGTCCATCCACTTGTAATTATCAAACCCAAGAGGTGACAAAGAGTGGAGGGACGCTATTATAGAATTCATACGTCCATCCAAACACATATATGTAGTCAATTTGTTAATTGGGCTAGCGAGTCAAACTATATTCGACCCACTAGTCAAATTTTGGTCCCTTAAGAGAGATTTGACTACAAGATAAAATACATCACTATGTCTACCTCATCTTTAGTGGTAGAGAAAAATATTGGGGTGCTCATAGTAATCACCTATGTAACTTTAAGCATTGAAGGTTTTTATCTATTTCTCATGGATCTCTTGAAATGCTAACCAGAAGTTCACTTCATTTCTACACATAGGGACAAGAAGCTTATCTTGAGGGATGCATTTTTTTGCCTAATAATGTCATAATTAGGGCCTGAAGAAGATTGGAGATGGGTCATTCTATAATTTATACACCCATCTAGACCTACCTATAAATGTGGTTCATCAATTCAGATTGTGAGTTAAAATATATGCTACCCACTGGCCAAATTTTTGTCCCTTAAGAGTGATTTATTATGAGATAAAATGCATCACTATGTTTCCCTCATCGTAATTAGTAGATAATACTATATGGTGTGCTCATATTAATTTATTTTGCAATTTTAGGTGTTGATGGTTTATCTCTACCCCTCATAGTTCCCCTACAATGCTCGCCTGAGGTTTGTTTTGTTTCTACACTCAAGGACGATAAGCTTCTCTTGAGGGATGCATCTATCCAGATAAAACTATAAACCTTGAGACCTAATGGAGAGAATATGGAGCTCATTAAAATATTTATGCATCCATCTAGATGAATCCATGCATTTAGTTCATTGATTGGGGTAGTGAGTGAAAACATATGCTACCCACTAACCAAATTTTGTACATTTAAGAGAGATTTGGATGCAAGATAAAAAAATACACCATGTATCTCACATCTCAAGTGGTATATAATCCTCTATGGGGTGCTCATATTATTTTTCATTTCAAATGTATGTGTTGACATTTTATCTCTACCCTTCATAGTTCTCTTGCAATGCTCACTTGAAGTTCACTCTATTTATCAACTTAGGGATGACAATATTCTCTTGAGGAATGTGTCTAACTAATTGAAACTATCAATGATATGAGATGAAATATAATGTGAAGAGTCCATTATATTTTTAAACTCCCACATATATTTTTTTAATAATCAGTTCATCAATTCGGCTAGTGAGTCAAAAGATACACCACCCACTGACCAAATTTTTGTCCCTTAAGAGAGATTTAGTTTCAAGATAAAATAAATCAATTTTTTCCCTCACATATAGTGTTACAAAATATTTAAAAGGTTCTCATAGGACTCATACATGAAACTATATGCATTGACAGTTCACCTTTACTCCTCACAGTTCTTCTATAATGCATGCCTAAAATTCACTCTATTTATACACTTTGGAATAAGAAGCTTATCTTGAAAGATGTTATTTTCCACCCAATATATATAGAGAGTGGAAGGAGGACATTAAAAATTTTATATTCCTATTCAAACATGTTTTCATAGATTATTTGTTGATTGGTCTAGCGAGTCAAAAAATACACAACGTATTGACCAAAGTTTGGTCCCCAAAGAGAGATTTTACTGTGAGATAAAATGCACCGATATGTCTCCCTTGTCCCAAATGGAATATAATAATTTATGGGGTGATTATTTTAATTTACCATACAAATGTATGAAACATAGGTTCATGTTTAGCCCTCACAAATCTCTTATAATTACCACTTGAAGTTTTTTCTATTTGTATACTAAGGGATGGAAAGATTATCTTGAGGGATGTATTAAAATTCCTAAAATTTTAAACCATGGGCATAAAATAGAGTAAAAAGAGGCCATTATAATTTTTATATGCCCATCTAGATGTTTTTGTGAAGATAGATTGTTGATTGGGCTAGTAAGTCAAAAGATATACTATCCACTGATTAAATGTTGATCCCTTCAGAGAGATTTATCTATGAGATAAAATGCACTACCATGTCTCCCACATATTGAGTGGTAGATAATCCTCAGGGGTGCTTAGAGGACTCTCCTATGTAGGTATAGGAACTAATGGTTCATCTCTACCCATTGTGGTTTTCCTGTAACAAGCACCCAAAGTTCACTCTATTTCTACACTCAAGGATGATAATCTTATCTTAAGGGATTCATCCAAATGCATGGAACTATCAAACCCAAGAATAAACAGTTAATATAAGATGACACTTCAATTTTTATATAAATATGTCTATAAATATAATTCAATGATTGGGCTAGTGAGTCAAAAGATATATTACCCACTGACTAATTTTGGATCCCTTAAGAGATATTTGGTTGTGAGATAAAATGAATTATAATGTTTATCTCATACCAAGTGGTATATAATTATATATTTGGTTCTTAGATAACTCAACCATGTAACTTTATTCAGTGATTATTTGTTTCTACCCCTCATGGTTCTCCTCGAATGATCATTCAAAATTCACTTTGTTTCTACACTCAAAAACGAGAAGCTTCTATTGAGGGATGCATCTGAATGCCTAAAAATGTCAACCCCATGAGGTTTCATATATTTTAGGTATGCCATTATATATTTTATTCACCCATATAAATGTGTCTGCAAATATGGTTCATCGATTGGCCTAGTGAGTTAAAAGACATGTTACTCATTGACCCACTTTTGGTCCCTTAAGAGAGATTTAATTGCAAGATAAAATGCACTATCATGTCTCCCACATCTTTTTTGGTATATATTCCTCAATAAAATATTAATTTTACTCTATGATGAAATTGTAGGCGCTAAGTGTTCATCTCCACCCCTCACGGTTCTCCTATAATGCCTGCACGAAGTTCATTAAGTTTCTACACTCATTGATGAGAAGCTTCTCTTGAGGGATGCATTCATCCACATATAAGTCTCAAACCAAAAAGGTGATGTAAAATATATGTATTTCATTAAAAAAATTATATTCCCATCTATACATGTCCACATTGTCAATTCATCGATTAGGCTAGTGAGTTAAAAGATATGGCACCCACTAACCAATGTTTGGTCCCTTAAGAGAGATTTGGAATGAGATAAAATGTGTTACCATGTTTATTACATCTCATGTGATATATACTGCTATAGGGTTTATTATAAGATCTTATATTATAAATTTAGGAGTTGACAATTGGTCTCTACCCCTCATGTTTCTCCTATAATGCCCACCCAAAGTTTGTTATGTTTCTACATTCAAGGAAGAGAAGTTTCTCTTGAGGGATGAATTTGGATACCTAAAACTATTTAACCTAGTAGGTGAAAGAGAGTATATGGAGTCCATAAATTATTTAAACACCCATACTAACCCATTCACATAGTTGGTTCATCGATGGGGCTAGCGATTCAAAATATACACTACCCATTGGCTAACATTTGGCCTCACAAGACAGATTTGCCTATGAGAGTAAACATGTGGATGTATCTCCCTCATATTGAGTGGTATAGAATAATATATATAATGATAATACGATTCACCTATAAAACTATAATAATTGATTTTTCATCTCTACCCCTCACATTTATCTTACAACACCTACCTGAAGGTTGCTTCGTTTCTACACTCAAGATGAGAAGCTTGTCTTGACAGATGCATTTAGTCATCTAAAGTTTTCAATCTTGGGGACTTATATATAGTATAATTTAGATATTATATAATTTATATACCCATACAAAAATTTCTAAATATATGGTTCATCAATTAGGAAAGCAATTCAAAAGATATGCTACCCACTGAACAAGTTTTAGTCCCTAAAGAGAGAATTTGCTATGAGAATAAATGCATATTTGTGTCTCCCTCATCCCAAGTGGAATAAAATATTTTAGGGGGTGATAATATGACTTGTATATTAAATTTTATATACTAATGATTTGTATATACTCCTCATAGCTCTCATGTAATGCCCACCTAAAGTTAGCTCTATTTTTATACTCAAGGATGAGAAGATTCTCTTGAGGGATGCATCTAGCCACCTTAAACCATTAACCTCAAGGCTCAATAAAGCGAAGAGGGAGGCTATTCCAAAATTTATACACTCATGAAAATGTTTCCATGAATATTTTTCATTGATTGGGCTAGCAAATTATAAGATACATTGCCTAATGACTAACCTTTATTCCTATAAGAGAGATTTAGATACAAGACAAAATACACTATTGTGCCTCCCGCATCATGAGTGGGAATTAATATTATGGGAGATGATCATATGATCCCTCTATTAAATATTAGTATCTGATAGTTCATCTATACCTCTCATTATTCTCTTAAAATGTTCACTTGAAATTTTCTCTATTTCTATACACAAGGATGAGAAATGTCTTTTGAGGGGTGTGTCTAGCTTCCTAAAAATATCAACCCTAAGAGGATATAGAGATTGGAAAGAGGTAATTGAAATGTTTATAATATCATATAAATGTGTCCAAAAAGATAGTTCATTTATTGGATTAGTGAGTCAAAATATATGCTACCCACTAACCAAATTTTGATCCCTTCTAACATATTTAGCTATGAGAGAAAATGATCACCATTTCTCCATCATCCAAAGTAGTAGATAATTTTGTATAAGGTGCTCATAAGACTTGATTTTAAAACTTTAGGAACTAATGGTTTATCTCTATTCTTCACGGCTCTCCTACAACACTCCCCTAAAGCTCACCCTCTTTCTACATTCACATGGATGAGAAGCTTCTCTTGAGGGATGCGTCTAGCCACCTATAGATTTTAACCTTGGGAGGAATCAAAGAGTATAGGGGAAAAAATAGAGAGTTTATAAATGCATTCATAATTTTCTGTGAAGATGGTTCATCAATGAGGATAGTAAGTCAAAATATATGCTAACCACTGACCAATTTTTGGTCCCTTAAGAGAGATTTAGCTACAAGAGAAAATGTGTGACATTGTGTCCTACATCATAAGTGGTATAGAATCCTTTGGGGGTGATTAAAAGTCTTGAATGCATATTCTTAGGTACTAATGGTTCATATTTACCCCTCACATTTATCTTTTAATACCCACCCAAAGTTTGCTCTATTTATGCACTCAGGGATGAGAAACTTCTCTTGAGGGATGCATCTAGTTACCTACAATTGCCAACGCGAGAGGTGAAAAAGAGTGGAGGGAGACCATTTTAGTGTTTATATACCCATCATACCATGTTTTCACATGCATTTCATCGATTTTTATATCAAGTCAAAATATATGTTACTCACTGACCAAATTGGGTTCCCTGAAGAGATACTTAGCTAGAAGATAAAATGCATCACTGTGTCTCCCTCATCTAGAGTGGTAGAGATTCATCTATAGGGTGATCATAGGACTCACCTATTAAATTTTAGGTGCTCATTGTTCATATCTACACCTCACTTCTATCTTACAATGCCCACCTAAAGTTTGTTCCATTTATACACTGAGGGACGAGAAGCTTATCTTGATGGATGCATCTATTTGTCTTCAACTATCAACCTAGGAGGAGATGGAGAGTGAAGGGAGGCCATTACAAGATTTATACACCCATCTAGATATTTTTACATAATTGATTTGTTGTTTTTGATAGTGATTTAAATAAACACTACCCACTGACCATCTTTTGGTCCCTTAAAAGAGATTTTACTATGAGAGAAAATATACTACTATGTCTCCCTCATCCCAAGTGGTAAAGAATCCTCTAGTGTGTGCTCAAAGTACTAAACCTTGTAACTTAAGGTGTTGATGGTTCATATCTACCCCTCATAGTTATCTTGTAAATATTGACTTAAGTAGGTGATTTTCAAAACTTTCATGAATGAGGAATCACAAGAAGTACGCGATGTGCATGAATATTGAGTTACTCCAGTGGGTGGTCATATGAACATGTGTCTGTTGAATCTCTCAACAACTGTAAAATATGATTTTTTTCCTTTTTTGATTTCAAATTATTCTCTAATTTAATAGAGGAAAGGATTAATGCATCTATTATGTATAAAATTATTTTTAGGTATGAAATAAGTTCCTTTTTTTTAGTTTAAGATCCGATGTAGTTACTTGAATTGAAGGATTTTGTTGCAATAACTAATTTCTTGTTGAATCTGGTTGTGTCTTCTTTAGTTTATTAGTTATTATGACACACCCTAGCTTGTGCCATCTATTTTTTGGTAAAATCCATTCATGGGTGAAAGATTTGGTAGTAAAATTTAGATCTTAGATCCAATAAAACCCTTAATAAAATCCACATGTCCATTATCTTGATGGAATTTCCTTATGGTTTGGGAGGAATATCATAGAGACATTTATCAATCCAATATATGTTTTCTAGTTTTGTTCAAAATGTGGATGCCATAGGAACCACACGACCAATATAGAAAAAAGATTAAAAAAATCACTAATTGATGTATGATGTTTACATACTTTATTTTACTATGTTTAAAGCTAATAATACATACACACAATCCCTATTCCCTCATTTCCAAATATTTTGAAGGAATTTGTTTTTGAAACAAATCCATTCTAAAAGTTTTGTTATCTATCCAATTTTGTATGTCGTGTGGTAGGACCCTTAGTAACACCTTTCTATGTTTTCATGGTTTGGAAACAATAAACTGATATCACAACATCAATGCTCCTATGAAAGGCTCATCAGATCGATGATATTTATTTTTTTAGAATGTTCCAATTCCCAACTATGTTTTTTAGATGTAATACAAATATTACTCCTTTATTGGGTGTGCACATCATTAGGTAATATTTTTTGAAAAAATATAAAAATTCCCTACTTTTATTTATGGTTGTTATATCAAGCTAGTTATAAACTAACATCCTTGTCTCTATTAGGTCTTTGTAATGGACACTAGTGACCCAAAAGCTTTGTGAAATTCTTGTCCTAATGTAGGCATGCATGACTACATAGAAAATTATTGGTAGTGGTTATTATTCCATTGATCATTCAACTTTAGTGCAAGTTTCATTATAAGTATGAAATTCTTTGGATATGGTAATAATTGTGCCCATGAAAAGATTCCACAAAAAATAGTTACAACATGCCATGACATATTTTTACAACAAAGTTTATCCCTATGCTTACTACAAATCTTCTTCCGTTTGTGTGTTTTATACAGTTTGTCACATTGTCGAGTGCTTAGATAGGATAACTATATCACATCTTGTTAATGCATGGGACATTATGTAGTTTTATAGGACGTGTTTTAAAGTATACATGTAGTGAACACCATGCCTTACTTCACACACACAAACTTCATGCACAAAATCTAAGATAGGGTAATTAGTCATGGGTTTTGAGTGATATACAATTATGGATTTACACTCTTTCATTTTACAAAACCCTTCTTACCAAAGTATAATCTTGCATCCATTTCAATGTAACTTATTTTCTTTAGTATGATAGTTTAAGCCTCCACATATAAATCTATAACAATCAGGGTGTGCCTAATTTGAGATACATCATACCACCAAACCTCTTGAAAAGAGTATGCATAAACTGGTGTGGATTCCTACCTAGGTATAGAAAAATACCCAAAAGTGGCAATGCTAGTGGTTACATTGAAGCAATATTTTTTATTTTTCATCTAATTAGTTTTAGTGTCATCTAATTAGTTTTTAAATAGTTTAATTATTAAGTTTTTTTGTCCAATAATTTTAGACTCTTCTAAATTGACATATGGTACATTATTTACATTTTTGGAGGAGTGGTCAGATATTCAACCCCTATTTTCATTTAAGTGACACATTTTTCAAGTATTTATTGGGTAATTAAAAATAGTTCAGGTTAAACTCCAAATTACATTGACAAATTTGACATGTCACCAAACTTTGCACATGTATCATCTAGAACATGCAAATAGCGAAAGATTTCAAGGTGAGATGAGAAGCAATGGTGAGGAGCAATGACAAGGTACTCCCAATGTATCGGACAACATACCTAAATTTAGGGTAGTTTTTGGGTTTACATAACCATCACCCATTTCAAAGGGATCTATAACTCGCAAGGTGGCATCATATTTCAATGGCCATTTTTTATTATTAAGGTTGGAAAAATATGTCGTGAGATTTCATTTGATTGCATCAATGCTCCACATCTAATGTGACGCTAGAATCAATGATGTAATATAGTTGATGTGGGGACAAGACATTCAGGGCTAAGAGTCTATATTACATAGATATACGTGACATAATGTATTCTACTCAAAAGGTGAGATAATATCAATGGTCATAGAATTTGAGTGAGATACAACTACCAATTTACATTTTTTCTCTTTATGAAATCATACATTAATAAAAGCTAAAAATTACACCATCCCTTTTGGCATAACTTGCACCTTTGGGGTAACTAATACATACATGCATACATACATACATACATACATATATTAATAAAATATTATATTACTAATAATTAAAAATATATTATATTATATCATAATATATAATATAATATTATTATAATATCTTAATAGTGTAGTAGCTATAATGTTTTTTTATTACATATATCATTAATAATATATATTATTGTAATACACATACACACACACATAGATATGCATACATCTCAGTTGAAAAAGGCCACATTATTATTATTATTATTATTATTATTATTATTATTATTATTATTATTATTATTATTATTATTATTATTATTATTATTATTATTATTATTATTTTATTTTTTTATTTTTATTTTTTGACCACCGCTTTAGGTGGTGATCTTAACCTAAGAGCCAAGGACTGAGGGGTATCCATTCTACCAAAGTTGTCTGGGGCACAATCCTGACCTCATCCTTTTTCTCATGTTAGGTTTTGCTAGTAGTAAGAATTAATCCTTGGTGGGCTCTTTGTGAGACAAAAAACTTCACCAATTGAACCAACAACTGTATTATTATTATTATTATTATTATTATTATTATTATTATTATTATTATTATTATTATTATTATTATTATTATTATTATTATTATTATTATCTACGCTAGTAGCACTTGTCATCACAAAAGGTAAAGCTATTTTTTTATTGTTCACAAAAGCTATATTTAATATAATTATGTAATGCAATATCAAAAAGGAAAATAGATTGCAACACGTATCTGATATATATAAAATTGTATGCATTTGATACTAAAATGGGAAATAGAGAGAATTTGATATATATATATATATATATATATATATATATATATATATATATATATATATATATATATATATATATATATATAATTTGATGTTAAATTTGGAAATAGAGAGCAACACATATATCATATATGTAATCAATATAATAATAAGTTTATGATATTAATTTTGTGTACATGTGATCATCTAACAATTGGAACCTTTGTTCTTCCTCTTTTATTTTCTCTACTCTTTTTCCATTCTTCAATCTCTCAAACCTATCGTATGTGAAAATTTGTGTAATTTTTAATCCATTTATTGACTTGACATGTGATATAGCAACAAATTTCAAACCTTGTCTTTTTTAAATCATATATCAATTGTGGCTTTGTCAAGTCTTAAGCCCTATGATTTATGGATTGTCAATCCTCATGCCAATTTTAAAGATAACTAACACATATGATCTCTTTATGTAGGGATGATTATAATTGTAATTAGAGAATCATCAACAAAAGGAATCATTGTATAGTTATCAAATTGTACCATTACATATGTAGGTGGTTCAGACGGAGCCAACCCTATTTTGTATATAATGCTTTGAATGTATCCAAGTGCACCATTGACAAGAATTTCTTCTGTCCATAAGTTTATAATGAGCATCATCCTTGTAATAATTGAAATAAATGACTCAAATTCCAACTCTTCATCATCCAATCCTATAATTTTATTACTTTGTCCTCTAGTTGTAATACTTCGAGCAATCGGTTGATTCAATGCATACAATTTTCTCTTATTATCAATGGACAGTCTCATTTGTTACAAATAAATGAATATATTCATTAAAATCCTTATTTTTAATTATTTTATGTTCAACATCTATTCTATTCATCACCAATTTCTAATATTCAATGGTTAGATTGACATCTTTTAGATTTGTTAAAAGTTCGCAAACCCTTTATTGTTCTTCAGCTTGACCTTGATGTAAAGAAACATTATCAATTGTAACAAAAATTCTAAAGTTTTCTCATAGTAATTTTATATGTCTTTTATTTGCATATGGAGGTTTATCCAATATTGGAGGTAATTATCCCAAATCCCTAATAAAAATCATTGACCTTCCACCAAATCATATATCATCATTTCTTGGAAATACTTAGCATAGTCGAGAATCTATATTTTCAAGCATATTTTGGCCTATAAAGCTCATCTTATCAATAAAAATATATCTAACATGTTTAATTTATTATTGAAAACTTGATAATATTATTCCTTCTAATTTTTCAAAATCTGAAATAGCCATTCATAAGGTTGTATGTATTGTTTATGCACCAATGCTAAATTTAGCAACTTCAATTAGATCAAGTAGTAACAATGGGTAACGTTGTGGTTATGATAACTCTAGAAGTGAGAGTTAAATCCCTTCAATAAGATATGATTTCACTGTTACTATAGTTATTTTAATTATTAGATGCAATGAAGATGTAATTTGTCCTTTATTATAATCTCTTATAATTATATCAAATGCTACTTTTTGTTTCTCACTTAGGATTTCATAACAAAAATTAGACTCCATTTTTTCCATAGCAAGTAAGTTTTTGTTTTTGTCATGCTTATAAATTTAATAACTCTCTTCATTTATTCTTCACCCGTATTATCTACATCCCAAATTGTTTGTCTATCAATATCTCTTCAACCCAACATATCAATCTCATAAATATGTAGAAACTATTTTCGGTGTAGCCCTGATATGATCTCCCACTCATGTCAAGTTGTATTTTGTTGGATAATTTCATCATTTTCATAATTTGTTTTTTTTTGGATGCCATTATTTGTTTCAATAATCTAATCTATATTAAAAGGGTTGTATTGAAATTGAACCCAATTATATTTTATTGTGTCCTCATCAAGGCCAATGTCTATCTCAATATCACGAAATGGTTTGTACAATAGTAACTCTGACCAATAAAAAACCAAAAAAAATAACTATCTTATTCTGGGATGATGTAAAACTTGGCCATACCTTCATAATAGCACACATGTTTCTTGGTTTCCACTTTTCACCTCTTTTAATTTTTGGACTATACATCTAAGATCTTACAACCCCAATGAGTGGTACATGTTCCATTGAGTGAGTTCTTTCTATATACCCATTAATTATTGATTTTCCATTTTTTTCATTTTCATTATCTTCTTTTAATACCAGTTTAAAAACTTTATGTCCAAAATTCAATGATAAAAATACTCTCCTACACTCCATCAAAAGAAGTTCCAGTAACATGTGACATGTTTTGATTACACCTATATCTCTTTCAAAAATTGTTTTAGTTAATACATTGTCTATATACTCATGTATTAGGTCCTTGCAGGTCTTCAAAAATTTTAAGTTGCATCAACATTTATTGATATGTTTCTAAACTTTTCTCTACTTTTAAAGCATACTTCACAATGTAGTTCACAACAACATGTTTTGAGAGTAGTGGTTGCTAATCTACATTTGCATGCCACAATTGCAACACATATAAATTATGAGTGTTCACACAGTCATCATTTATTTTTGGATCATATTATTTATCTCCTTTATCTACATATACATTTAGTTTCAATCCATCGAGATGTAAAGGCCAAGTGGCTTTGTACCCGCATCAAAGACAATTTAATGTTATTAACCATGTACAAACCAACATTTAATACAGTTTTTTACAGTTGTATTTCTTACCTGCAAAAAATTTTTCCTCTTTTTTCCATAGGCAATACCCATCTTTACACATGGTATGGCACTCCATGCAATTAACTAATTCTTCATAGTCTTGATCTAGATCTATTTGATTAATATTTATTGTGTTCCTCAAACATGGATGCGAGCTAAAATTATGCACTCCCTATGTCACACATGAAATAAAATTAGTATATAGATTTATAATAGTTAATTTTTATATAATATAAGTAAATTATTTATCATTTATTACCTACATGTTTATTTGATGTGCATCTCCCTCAAAATTCCATGCATGTATAATTTCATCAAAATATTTTTGGGCAAATTTGACTTGATTTTCATTTTTATAGTCTAAGGTGTCAAAATATATTAACTTTATAAAGGGATTGTGTTAGCTAGGTTAGAGAGGAATATCCCCAATCATTGCTAGATACACCCTAAATATGGTAAGGTCAAGATTAATTTTGATGGAGCCTCAGAAGGCAACTTAAGGGTGGCTAGAGGTACCAGTGTTTTTAAGGATCATGATGGTAATCCCCTTCTAATTTTTTCTCATGATCTTAGCGTGAAGACTAATAATTTTACAAAGGCCTAGATGATTCTAAAAGGCACTCAAATTACCCTCTTTCACAACTAGGTAAATATGATAGTTGAAAATGATTCATAAGTGGTCATCAATGCTTTGATGTCTGGGAAAGATGAAGCATGTAAAATCCAAATTATCTTGGATGAAGTCAATGGGGTGATAGATCCTTTTGAGAACTCAGAATTTCATCACACAATATGTAAAGGTGATTCCATTGTGGATTGGGATGAAAATGGTAGGGTTAATGTCCTTTCTACCCATAAGGTGGAATAATGCTAATGTCCTTTCTACAAATTTGGTCCAGGATAGCTCTTCGTTTGCTATTTAATTTTTGTCCATTTTTATTTTCTTTCTAAGAATAGTTCTATATACTTTCGGACAAGCTTTGCTTTCGAGGGTGTTTGGGTTATAATACACTTAGTTAACTTCTGAACATTTTGGATTTGGTAATATAATTAAATGAAAGTGAAATGAAAGGACAAATTGCAGGTCATAGTCTTATGTTAAAGTGGAAGTTATATAATAATATTATTATAATATATTAATAATATTATATTTTATAAATATAATATAATTAAATAAATAATAATATTTATGAATTATTAATTATTATTTTATGATAATATTTAAATATTATATACTATAAAAATATGTATAATAATATATATAATTTTAAAATATAATATTATATATATATATATATATTGTATAATATAATAGTATTTTAAATATGATTATATTATTTATTATTATGTGTATTAATATTATAAATATTATTTTATTTATATAGTGTAATGGATATAATTTTTTGTTTTGGTATAACAAGGTTTTTTTTTCGTATAGTAGGGTTTTGGAAAGTAGAGTGTACATCGATAATTGTACTTTATATGAAACTTATGATTGCTAACTAAACCTCAATTTTTGTGGATGAAAATTTAAATAATAATAATATAATATTAACATAATATTTTAAAACATTAACATTTGATTGTTTAATATAACCTAATATATAAATAAATAATAATATAATATAATTACTACAATATAAATATTGAGAAAAAGTAAACTCAACTACATATGTGGGTTTCATGTTATGTGCTTATGCTTTGATTATGTAACTCTTTGTGACTTGTCATTATATGAGTTTGAAACTTAAAAATGTTCCCAACCCATGGTGTGCCTAAAGTGTTCAAATATTCATGATTTTAAAAAAATTCAATACGAATAAACAAATATGAAACATTTTGTGACATACATAATGAATATAATTTTTTGCTTTCTAAAGCATGGGTTTTTAAAACGAATGAGTGCAAATTGATAGTTGTACCTCATTCAAAATATTATATATTCATCTATATAATTACGGTAGAGGCATTTTTATTGAGGGGCACATACCATATATTTGTCTTGCACATGGTATATGCCCTATCACACATTTCCATTGGTCCACTCACTCATTGATTTATTTGCTCTATCACCTTTCATCACATTGGAAAGAAAGATTGTGTCAGAATCTATCAACATTGCTATCAATGATATTATCATAAGGTGCCATTTTGCATCCCTTAGTGGGAAAGTTAACATCATTGAACACTAGATACAGTGTATAAGGTTGGCATGTGTTCACATCATTGAAGATATTATCTTCTATACTCTATCAAAATACAACTAAAACTAGATTTTATTTGATCAGTGGTATATTTGATTTTCTTTGATTCTAAGGTAAATATTTTCTTTGCCCATCCCCTTTCTAGGTGAAGACCAAGCATAATCGTCTCTTCTATATATAGTTGAGTACAAACTAACATCAATCCAAAACTTCCAAGAATTAATAATTACAGTAAGTATGTGATCTGAGTGATATTTGAGCTCCTCCAATGGGTGGACAATGAGCGTATGTCTATTGGATCTCTCAGAACCTATAAAATATGAATTTTAACATTGTTTAGTTTAAATTATTCTTTAATTTAATAGAGAAAAGTGTTGTTGTATCTATTTTGTATAACATTATTTTTAGGTCTAAAACAGGTTCCTTATTTTTTAAATTTAATAACTTATGTAGTTACTTACCTGCATTGAAAGATCTTGTTGAAACTGTTAATTTCTTGCCAAATCTGGTTGTGTTTGCTTTAGTTCATTAGCTATTATGACATGCCCTCGCTCATGTTTTATTATTTCTTGGAAAATCTATTCATGGGTGCAGGATTTGGTACCAATTTTTATATCTCAGATCTTGAAAAACCCTCACTAAAATTCACATGTCTATTCTCTCATTGAAATTTCTTGATAACGTGGGAGGCATCTCACAGTGACATTTACCAAGCCTATATTTGTTTTCTATATTATTTCAAAATGTGGATTTCATAGGACCCACACATCCAATACAGAGGAAAGATAATAAAAAAATCACTACTTAATGTTTGAAGTTTACATATTTTATGTTACTATGTTTAAAGTTACTAATACATAGACACAATCCTTGCTAACTCATTTCCAAATATTTTAAAGGTAATGTTTTTGAAACAAATTCATTCTAAAACTTTTGCCCTTTATCCAATTTTGTCTGCGATGGGGTAGGAACCTTAGTATCACCTTTGTATCTTTGTTGTGGCTTGAAAACAACAACATGATATCACAACACCACTGCTCAGCTCATCAGACTAATGACATTAGACATGTTTTAATGTTTCAAATCCCAACTAATTTTTTTAGATGTAATACACGTCTTATTACTCTATTGAGTGTGTACATCATTACGTAATATTTTTTGAAAAAAATATATAGATTCCCAACTTCTAGGTAGGGTTTTTCAAAAGAAAGTAGGGAATTTGTTAAAGTCTTGTTTTTTATGTAGGTGGAGTAATCACTATGGACATGGAGATCATTATCAACATGGAAGTCCATGTTAAACATACTGATTGGTTATGCTCAGCACTCATGCACTCATAAAAGATCCTCAATTTTTAGTGTAACTTAGTAGGTATGTTTAGCATGGATGGCCATGCTCACAATTGACCTCCACATCTCCATTGGTTAATATTAAAAATTGACAGTATACTCACATGACATTGTTATGTTCTATCTTGACATCTTCAGGAGCATTAAATAATACATTACAAATTATGTGTTTTCTTTACAATAACATAATAACAAACTCAAAGAAAACCTTATATTGTAAATAAATTACCTTATATAATATCAAGAGTTAAAACTACTATAAGGAGTGCCTGAACAAAAAGGTATGTTCAAGTTTCTAATTTACGTGTCTGTGGATCCCATGAAATTGGT
Source organism: Torreya grandis (assembly GCA_037957365.1). Classification (NCBI taxonomy): domain Eukaryota; kingdom Viridiplantae; phylum Streptophyta; class Pinopsida; order Cupressales; family Taxaceae; genus Torreya; species Torreya grandis. The sequence goes on from JARHVA010000015.1 coordinate 9,481,946, forward strand.
CAACTCAAATTACTCATCATTCCATTAATAGATCCGTTAAGATTGGTAGTAATGTTGTTGGCCAGAAAAATTAAAAGTTAAACTCAATTGAACACGTTATGCTTGTTGACCAGGAAAATTAAAAATTAGACAAGTTACTTGTGTGTCATTCCCCTATTCCATTTCTACATTTGCAGGAGCTCATGCACCATTACCCTATTCCATAAGCCCATATTACTTTTTTAGAAACATTAAAAAAATCACTAATTAAAGTAGTCAACTCTCATTCCTTGTCATTTCATTACCATCCTTTAATATTGGCATGTAATGTTGTTTTTTGGAAAAATTAAAAGTTAACATCAATGGAACTATAACTTTTTAGATAATGTTACCACCAAAATGACATGGTCATTATCTATGTCGTGTTTTTCATCCATAAAATGCCCTTCGACATTTAGCAGGATTTTCAATTATAAAATACAACATGAATTATTATTATAATGCCGAATATTCAATATCATTTAAATTTCATTTTAACAGTTAACAATGAATCTCCTTGCCCTATTTTAGAGATTCTAAATCAACAATTTTTTTGAGGATTTTAAGAAAATACTACAAGTAGGTTAAACTCATTTTATTTTTCGATGCTTATAGTCGTCTAATAATTATGGGAGTGCTTTAACCAGTTGGTACATTCGAGTTTCCATCTAACATGTCTATAGGTCCCATGAAAAAATAATAAACAATTAGCAAACATATGCATTGATACATTGTCCATAATCCTATATATGCTTTGAACAAAGGGATTAGATCCCCACTAAGTGTAACTAGTCTATAATTTCAATGTGACATTCCATGTTAAATGTATGACTAGTTATGCTCAACACTTTCAATTGGTTATATTCCCCATCTAAATTAGCACATATTAGTTTTTATTTATTAAAGTTTAATGATGAATTTATTTCATAGCTTATTTCCTGTTTAAATAATCCTGATGGCAGAGTATGTTGCATTTCAGAATCATTTGTATCAAAATTCATTGAACCAACCACTACATTGTAAATATGCACTTAAGCAAAATATTTTCCTTCTAAGCTTATTTTAATTCATGGCTATGTAAGTTAGCCATACATTTTTGGTCTTTCTATGAAATGTTAAGACAACATGATAGGTTACAGATCTCATTCATCCTCTTAGAGAATCTTGTTTTTCTCTTGAGATTAAGTCTTTTTGAAACTTCCTTGTCCAGATTAGCATATGCCCTATTTAGTATGAAGCCCAAATTGGAAAAATGGATATCCTTCGTGGTGTAATAAAGTTTAATTTTTAGAGGCTTTATCACAACTCAAAAATAAATAAAAAGAGTATTCTTGATTCTCAAGGATAGCTTTCTATTCAAACATAAGACCCACCAAGTTGAAAAATGATACATTTAAGTTGGCTTTTATAATTAGTGGTAACTTGTTTGCTTGTGTTATATACCATAGTTTGTTATGTATTTTTTAGTCAAAATAATTTTCTAAGTAATCATCTTTATCTAATTTTATAAATAATCATTTTTATCTATATATAAATTAAGCAAGCCAAATAGTTACTGTAGGTACATGCCTTGAGAAATTTAGATTTTCTCAACCATTTGAAAGGAGCTACTATTATTTTCACTAGATGTATCTATTTCTCCTTATAAGAAAGTTAATATGGTCTTGGACCATTGCTTTCTATTTGGATTATAATTTATCAATCTTTTGTGATTATGTTGATATAAATTTCAAATCCAAATCTAATCTTTAGCATACTCCCTTCTTGATACTGAAAAAATAATAAACAAGAACATAACATATGTGAATGTTATGTTTCTTGCCTCTTTAAGGTCTAGACCTTGAATCATTAAACTGGGTCTTGTATATCTATGTAGGAATGATGGACTTTTAAAATTAGTGGTAACTAGTAATGTTGTTGCCTAGAGTACATTTAAGGATATTGTCAAACAGTTTGTGTGCATCCTTTGCTATTCTACTATTAGTAGATCATTTGGAAAAAATATAGTAACAAAATAATAAATTTATGCCATACCATTCACCGAAACACCATCTTGCCTCTCCTATAATGTATTTTGCTCAGGATTTATCCTGTATTCTCTATTATGGATGTTTTATTTTGTGTTTTGAAATCCAAGTAATAGACATGAGATAATTTCATCTCACTTGTGAGTGTGAATGTATACACACCCTTATCTCATCTAACCCAGGGCTCACCCCATTTGATATTTTATATTTCTATGTATCTTGTCAGACATAAACCCTAGACCACTAAGCATGGTTGATTTCTCTTATAACTCTTCCAAAAGAAAAAAATTTCTCTTATGATTTACATAAACAAAACTCTCAAAATGTTTGCCCAAGTAAATTTTAGAAGGCAACTCTGATAAATCTCTAACAAAAACATATCATGCTTTTTAGAATATTGTTTTAAATTCTCAAACATGAAAGATTTGCAGAGTAAATTATATCATTTTCCCTCCTCGGTGTAGTGCTCTCAATTGGAACCTATTTTATTTGATTGTGACTTGGGTCTTGAGGTGGGTGGTGTTGAAATCGCTGAGGATGATGTTGTGATGTTGGATGATAGGACCAATATAAACATGTAGTTATTGGTTATTCTTGTGAAAACTTTTCCTTTATTAATTGTTGGTGCTTTTGTTCCCTGTTACTATCATTTGTGTGTATTTTTATATTGTAATAACATTTTAATACTATTTTTTTTTTAATTGTATACTACAATCTTGTTAATGATTTTTTGGGTGATTTCCATCCATGCATATATAGACTTTATTCATATTATTCCTATATATATATAATAAAATATGAAAAAAATAAATGAAATATAAAAAAATCAACCATATTTACTATGTGATGTATAAACTTTAAAGCCAACTAGAAACAATTAAACCATATTTAACTTTTTAAATAAAAAATTATTTAAAAAGAAAAAATTATATTAACATGTCAATTTAATATTTTTTTAACCGAAAAAAATCAATCATAAATTATCACTTACTAAGATAACTTCTAATATTTGCGGAAAATATTCCACACTTCAATTTTTTCTATTCAGAATTTAGCCCTCCTCTTTTAAAGGAAATGATTCTCTTTTTTCCTATAACCATCTCTATGAAAATTGGGAAAACTTTTCATGTTTTAATTTTTTTCATACGACCATCTACTTAACGAAAATACTTTTCCCAATCTGAAACGCGGTTACCCAGCAGCCAAGAAAGTATGCCGCGTAATATTTTTTCATTGGCTTGTTACACACGTCTAAATCATCTATCTACAAATAAAAAACAAGTTTTCATAACGAAATGACAAATTACTGGTCATAGTCAATTCATGAAGGAGTGAGGTAGCATTACCTGGCGTCTATCATTTGGTATTCCGATTAATATGGAAATAAATTTGACGGAGCCCCTGCTCTATCTCCGTTTTGGGGTCGTTTGAAAACCATTTTATAGGCGGTATCAATTCTAGGCAGTTTCAATAGCCGGAATAAAATTTGTATGTGTGAGTGGAAACACTTTTTTATTTATAAATTTTTTTGGCTTTAATAAAAAAGGATCGCATTAACTATTTCAATATTAATTTGCTTTTGATTGTTATTAATATTATGTATTTAGGTCGGTAGTTGATTCTTTAAATGACACTGCTTTTCAAAATCTAAAATGTTCTCATATATATATATATATATATATATATATATATATAATTATAATATAAAAATTTATTACTTGTATAAATTATATATATATTTATGTTATATAATATTTTAATATTAATTATATTATAATTAATATTTTATAATAATATAATAAAGTAGTGGGTATTTGTAATGTGAAAGAGTGTAAATTCACAGTTGTATTATATTCGAAACTTGTGACTATTAAATCTATCTCACATTTTGTTCACAAAACGTTAAGAAATAAAAATTTTCTATTTTTTGTGAAGGTGGCAGTAGAAAATGAGGTTGTGTGGTTCTTTATATGGTGTAGTAATGCACTATGCGGGAAGGAGGTGTTTTGTTTTACGGTGAACTTGAGCAATGACAAATTGGTGGGGAAGGCTAAGCCCATATAGAGAATGAAAGTGGTGAACAATAACAAGGTGAGCTGGGTGGTGATGGTGAGGGACAATGACAGAGTATTTCAATGAGAGACTCAAAAAAGCCCAGGGAAATACACATACAAAGTTCAATGACAAGGTACCTCTGACAATACAATTTGTAGCTTCCACCAAACTATCTCAATTTCCCAATATATGATTGAAATGAGTATTAGATATTCAATGATGCTTTTAAAACACAAAGAATGCAACATGTGTCAATTTAGACAAGTCTAACACTAAATTAACAAAAATTATGTGTTAACTATATAAAACCTAATTAGATGATTCTAAAACCAATAAGACAAAAAATAGAAAAGGCTTCTTCAATGAAAGATGCCTCTTATATAATATAATTGATTGATGCATGATGCCATATGCAAATAGATATGGATATAGATATTTACAAGCTTTTCTATTCTCCTTCTCAGTAACACTAGCAACAACTAGTGTACTCATAACAATAGTACTTATTTATCTTTATTTGTTGAATAGAGAAAGGTATGATTTATGCAAGGACCACAAGCATAACCAATTTTGTGTAGTTTTTTGGATGAGGGCTCAAATCCCCACCAATTTCTACTTGCTCTCTCCAAGCACTATCATAATTTGATCCCTCATAGTATAATCATACACAATCTAAACACAAAAGATTTTGAAAAGATTCAAAATCTTTGACCCAACCAAACACTTTCAAACATATGGTCATCATGACAATATATGGTTGAAAAAATACATCTCAAGAGATATCTGTGTTCATTGAGATGTCACTTTTTTCAATCATGTATTGAGTAACTTAAATAGTTTTGTAGAACCTACATATTGCATTCACACATGTGACATGTCACTGAACTTTGCATGTATCTAATTAAGGATCTTCAAATCCATCATTTGAAATACCCTATTGTTTCCCATCACCATCAGCACCCACCTAACCTTTACATGTTTCATTACTTTCATGTTTTGTATGGCTTTGACCTTACCCTCAAAATGGGGTCAACTGTCATGGGTTTTGCATGAGACACAACTATCAGTTTACACTCTTTTGTGTAATCCTCAAGGAATTTTTTACAATTATCCTAGGTCTGATAATGATTGTGTGTAGTGAGAATATTGAAGTTCTTGAGCATTCACCTGAGATATGATTTTGTACATTTGACTAGTCTAGGGGACAAGGTGGCTTCAGTAATGACCATATGAGGGAAGGTAATTTAAATGGAAAACATAATAGTCTATGTAGAGAAGGACACAATTGGGAAATGAACAAAGAAAAATAATTTTAAAGAGACTTTTGTTTCACACAAGTATGACCCTGAAAATGTACAACAAAAGATACAAGGTAAAATATAAAATCATCTCTGGAGGCGTAGTTATTATTGATGCAACAAATAATGATAATTAGTCCTCATGACATCTTCGTCCACCCTTGATAATAGAAAATAACCAATCAAAGATGTTGACTCCATGTAAGTTGTAGACCCATTTAAAATGGGTGAAGGGCATTTAAAGTATTGAATTTGTTTACCATGACTAAGATTCATGCACTTATAAAAGGTTCTATTTTATGATTTATTTTTGTTAATTAAAGGAACTTGGTCGAGTGTCAATGCACATAAATGAATCTAAGATGTAAATGATAATGGGAGATTGAAAAAGGGTTTCTAAGTCTTAGGTCTACCAATATGTCATTAATTAGTCTCATGGATGACATATCAAATGATTTATATGTGATTGAGAGTAACTTGTTGGTAGTGAATAATGTTGCAAGTCATTTAGATCAAACAATGAAGGTAATCTAAGGTCTGATGTTTTGGGATTCAAGTGGAATAAGGCTCACAATGAAAAACATTAAATTTTGTTTACCCAGATGTGACATTATTTGATACCTATATAACTTTAAAACAATATGTATCACTTATGAGATTTAATGTGGAAAAACTTGCAAGCTTTATTGCATGAAGATGAGCCCAGACTCTAGAGGATTAATGATGTGGTTTTGGTCTTCCATATGAAAGTCTTGATGAAAATGCATTTTACATTTTATTTTAATTGACATTAGAATTTTCCACTTAATGGTGATGATACATTTATATTTATATAGAGAATAGGCATATGACTATTGAGAAGGGGAGTGAAACCATCAACATGTGAAAAATTATATGTGTTCCCCATATGAATGAGCCAATAGACCAACCAGTAGATCAGTACATAATTGTCAAATATTTTAGGCTTCGAGCAGAATATGGCCTCACAATGCAAAACATTAAATTCAGCTTGTCTGAATATAACATTGTGTGTTATCTACATAACTTTAAAATATTACATCTCACTCATGAGCTTTAACATTGTATTAAATCAAAGTATAAGTAATAACAATAAATTACTATATACCTTTGCTTTACAAAAATAAAAAATTACATCCCTTACATCGTATAAATAAAATTATGTTTATAATATTAATGTACATAATAGCTAATAATAACATATAAATAATATTAATATATTATTATATGTATGTATGTATGTATATTTGTTAAGGTTTCCAATAGGGAATTGAAAACAACAAACCAGGATTTTCAAAAAAGTAGATGTCCATGTCTTGTCCTATCGAACTCTAGCTTGGTCATTCAAACAATCAAAGATTGTGATAAATAATCCATTTGAACGTGGATAGATCAACAAGTTATCCTCCATGAGCAGTTCCCAGTTTTAAAAGACTAAGTTATGTAAAACTAGTAGGCTAGGCCAATACCTGTTGAATATGTAAATAAGCCCCGTAGAGGTAAACCATTCTTCATTCCTGATAATTTCCTCAATCACTTCATCCCCAAAGTAGAGTGAAGGGTTATTATCTACTACCTGGAGAGGAGGCTCCATTCTATCTTCTAGGGTTACTGGCTTAACAAAAAATTCCACGAAGGATTTCCCTAACCCTTCACTTTCTTTTCCAACCCATGCAACCTATGGCCACCCATCCATGCCTACAATAGACATCTCCAGGTCTGTTCCAGTCTGACCAGGCAAGGAGGGTTTCATTGACGTGCTGCCAGCTACCCATCCTGTCTCAGAAGCTGTAACCTATCTTGGCTGAGAACTGTGGTTTGCTAATACCATTTTTACCAATTTCAAAGCTACTTCCCCCAAGAGCCCCTGTTTGAGAGCCTCTGTTGGCTTTACTTTAGTTTTCAAAGCCGATCGGGGGCATGCATTAACCTACCGAATAACTGTTGGTATCCCCATAGCCCATTCCTCCATTTCAATCGTTGATGGATTGTAAACCCTACATCTGGTAAGGTCTCAAATAAAAACTAAGCTCCAGCCTGACTCCGTATTCCAAACTCAATTGTGTTATTATAATATTATATAATATTAATATTATATTATTATTACCATATTAAAAATTTTGGTTATACAATATTTATAAAATATAGTATTACTGATAATATATTATATTATTATAATATATATATGTTTTTATACTAACAATATATATACATACACACATATATAAACTATATTATGTCATATATTATTATATTATAGTAATAATTAATATATTAAATATGTTTAATAATAAATTATATTACTAATAAAAAAATTTACAAATATATTATATTATGTAAAAAAAATTAACATATAAAATATAATATTTTAAAAAAATATTATATAATGTATCGTTATATTATAATTATAAATATATATTAATATATTAACATACATATTAATATTATTTTATTAAAAACACAAAATAGACATAGTTATATATTATATATTAATATATAATATAATTATCTATATAATTTTATTTATTATTATTATTATTATTATTATTATTATTATTATTATTATTACTATTATTATTATTATTATTATTATTATTATTATTATAGAAAATTCAGTGTCTTATTCCCACGTCAACAACATTATAATGATGCTTCAATCAACACATCTATGTAGAGCTTACCATAATTAAATCAACACTCATGACATCCTCACCCACCCTAGATAATAGAAAAAAACCAATCAAATACGTTGACATCTTGTAAGCTACAAACCCCTCTATGATGTTTGCATGTCATGTAGATCAACTAACTACCCTCAATCTAGATTTGGTGTATGATATGAGCCATCTAATGTATGATATCACCTGAAATGCCATGTGATTGACCCTCACCATCACCACTCAAGTAATCATAAAATATTTCACCACTTCCATGTTATTAACATCTGGAGCAATTAAATCAGGGTTAATAACATACAAAAATACTTAACTCAGACACCTGGAAGAAAGGGCAAGGTAATAAAAAAACATGAAAGTGGTGGAATATTTAAATGTACACTAGCCAATGACAGTGAGTGACAATGACAAGGTATTTTAGGTGATACCATATGTTAGGGGCATATTTTACACCAAACCCAGATTTAGGTAGTGGTTGGATTTACATGACCTGCAACACCCATTGCAAAACGGTTCATAGCTTATAGGGTCGTGACATTTTTTATTCATCATTTTCTATTGTTGAGGGTGGATGAGGATGTCATGAGAGTTGATTTGATTAAAAACAAGACTCCATGTCTGATGTATGGCTTGAATCAATGATGTAATATCATTAATGTGGAGACAAGACATTGAGGTCCTAAAGTGTATCTTGTTGCTTCCATTCATCAATGTTGAGAATATATTTTTACTTGAAAATAAAAAATTATAGGTCTTTTGGTATTCCTTGCACCCTCAGGGCAACTACTAGTTATATAGTTAGCATGAAGGATTTTTCTTCTTTTTGGCATGAACGTTCAATAAATGCTTTGGAGGCTTTTTTAACCAATTAAGAAATGATGAAAATCATGCTTATAGTGATGATAACATATATAACAAAAATTAGTTATATCAAAAAAATGCAATGCCTAAATGTTGCAAGTACATCCACAATAAAATACGGAGCAAATTATTAGCACCTTAGAAGGAGTTGTCCTAAAGATGAAGTCATGTCAGAAGGGATGTAATATTTTGATTTTCTAAAGCAAGGTTTTATAAAATGAGGGAGTGTAAATTGGTATGGCCATTGACCCCATCATAGTTTTTGTGTACAAAGTTAAACAATAAAAAGATTGTTTTTTGGTGGAGTCAATAGTGTAAAATGAGTTTGTGTGTTTCTTCATACGACATGGCAATGTGTTGTGCAAGGAGATGTTGCGTTTAATGATGAATTTGAGCAATGACAAAGTAGTGGCAAAGGGGAAAGCCATAAAAAACATGCAAGTGCTTAAATATTTTAAGGTGAGTTGAGCAGTGATAGTGAGGGACAATGACAAGATAGTTAAGATATTATTGTACACCAAAGGGCCCATACCATACACTAGATCTAGATTCAAGGCAACTACTAGATTAACATGCCCTACACCCATTGAAATGGGTTTTGTAGCTTACAGGGAGTCAACATATTTGATTGGTCATTTCCTATTATCAAGAGTAGATGTAGACGTCATGAGAGTTGATTTGATTGTGACAGGGCTCCATATTTAATGTACAACATGAGTGATCATTATAATGCTACTCACGTGAGAACAAGACATTAAAATTCTAAAAACTATATTTATATACTCTAACTATAAATATAATATATTATATATTTATATGAATAAATATTATTAAATATTATTGTAATATATAAAGTAATATTACTATACCCCTCTCTCTCTCTCTCTCTCTCTCTCTCTATATATATATATATATATATATATATATATATATATATATTATTAATAATATGTAAGAGACTAATTTTTAGTCGATTGAATAATGATGGTGTTGGAAATGGCGAGTGATGAGCAAAGGTGTGTGTAAATTAATGGTGAGCGGCGAATAGAGCTGAGTTCAGAGAAGAGAAACAAGTGACGCATTGATGGTGAGCTTCAGAACCCCTTGGAGAAGGAAAGCAAAGTGATGGCAAAGGTTGTAAGGAAGCACAATCTAGGTAATCATTGAGAGGAGAAAGGGGATTCGTCTTCTCTTTTGGAGAACAAGATTTTTCTAGATTGCCCTAATTCTTATATAACCCCTATCACAACTACAAAAAGTTCTATAGGAGATCATTCTTCAAGTTAACCCTTTTTATACTCCCTGTTTGATTCTAAGTTCCCCACTAGATGGTCTAGCCAAGGCTGGGGTTGAGTCTGACCGAGGTGATGATAATCTACCTCAATTAAAATTTGAACGATCTGTGTTAGACCTCTAACATTTATTCTTGGAGGCATTGGTCCCTATCGCACTTGGAGATGTTGTAATGGATTTTTTTCATCATCTCATCATATGGAAATCGGTGATGGTTTCCTCCAAGCTATAAAACTGGACAAAGGAAGTAGATCACTAGTTTGTTGGGTTCTGCAAAAATGGACCTATGTAGAAAGATTCATTAATTGGA
>JARHVA010000015.1:9497500-9572500 GCA_037957365.1 Torreya grandis
ATTGGTCATTTGGTACTACTTCAAAATAAGTTATATGTGTTTTTCAAAAGGGTTCACACTCTTTATAGTTCATAAATTTTACACCCTTTAGAAGACCACAAACGCCAATCAATGTAATTGTTCATTTGGAACTACTTCAAAATAGGGTGTGAGCACTTTCTAAAAGGGTGTACACCCTTCAAGTAGTTCATGAAGTTTACTTGTTTACCCATAAATTTTACTCATTCATTTTGTATTTTAGAAACTTAGAACTATTTTTTCTTGCTGACACTAAAAATCGTGCAAATTGTCCATTTACTATGCCTTAATTACTGTAAGTTATTCAATTTTTATTCTACTTGGATTTATTTGTTCAAAGATAAATCATGAGTAGGGTAGTCACTATAAAATGCCAATTAAGTAAATAAAAAATGAGGAGATTGAAATCAAGAGAGAAAAAGAAATAAAAAAAGATAACAAGATAGGAGAGCATCCATAAGAGCTTCTTTACAAGGTGAAGGTACTTCCTCCACACCAGGTAATATTTCAAATGAAAATAACATGCCAAATTCCATGAAATTTAATTTAAAAATGTCTTAAAATGAGACAATATAAATTAATCAATCCTTGTTGAATGATGAAATTTAAAATATAGAACATACAACTAATGATTTGCATTGAGTGAGGAAACACATGGAGAAACATAATATAATGAATCATCCATTTATAATGAAATTTTTGAACATGGTGATAATCAACATCACATAATGACCCCAATCCATCTCTCTCCCAATGAAGATGAATTTACTTCACCTATAGAGTATAATGTTAACCAACAGTCTAATATCACTTCTATGGTTGAAGTGTTAACACTATTTGATTTAATTAAAAAACTAGATCCTAGACGTACACCTTCAATGATAATGTGATGAACACAAAGGTATTTTATTAAAATATATGATAAAATAATAGAACCCATGGAAGGTAAAATTTGAAAAATAGCAGTTCAATGGCATGCTCATTGTATGATACTATGCCTTTGAGAACAAAATCCATAGAAAATGTTGTCAGTTATTTGTTCAAATAATAAAAATATAAAAAAAAAATCCACATTATGCATAATTTAGGGTTAAGATCAATCAATATAAAGGGAAGGAATAATGCAATAATAAAAAATATATTTAATGCATTTATTAGAATAGGTAATATAACTCAAAAATATATATTAATGTGGCAAGATGAGTAACAATAGAACCTATAGTGAGTAAGTAAACATCTAGATCTCAATTTAATATTCAAACAAGTACATCCCTAAACTTGAATAGGAAAACTCTAATACATTTTATAAAAAAAAGATCAAGGATCTATGACCCTTTACTCATAGATTGTTGGGCATTTTGCAGTAAACTCCTATGACAAGATAAGTATAAGTTGAAGGAACAAGAACTTTGATTGATTTTTTTGTTATGATAACACAAGGTTCATATCTAATCTAAAATATGTTGTTAAAAGAAGAAAATGTTCAAAAAATGGTGAGCCACAAACAATATTTTTTTTTAAATATTTAATCATAAATTGATATTAGCTAAAGGTCATTTGAGATGTGCAAGCCTTTCTATGTTAAAATAAACAAAAAATGCACCACATATTTTTTTAGGATCCATGTTGAATTTTTTATGTATTTTTATTATTTTTGTCATATACATTACACTTTACATGCTGACGAGATTATGTAGGAATGTATGGTGGTTTCTCCACCTAAAAAATCAAGAGAGTTAATCCCAAGTCTTTTCTATCAAATACCTAAGGGACAATTTTGTCTTTTCAAATAATGTTTAGATGGAATATGTAACACTTATGGTTGTTTGTGACATTTGACTAGTTATATACACAAACACATTTCACATGAATTTGAAAAAATATATATATATGATTTTAAGAAGTACAAATCTGTAAAATATGAATTAAAATATGAAAAAGGGTCATTAATATATGTGTTCATTATGACCAAAATATTTGTATATAATTTATTATTTGAATTCAATAAAAATATTATTTACTAATATGCAAGACACACACACAAAGAAAAATGGTTAGATAATTAGTTCAATTTATGAAATGACAACTTCCCAGTTGGGACCATTGTTTTGGTTGTGGACTTTGATGAAAATTACATACTAAAACCATAGAATGAGGTTCAATATTTGTATAATAATTAAATTCAATTTGTAATTTTCATGTATATTACATTCAAACATGCCCTTAATAACACAGAGGACAGCAAAAATATTTTGAGGGAGTAACACTTTTATATGAGAAATGACATATCACATTCCCCATAGTTTGTTTGAGGTTGTTTTGAGATATTTAATATAAATATGAATGCAATAAAAATTATGTTTAATACACACTACATGTGGTCAAACAATTGTGTAGGACAATTTAAGAATTTTTTAATGTCTTCTAGTTAAATAGGATGCATGAAAATAATGGGGTTCAACATTTTTGGATTTTATTTGAGGTTGGGTATGACAAAGGGTAACATGATCATGTTGGTTCATGTGTAAAAATATCGTTTAAAAAGAGTAGATAAAATACAAAAATGGTGTTGAATTGATCGATGCTACAATTATTGTGACTTGCTATAATGAAAAAAATTCTTGTTGATCAAATAAATATTCTCATGTGTGAGTATTGTTTTAGTTAATTGAGGAAATAAATAAGGCAATGTATGAATATTTTAGTATAGTACCTAGATCAATTATTTTCCACTCCATTTGAGGTTCAAAATCTAATTCATACACTATTTATACTATGGACATGGCACATTTTTATTTGGGCTATATGAAATTTCATTGGAATGAATACGAATCAAAAAATGGGTTGAAAAATGGTATTGTAGACCTCTAACACCTATGGAGACTATAAATTCATTCCAACCACTAGGGGAACATGAAACGCATCATTAGTTGACTTCAAACACATATTATATCTTGTGCAACCAGGTAAATATTATTATAATTTAAATGCAGCCTTAAACATTAGTGATGTATTATTATTTTCTTGCATTTCCTTAAATTTGGTTATACTTTAAATTTAGAGATATTTTTTGTAGTAATTTCACTTGAGTAAAATGATGAGGGAATAGGATACTACTTGTCTTGGATGGATAAGACCTAGTTATCCTACTAGATTTTTGGTGTTTATAAGAACTTGGTTTCATAAATAATTTCATAAAAAAAGTAAAGTAATGGTTATTTGAGGATTTTTAAATGAATAGGGTGATGATTCATTATTCAAATTTGGTTATCACTACAAATATTCATATGATCAAAATTCATGGAAAGACTCACAACAAATTTTTGTGGAAAGTTTGTGAATCTGAGCATGAAGCAATTCTGTAACACTTAAAAACAACCCTGATCCTGAAGGTACATTGGATTCACTTGGTAACATTAGTATTCAATGTGTCTGACATTTTAAATTACTAAATTTAACTTATTTTATTTATTGCATTTTATTTCTTAATTATTTTATAATTATGTGTTTTCATTTGTATTTGAAATTTTTACTAATAGACTTAATGTAGGTTAGTACTACTAGATGAGATTTCACCTTCACGTGGTCGATGATGTGAGTAGAGAAGATTATCTTCTTAAAACAAAAAAAAGCCTATAAATAATGAATTTGAATAGAAAATTTTCTTCCTCATCCTAAGTGGCATAAAATCCTCCAAGAGGTGCTTATATAACTCTATCATGAAGTTTTAGGAGATGACGGTTCATCTCTACCCATCATAATTCTCGTGCAATGCCCACCTAAACTTCAATCCATTTTTACACTCAATGACAAGAAGATTCTCTTGAGGGATGCATCTAACCACCTAAAAATATTAATATTTTTAGGTAATAAAGAGTTTATGGAGACCATTTAAGTGTTTATACCCCCATCTAAATGTGTTTGAAAATATTGGGCTAGCGAGTCAAAAGATATGCCACCCACTGACCAACTTTTGGTCCCTTAATAGAGATTTGGCTCTAAGATAAAATGCACCATCATGTATCCCAAGATTTGAGTGGTATATAATCATTTATGGTGTGCTTACAGGACTCACCCATGTAAATTTAAGCATTAGAAATTTGTCTCTACCCCTCACGGTTCTCCTGCAACACCCACCTAAAGTTTATTTTGTTTCTACACGTAGGTATGAGAAGATTATCTTGAGGGATACATATAACTACCTGTAAATGTTAACCCTAGGAGGTTATGGAGAGTGCAGGGAGGCCATTCAAGCATTTATATGCTCATTTAGACATGGTCAGGAAGATTGTTCATTAATTAGTATAGCAATTCAAAATATATGCTACCCACTAACTAACTTTTGGTGCCTTAATAGAGATTTGGCTGAAATAGAAAAAGTGGTGTTGTGTCTCCCTCATCTCAAGTGTTAGATAATCCTCTAGGGTTACTTTTATTACTTTCTCATGTATATGTAGGAACATATGTTTTGTCTCTACCCCTCATGATTCACCTATAACAAGCACCCAAAGTTTACGCTATTTCTACACTCAGGGATGAAAAGATTCTCTTAAGGAATGTGTCTAGATGACTAAAACTATTTACCATATGAGGTGATGGAGAGCATAAGTATGCCATTTAAGAGTTTATGTTTCTATTTGGATGTGTTCATGTAGATGGTTCATTTATTGGACTAGTGAGCTAAAATATATGCTACTCATTGACCAACTTTTAGTCCCTTAAGAGAGATTTGGCTATGAAATAAAATACACTGTCATGTCTTTCACATCCTAGTTTATAGATAATCCTATAGGGGAGTAGTTATAGGAATCTCTCATGAAACTATAAGTGATAATGGTTCATCTCTACCCTTATGATTCTTCTACAATGCCCGCCTAAAGTTCTCTCTATTTCTACACTTAGGGATGAGAAGCTTATCTTGTGAGATGCATTAGCTCACTCGAAATTGTCAAACCTAAGAGGTGATTGTGAGTGGATGGAGGCCATTCAAGAATTTATACACCTATCTAGATATGTCTATAAACACAGTGCATCAATTTGGCAAGCGAGTTAAAAGATAAACTATTCACTAACTAACTCTTCGACCCTTACGAGAGATTTGGCTACAATAAAAAAATAATCATCGTGCTTCCTTCATCCTAAAAAGTAAATAATATTCTAAGGGTGATAACAGGACTCTCTTGTACAATTTTAGGCATTAACTATTTGTATCTAACCCTCATGGTTTTCCTGCAAAGCTCACTAAAAATTCTCTCCATTTATACACTTAGGGATGAGAAGATTCTCTTAAGGGATTTGTCCATCTAACTATAACTATCAACCTAGGGAGGAAGCAGTGAGTGGAGGGATGACACTCAATAGTTTATATGGCCATATGGAGGTGTCAACAAAGATATTTCATCGATTGGGATAATGTTTCTAAATATACACTACCTATTGATAAACATTTAATATTTTAATAAAGAATTCACTATAATAAAAAATGCATCATCATGTCTCCCACATATTGAGTGATAAATAATAATATGGGGGGTGCTCACAGAATTTACATGTTTAATTTTAGGTATTGAAAATTCATATCTACCCCTTATGGTTTTATTTTTATGCTTGTCCAAAGTTATCTATGTTTATACACTTTGGGATGATAAACTTCTCTCGAGGGATGGGTTCGAACACCTACAATTGTCAATCCTAGGAGGTAACAAAAAATAAAGGGAATCCATTCTAGTGTTTGTACACCCATCTAGACATGTGCATGTAGTTGGTTCATCAATTGGGCTAGCATGTTAAACAATATGCTACCCATTAACCAATTTTTGGTCCCTTCAGAGAGATTTGGTTATGAGATAAAGCATGTCATCGTGTCTCCCTCATATTGAGTATAAGATAGCCCTTTTGGAGGTGATAAGATGAATTTATCATGAAAATTTAGGTACTAGTATTTTTTCTCTACCCCTCATGGTTCTCCTACAAGGCCCACCTAAAGTTCACTATGTCTCTATAATCAGGGATGAGAAGCTTCTCTTGAAGGATGCATCCAGCATCTTAAAATTTTTAACCTAAAGAGGTGAAATAGAGTGGAGGGAGGATATTATAGCATTTATACATCCATCCAGACATGTCTACATAGTCAGTTCATCAATTGGTTTATCAAGTCAAAAGATATGCTACCCACTGACCAACTTTAGGTCCTTTAAGAGAGATTTAGATGCAAGATAAAATGCATCACTATGTCTACCTCACATTAAGTGGTATAAAATATTCTATGGAGTGATCATATGACTCACCTATGTAAATTTAAGCATTGAAGATTTGTCTCTTTTGCTCATGGTTTTCTTGCAATGCTCACCTGAAGTTCACTTCATTTCTACACATAGGGATGAGAAGCTTATCTTGAGGGATACATTTTTATACCTACTAATGTCATCCCTAGGTCAAAAAAAAGAATGGTGAGAGGCATATATAGTATTTATATGCCCATCCAGACCTGTCTACAAAGATAGTTCATTGATTGGGCTAGCGAGTCAAAAAATATACTACATACTGACCATTTTTTAGTTTTTTAAAAGAGATTTAACTACAAGATAAAATTTATCTCCATGTCTCCCTCATCCTAATTATAAGATAATCCTATATGGGGTTCTCACATGAATTGCTTATGAAACTATAGGCATTGATGATTTGTCTCTACCCCTCATGTTTCTCTTACAATGCTCACCTAAATTTATTTTTGTTTTTATACTCAGGGACAAGAAGCTTCTCTTGAGGCATGCATCCAGCCACCTGAAATTGTCAACCTCAAGACTTGATGGAGAGTATATGTAGGTCATTCCAATATTTATACATCCATATAGATACATCCATGACCTCAATTCATTGACTGGGGTAGTGAGTCAAAATATACACTACCCACCAACCAATTTTTAATCATCTAAGAGAGATTTGGCTGCAAGAGAAAAAATTATGCCATGTCTCTAAAATATAAAGTGGTATATAATCCTATATGGGGTGATCATATGACTTTAAATTAAAATTTTATGTGCTGACAATTATTTTCTACCCCTCATCGATCTCTTACAATGCTCACATGAAGTTCGGTCTATTTATACACTTAGAGATGAGAAGTTTCTCTTGAGGGATGTGTCTAGATACTTATAAATATAAATCATGGGAGATAAAATAGAGTGTTAATAGGCCATTATAGTGTTTAAAATACCACCCATACAATTTTGCATATTCGGTTCATCGATTGGGCTAATGATTCAAAAGAAACACCCCCCACTGACCAACTTTTGGTCCCTTAAGAGAGATTTAGCTACGAGAAAAAATACGTCAACTATCTTCCTCATCTAGAGTGGTAGATAAATTAAGGGGTGATCATAATACTCATACATGAAATTATAGGCATTTACATTTCATCTCTACTTCTCACAATTATCTTGTAATGCATGCCTAAAGTTCACTCTGTTTCTACACTCAGGGACAAGAAGCTTCTCTTGACGGATGTGTCTTTCCACCCAAGATCAATGGAGAGTGGAGGGAGGCCATTCCAAATTTTATATTACTATTTAAACATGTCTATATAGATGGTTTGTTTATTTGGATGGTGATTCAAAATATACACTGCCCACTGACTAAAGTTTGGTCCCTAAAGAGAGATTTGACTATGATAGAAAATGCACCAACATGTCTCCCTTGTCCCAAATAGAACCTAATAATTTAGGGGGTGATAAAAGGAATTTCCAATATAATTTTATGAACTTTAGGTTCATCCATATCCCTCACGGATCTCAATTACTCCAACATACACATTATGGGAATACACATATACATGATTTTATCCACTTATGGGTATTGGGCTTTCGCTCTACTCATATCGCTAGGATATTGGGAGAATCCATATTCTATGATATTGATACTTCTAGGTTTTATCATTATATGGTCACATTACATTATCATGTGTGGGTTATTATGTCATTACACATGTCTTACCATGCTTATATCTTATATAGGGTACTTGATATGCTATGAATTTGATGTTTTTTGATGACATATTTGATCCATCGGCTATTATGACATGTTTATGTTGGTTACTTTTGATTTTAATTTATGCACTTCCTTGAGTGTTATGCCTTATTATTGTCTTACTTATTCAATCATTTGAATATTCTCTGTTGTATACATCCCCTATGTCTATGTTTACCTTATTAGAAATTTTAATATGTCATTGCTTAATCTTGGACATTTGAATATGTCATTGAGTGTTATATGGATATTTGAATATGTTATCCCTTGCTTTATGTACATTTAAATAAGTCACATCCATTAGATTTTCTAGCATTTGAACATGCCCCTTATTTGCAATCTCCTATTACCTTTGTTTATTGACTTGCTTTTGAGTGGTCTTGTATGAGTGCTTGTTTGCTTGTTGACCTTGTACTATTGTTGACCATTTTTGGTCCTACAAGCCAAAAATTGGTCCCCCCTTTTTCCCCTACTATTCTGAGCCAGTACATTTTTTATTTTACACAAGTCTTGCAAATTTCTACGGACTCTGCAGGCATTTCTATGGACTCTACAAGTTTTCTACAGACTCTGCAGAGAAATTTCTATGGACTCTACAAAGAAGTTTTCTACGGACTCTACAAAGAAGTTTTCTACAGACTCTATAGGTAGAGATGAGTTCCTGACACTTAAGCACAAAATGGACCATTCCAAGTGCCTTGCAGAAGGCAGTTATGGACTCAAGATCCCTTGCAGAGGGTAGGGAACACTTTTACAAAGAGGCCATAGAGGAAGGCCGAAGAGGTAAGTTTATTTTAGAAATTTGTCTACGGAAAAGGAAATACCCTTCGAAACGGTCGTTTCCAATTTTACCAAAGGGCACTTTTCAAAGGCAGTCAAAGAAGCAAAGGAAGAAATCCTTCAGACTTTTTGTCTGAAGGAATTCCTTCGGACAAAAGTCTGAAGGAATTCGGAAGGGCTATGAGCAAGAAAGCCGAAGAAAAGTAAGAAAAGACCAAGGCAAAATCAAAAAGTGATTTCTTTTAGACTTTTTGTCTAAAAGGAATTCCTTTAGATAAAATCTCTGAAGAAATTTGAGAAAGCCGCGAGCCAAAAAGCCCGGGGAGAAAATCCGAAGAAGCAGACAAGGAAATTCTTGTAGACTTTATGTCTGCGAGAAAATGTCCACAGAAAAATTTTGCGGGAAAAGGTTCTAAAGAAAATAAGCTACCAAAGGACCCTGAAGGGTAGGTGCCCTTGCAGGGGACTCTTGACCACAATGAAGGACACTTCTCCAAAATCCAAAGGGACACCTTCCCTTTGGGAGGGTCTAAAGCAAAAGCTCAAAGGAAAGGGAGCAGAAGAAAGCCAAAGCAAAGGAAAAGGCTGAAATAATTCCAAGGGGTGATGGGCCTGAAGACGTCAAAATCAAGCATGATGAACTAGCCATTGGAAGTTCAAACACAATGATGGGTGTGCAAAATTCAAATTTAAGGCTCGTGAAATAGCCATTGATTTTGAAAAGAGCCTAAGGAAGAGCCCAAGGAACACAGTGACCCACCAAAAGATAGCCCTGAGGGCCGAAGGAGCCAAAAAGAGACAAAACTAGGAAGAAGACAAAGTGCAAAAATTGACAAATAGTCCAGGTGGCAAAGGGGAGGCAAGTTATTGCTAGGTGGTCATCAAACGGTGCAAACAGTAAGTGGCATGGCCTATTTTCTCCATTTTTCATTTATAAGTAGAAAAAATACGTAAATATCTAGAAGGAGCAGTCTTATCTGCAAAAAAGAGGCACAGCCCATGCTTTCACATGAATGTTTGAATGCCAAAGTCAAGATATGCAGTTACACAACATGGTTCTAGTAGGCCTCTTCTAGAAGAATGACATCAGCAATAGTGACTTCCTCTTCTCAATGCTCACAAACATACATGGGCCATCTTGTCAAAGAGTGCCAAAGTCTTTTCCAAAGCGGTGCCTTTACTTCTTCTGCTCTTTCTATATATTGTAAAACTTCTCATTTAGGATCCAATTCTCTTAGCTTGTAAGGTAAAGCTTTGCCCAAAAATATCTCGAGCTTGTAAGGCAGAACTTTGTCAAATTTTACCTTGAATCAAGACTTAGCATTTTTACCTCCATTTGAAATT
Source organism: Torreya grandis (assembly GCA_037957365.1). NCBI lineage: Eukaryota > Viridiplantae > Streptophyta > Pinopsida > Cupressales > Taxaceae > Torreya > Torreya grandis. The sequence goes on from JARHVA010000015.1 coordinate 9,507,668, forward strand.
GCACTCACACATATGTCTATGTTTTCTTTTTGTTTTAAGTCATTTTCTTTTATGATTTCACAGAATAATTCTAGCGTGTCTAGTGCATTGTGAAGTCTCTCCTTCTGTAGGTCTGCCAAAACTATCTATAGCAAGAATATAAGGGCATGTGAACAGGCTGCCAAAGTGTGTCTCAGAGCACCTTTGATAGTTCTTCCTCCCTGTATCTCTATGGACCCCTGAATCACTAATATAGAAGAGTTTCCCACATTAGATGAAGTGTATGGGGGATTATTATTGGTGAAAAGTGTATGTTTAGGTTGAGTGGATCAACTTTTTTGGTGTATCACCTTTTCAATTTAGGTTTAGGTTCTATTTTCAGCATCCTTCTCCCTTTTCATCCCCCCACCTTTTTTCATTTTTTTGTCAGCAGTAGGAAATCTAGGACCTAAAAGATACATCAGAGGGAGATAGCCCTTATCTAGAGATTCTCCCCTCAACTTTGCCAGTCCCACAGGTGAGAGGGGAGTTTCCATTGTTGCATGTGGAAGGCAGGAGCTCAACCTCCTACCCAGAGTGTAATCCACTGCGTCAACAATTTTTGGCATGCTTGGTGGGACCAACTAAGACAAGTTGTGTCCAAATATTTGAAGAGTATTTGGTGTGTTCTTCAACCAACTAGCCTTTGGAGTCTTTTTTTACCAACACCAATGGTGACTCTGAGTTGAATCAGCTGGTTAAGTAGTCCAGGTGCCATCAAGAAATCACATTTTTATATGGTTTTGATCAAGCTCAGGCTGTCATGAAACCACCTCAAACTCTAGCGTTGCTTCCCTCATTGTTCAAAGGTAACTAGGGGAATTGTTTGAAGTGATTCCATGAAAGTTTTGAGCTTGATTGAAACATATGAATAAATACAAGTTACATGGTCCTAAGCAATGGATTATACACACCAAAATGTGCCTTCATTTGAAACAGCTCTTCCTATGCATCAGCAGACCTTTCCTAGTCTTCCTCAACTCCCTCAAGTCACTGGTCCTGATGGCAAGATCCTGACTTGGAAGGAAACAGTGGAATCATGGGGCAGGAAAGAGGAGAAGAAAGGTTTTGCTCAAAACCTCGAAGAGGATGAACCTACTCCTATTCATGATGATTCCTATGATCTCCAAGAAAGGCTCTTCCAAGAAGATATAGCCAGGAGAATTGCAAAGTTGGAATCCAGAGAGAGATTCCTCAGCCAATGTGTGATGGACCTATCTGAACACACTCCATCTACACACTTCCAAGAAATCTATTAGGCCACACCTGATATAAATGAATTACTAACCAAATGGAAAGAAGAGAATCATTTGATTCTAGCTCAAGGACTGTCTCCTTTTCCACATGGTTTTTCAACTTCACCCCTTCTCAAGGAAGAACTTGTTCTGCAGGAGCTGAGTGAGGAGCACAAGATCCAATCTACAGCTCTCCAAGAGGCTATCATGAGTGACAATGAAGAATAAATCATCATCGATGCTCCTTGTGAAGACATCATCAGCAATGGACAAGACTCAAGTCACGCATACATGCAAATGTTCCAGCAATACGAAGAGGAACATAAGCATGGTGAGCTCTCTTCCCCTTTGTTCGATGAACTTCCTTGTTGTTTTGATGAGGAGGACTATTATGTCAAGGATCCTAAGTTAGAGGAGGATCAGATGGGTGTCTTTGAACAACTAGAGACTCTGATCCTTGAGCAATAAAAGGAGAGGTTGGTCCACCTTGAGGAAATCCTTGAAGAAGAGAGCTTTGAATAAAAAGGTGATTTTATGTGGGATGAGCAATCAGTTTGTGATTCCATTTCAGACATCACAATATTCACCCTTCTTCAAGAAGGCCTTGAGGGAGTAGAGGATGAGTTTGATAGGGTCTTCAATGAAGCATAAGGGAACAAGTCAAACCATGATGCATTGCAAAGGGACTATGCATATCAAAGGGCTTATGGTGATGAGCCAGCAACCATTGATTTCTTGGTGAAATGCACTAGCATGAAGGACTAGCATTCAACAAGCTTTCAAGGACAAGAAAAGTACGTATATGTTGGAAGCATGTTTAAATCAGATCCACTCGGATGCAAGCCAATCCAGGTGGCAGGCAAGAGGAGCAGGTCACCAAATCTCAATTTCATTCAGCCACTTGTCTGGCACCATAAGTTTCCTAGCCAAGAAGGGGACTTAATAAATTTTCCCTTCGATCCAAGAGTGAGGCAAATTTACTTGGTTAGCTATATATAGTAGTTTTCTTTGAGTTTTTTTTCCTGTTTCCCCCAAGTGCAGTTTACACAAGTAGTGTTTTTAGCCTTGTGTGTGTTTTTCTTTGTGTGTGGGGTAAAATCTCATGATTGATTCTAGGATCTCTTAAAGCTATTTTTGGCCTTTCTTCAAAGTTGCATTCTAACTCCATGCCCAATGGACTTTAAGGCAACTGGTCTCTAAGCATAGCAGGCATGCTTCCCCTGGGAGTCACCAAATTTTTGACCATTTTTGGTCCTGCAGGCCAAAAATCGATCCTCCTTTTTTCCACTACTATTTTGAGCTAGTACATTTTTTATTTTGCACAAATCTTAAAAATTTCTATGAACTCTACAAATTTCTACAGACTCTGCAGGCATTTCTACGGACTCTGCAGGTTTTCTACAGACTCTGCAGGAGAAATTTCTATGGACTCTACAAAGAAATTTTCTACGGACTCTAAAAATAAGTTTTCTATAGACTCTTCAGGTAGAGACAAGTTCCTGACACTTAAGCACAAAATGGACCATTCCAAGTGCCCTTATGGAGGGCAGTTCCAGACTCAAGAGCCCTTGCAGAGGGCAAGGAACACTTTTGCAAAGAGGCCATAGAGAAAGGCCAAAGAGGTAAGTTTCTTTCAAAAATTTGTCTAAGGCAAAGGAAATACCTTGGAAAGGGTCATTTCCAATTTTCTCGAAGGGCACTTTTCAAAGGTAGTCGAAGAAGCAAAGAAAGAAATCTTTTAGACTTTTTGTCCAAAGGAATTCCTTTGAACAAAAGTTTGAAGGAATTCAGAAGGGCTATGAGCAAGAAAGTTGAAGAAAAGTAAGAAAAGACTAAGGCAAAAGGAAAAAGTGATTTCTTTCAAACTTTTTGTCTGAAGGAATTCGTTCAAACAAAATGTCTGAAGAAATTTGAGAAAGTCGCGAGCCAAAAATCTTGGGGAGAAAATTCGAAGAAGCAGACAAGGCAATTCTTGCGGACTTTGTGTCCATGGGAAAATGTCTACGGAAAAAGCCCACGGGAAAAGGTTCTGAAGAAAATAGGCCACCAAAGGACCCCGAAGGGTAGGTGCCCTTGCAGGGGACTCTAAGCCAAAATGAAGGACACTTCTCCAAACACCAAAGGGACACCTTCCCTTTGGGAGGGTCCAAAGCAAAACCCTAAAGGAAAGGGAGCAAAAGAAAGCCAAAGCAAAAGAAAAGGCCAAAAGAATTCCAAGGGGTGATGGGCCTGAAGACGTCAAAATCAAGCATGGTGAACTAGCCATTGGAAGTTCAAACGTAGTGACGGGTGTGCAGAGGTTAAATTTAAGGCTCATGAAATAACCATGAATTTTGAAAAGAGCCTAAGGAAGAGCCCAAGGAACATAGTGACCCAAAAAAAGATAGCCTCAAGGGCCGAAGGAGCCAAAAAGAGACAAAACTAGGAAGAAGACAAAGTGCAGAAATGGACAAATAGTCCAAGTGGCAAAGGGGAGGCAAGTTATTGCGAGGTGGTCATCAAACTGTGCAAATAGTAAGTGGTGTGGCCTATTTTCTCCATTTTGCATTTATAAGCAGACAAACCGCATAAATATCTAGAAGGAGCAATCTTGTTTACAGAAAAGAGGTGCGGCCCGTGCTTTCACATTGATGTTTGAATGCCAAAGTCAAGATTTGTGTTTACGTAGCATGGTTCCAATAGGCCTCTTCTAGAAGAATGACATCAGTAAAAATGACTTCCTCTTCCCGATGCTCACAAATGCACATGGACCAGCTTGTCAAAGAGCACAAAAGTCTTTTCCAAAGCGGCACCTTTACTTCTTCTCCTCTTTATATATATTTTAAAACTTCTCATTTAGGATCCAATTCTCTTAGCCCATAAGGCAAAGCTCTGCCCAAAAATCTCTCAGGGTTGTAAGGTAGAACTCTGCCAATTTTTACCTTGAATCAAGACTTAGCATTTTTACCTCCATTTGAACTTGCACTCACGCATATGTCTATGTTTTCTTTTTGTGTTAAGTAATTTTATTTTATAGTTTAATAGAACAATTCTAGCATGTCTAGTGCATTGTGAAGTCTCTTCTTCTACAGGTCTGCCAGAAGTGTTTACAACAAGAATATAGACACATGTGAATAGGCTGCCAAAGTGTGTCTCAGAGCACCTTTGATAGTTCTTCCTCCCTGTATCTCTATGGACCCTTGACTAATTGATACAAAAGAGTTTACCACATCAGATGAAGTGTATGGGGGCTTCTTCTTGGTGAAAAGAGTATGTTCAGGTTGAGTGGATCAACTTTTTTGGTGTATCACCTTTTCAGTTTAGGTTTAGGTTCTATTTTCAGCATCCTTCTCCCTTTTCATCCCCCCAATTTTTTTCATTTATTTGTTAGCAGTAGGAAATCTAAGACCTAAAAGATACATCAGAGGGATCTAGCCCTTATCTAGAGACTCTCCCCTCAGCTTTGTCGGTCCCACAGGCGAGAGGGGAGTTTCCAGTTTTGCGTGTGGAAGGCAGGACCTCGGCCTCTTGCCTAGGGTGCAATCCACTGCATCAACAACTATTACTATATGGGCATTTCCATGATATTTATCATGTATATTAGGACTACATGTGATCAAATTAGTTTTATACATTTCAATGATATATTTACTTATGCACATTCTTCTACATGCTACATGGTTCAGTCATAGAATGTACAACTATATGGTTATCTTTTTCATTTGAGGTGAGGTAACTACTAGGTACTATTTTTACATCACCTTAAATTGACCAGATACAAACACTTTTGGTGGTTTGTCATATTTGACCAGCTATATACACAAATAAATTTTACATGAATTTGGAAAAAAAAGTAGTTGATTTTAAGAAGTATAAATCTATAAATTATGCAATAAACTATGGAAAAGGGTCATCAATATGTTAGTTGGTTATGGCTAAAGTATTTGTATCTGATTTCATATTTGAATTCAAGAAAAATATTATTTTCCAATATGTAAGACACACACCCAAGGAAAAATGGTTATATAATCAGTTCAAGTTATGAAAGGACTACTTCCTGGTTGGGACCATTGTTTCGGTTATGGAATTTGATTAAAATTACATAATAGAACCATAGAATGAGGTTCAAGATCAGTACTATAATTTAATTCAGGTTGGAATTTTCATGCATATTACATTCAGACATGCCCCTGATAACACAAAGGACAACAAAAATATTTTGAGGGAACACAACTATTATATGAGCAATGACATATCACATTCTCTAGATTTTGTCCAAGGTTATTTTGAGATATTTAATATAAATATTAATTCAAGAGAAATCATATTTAATACACACTACATGTGGTTAGAAAATTTCATAGGATCATTTAAGAATTATTGAATGTTTTTTGGTTAAGCAAGATGCATGAAAATAATGGGGTCAACATTTTTGGATTTTCTTTGAGGTTAGGCATGGAAAAGGGGAACATGATTGTGTTAGTGCATGTGTAAAAGTATCCCTTAAAAAAGAGCATAGTAAACATTAGGATTGTACTAATTTGATCAATGTTATAATTATTGTGACTTGGTGTAATGAAAAAAATTATTGTGGATCAAATAAATATTTTCATGTGTGAATATTATTTTAGTTAATCGAGAAATGAAAGAAATAAATGTATGAATATTTCAATACATTACCCAAATTGAGTGTTTTTCACACCATTTGAAGTGCAAAATCAAGTTTGTGGACTATTTATACTATGGATATGGCACATTTTTATTTTGGTTGTATGGAGTTCCATTCGAATGAATGTGAGTCAAAAGAACGCGTTGAAAAATCGTATTGTAGACCCATAACACCTATGGAGTGTAGCGATTCATTACAACCACTAGGGGAACATAAAATTCATCATTGGTTGACTTTGAACACATATCAAATCTTGTATAACCAAGTAAAGTTTATTTATAATTTAAATGTAGCATTAAACATTAATGATATATTATTTTTTCTTACATGTCCTAAAAATTTGATTATAACTTAAATGTGAGGAAAGTTTTTGTAGTGATTTCACTTGAAGACAATGATCAAGGAATAGACTACTACTTAACTCATTGTGGAGAGGCAAATAAATTGACCACAACTATCATGAATGGAGAAGACCTAATTTATCCCACTAGACCTGTGGTGTTTATAGGAATTTGGCTTCATAGATAATTTCATCAAAAATAAAAGCAATGGTTATTTGAGGACTTTGAAATGAAAAGGGTGATGTTTTATTATTCAAATTTGGTTATCACTACAAATATTAAAATGATAAAATTTCATGAAAAGACTCCCAAAAAAATATTGTGCAAAGTTTGTGAATCTGAGCGTGAAGCAATTCTTGAAACACTTAAAAACATTCTCGATCCTGAAAGTACATTGGATTCACTTGGTAAGGTTAGTATTCAATGTGTCTGACATTTTACATTAATAAATTTAACTTATTTGATTTAGCGTGTTTTAATTTTTAATTATTTTGTCATTATGTGTTTATCTGTGCTTGAAATTTTTACTAATAGACTTAATGTATGTTAGTAGTACCAAATGAAATTTCACCTTCTCATGGTTGATGCTATAAATAGAGACGATTATCTACTTTAAAAAAATAAAAGCCTATAAAATAATAAATTTTGAGTATAAAATTTTCTTCTTCACCTTACACGGCATAAAATCCTCTAGTGGGTGCTTAGATGACTATCTCATGCAACTATAGGACCTGATAGTTTATCTCTACCCATCATGATTCTTATACAACACCCACCTGAAGTTCAATCCATTTCTACACTCAAGGATGAGAAGATTCTCCAGAAATATGTGTCTAACCACATAAAACTATCAATCTTGGGAGGTAACTGAGAGTGTTTAGAGACCATTTAAGTGTTTATACAACCATTTAAATGTGTTTGCAAATACTATTCATTGATTGGGCTAGTGAGTCAAAATATATGCTACCCACTGACCAACTTTTGGTCCCTTAATAAAGATTTGACTATGAGATAAAATTCACCACCTTGTATACCAAGCCCGAAGTGGTATATAATCCTATACAATGTGCTTATAGGACTCACCCCTGAAAATTTAGGAATTGATAGTTTGTCTCTACCCCTCTTGGTTCTTTTGTTATCCATTCCCAAAGTTTATTTCTACACATAGGTATGAGAAGCTTCTCTTGAGGGATACACCTAACTACCTATAACTGTTAACCCTGGGAGGTGATGGAGAGTGTATAAAGGCCATTCAAGTGTTTATAATCTCATATGGCCATTGTTGGGAAGATAGCTCTTCAATTGGGCTAGCAATTCAAAATATATGTTACCCACTAGCCAACTTTTTGAGCCTTAAGAGAGATTTAGTTGCGATAGAAAAAGTGTTTCAGTGTCTCCCTCATCTCAACTGGTAGATAATCCTCTAGAGGTGATTTGAGTACTTGATCATGAAGATTTAGGCACATATTTTCTGTCTCTACCCCTCATGATTCTCTTATAACACTCACTTGAAGTTAACTCCATTTCTATACTCAAGGATGAAACATTTCTCTTGAGGGATGTGTCCAAATAGTTGTAATTATTTACCATATCAGCTTATGGAGAGCACAAGGATTACATTTAAGAGTTCATATGCCCATTTGGATGTGTCTTTATAGATAGTTCATCAATTAGACTAGCGAGTCAAAAGATATGCTACCCATTGACCAACTTTTGGTCCCTTAAGAGATATTTGGTTGAAAAAGAAAATACATTACCATGTCTCTCACATCCCAATTTTTATATAATCCTATGGGGGGTAGTTATAATACTCTCTCATGAAACTTTGGTTCATTTCTACCCCTTAAAATTCTTCGTAACATCTTCCTAAAGTTCTCTTTATTTATACACTTAGGGAAGAGAATCTTATCTTAAGGGATGCATTCACTCACCTAAAAATATCAACCTTAAGAGGTGATATCAAATGGAAGGAGGCCATTCAAGCATTTATACACCCATATAGATATGTTTGTAAATATAGTTCATCGATTGCACAAGCTACTCAAAAGATACACTACCCAGTAATTAAATGTTGGTCCCTTATGAGAGATTTGGTTGCAATAAAAAATGCATCATCATGTCTCCCTCATCTCATAGTATAGAATCCTTTAAGGAGTGATAAGAGGACTCTCCTATACAACTATAGGCACTAACTATTTATCTCTAACCCTCATGATTATCCTACAATACTTGCCCAAAGTTCTCTTTGTCAACAATAATTATCAACCTAGCGAGGAAATAATGAGCAGAGGGATGCCATTCGATATATTATACATCCATCTAAAGGTGTCTAGAAATATGGTTCATTGATTAGGATAGTGATTAGAAAGATACACTACCCATTAACGAATGTTTAGTCATTTAAGAGAGAATTCACTATAATAGAAAATGCATCATCATGTCTCCCACATCTTGAGTGATAAAGAATCATATGGGCGATGCTCAGAAAATTTACTTGTTTAATTTTAAGTATTAATGGTTCGTATCTACCCTTATGATTTTCATGTAAAACTTGCCCAAAGTCATCTATGTTTCTACACTTTGGGATGATAAGCTTCTCTTGAGATATGTTCCTGACTGGTTATAATTATCAACACTGGGAGGAATAAGAGAGAGAAGGGAAGAAAATATAGTGTTTATACACTCATATAAACATGTTCATGTAGTTGATTCATCAATTGGGATAGTGTGTAAAAAGATAAACTACCCACTAACTAACTTTTGGTCCCTCAAGAGAGATTTAGATGTGAGAGAAAACATGTCATCGTGTCTCCCTTGTCTTGAGTATAATATAATAATTTTTGAGGTGATAAAATGAATTTCTCATGTAACTTTAGGTACTGGTAATTTTTCTCTACCCCTCATGGTTTTCTTACAAGCCCTCCCTGAATTTCATTATGTTTCTACACTCAAGGATGGGAAGCTTCTCTTGAAGAATGTGTCCATCCACTTTTAATTGTCAAACCCAAGAGGTGAGAAAGAGTGGAGGAGGATGTTATAGCATTTATACATCCATCCAAACACATCTATGTATTCAATTTGTTAATTGGGCTACCAAGTCAAAATATATTCTACCCACTAGCCAAATTTTGGTCCCTTAAGAGAGATTTGACTACAATATAAAATACATCATTGTGTCTACATCATCTTTAGTGATAGATTAAAATCTTTGGGTGCTCATAGTAATCACCTATGTAACTTTAAACATTGAAGGTTTGTATCTATTTCTCATGGATCTCTTGAAATGCTAACCTGAAGCTCACTTCATTTCTACACATAGGGACAAGAAGCTTATCTTGAAGAATACATTTTTCTGCCTACTAATTTCATACCTAGGGCCTAAAAAATATTGTAGAGAGTTAATTCTATAATTTATACACCCATACAGACCTACCTATAAATATGGTTCGTCGATTGGAATTGTGACTCAAAATATATGTTACCCACTAACCAAATTTTGGTCCCTTAAGAGAGATTTATCTATGAGATAAAATACATCACTATGTTTCCCTCATCCTAATTAGTAGATAATAATATATGGGCTGCTCACATGAATTTATTTTTCAACTGTAGGTGTTGATGGTTTATCTTTACCCCTCATAGTTCCCCCATAATGCTCACCTAAGGTTTGTTTTATTTCTACACTCAAGGACGATAAGCTTCTCTTGAGGGATGCATCTAGCCATCTAAAACTATCAACCTTGAGACTTGATGGAGAGAATATGGAGCTCATTCAAATATTTATACATCCATCCAGATGAATCCATGCATTCAATTCATTGATTGGGGTAGTGAGTCAAAATATATGCTACCCACCAACCAAATTTTGTACATTTAAGAGAGATTTGGCTGCAAGATAAAAAAAATATGCCATGTATCTCACATCTCAAGTGGTAGATAATCCTCTATGGGGTGCTCATATTAATTTTCATTTCAAATTTATGTGTTGGCATTTTATCTCTACCCCTCATGGTTCTCTTGCAATGCTCACTTGATGTTCACTCTATTTATAAACTTAGGGATGAGAATATTCTTTTGAGGGATGTGTCTAAATAATTGAAACTATCAATTATAGGAGATGAAATATAATGGTAAGAGGCCATTATAGTTTTAAACTCCCACATATATGTTATTTTCACAATAAGTTCATCAATTGGGCTAGTGAGTCAAAAGATACACCACCCACTGACCAAATTTTGGTCCCTTAAGAGAGATTTAATTGTGAGATAATATACGTAAATTGTTTACCTCATCTAGAGTGATATATAATATTCAAAGGGTGTTCATAGGACTCATACATGAAACTATATGCATTGATAGTTCACCTCTACCCGTCATAGTTCTTCTATAATGCATGCTTCAAATTCACTCTATTTCTACACTTTGGGATAAGAAGCTTATCTTGAAGGATGTTATTTTACACCCAATATAAAGAAAGGAGGACATTCTAAATTTTATATTCCTATTCAAACATATTTACATAGACGATTTGTCGATTGGTCTTGCGAGTCAAAAAATACACTTGCCACTAACCAAAGTTTGGTCCCCAAAGAGAGATTTTACTATGAGATAAAATTCACCAATGTGTCTCCCTTGTCCCAAATGTAATATAATAATTTAGGGAGGTGATTTGAATTTCCCATACAACTTTATGAAATGTAGGTTCATGTTTAGCCCTCATGGATCTCTTGTAATTACCACTTCAAGTTTTCTTCATTTGTTTACTATGGGATGACAAGATTATCTTGAGGGATGTATTAGAATGTCTAAAATTTTCAGCCATGTGCCTTAAATAGAGTATAAAGAGGCCATTCCAATGTTTATACGCCCATCTAGATGTTTCTGTGAAGATACATCATTGATTGGGCTAGCAAGTCAAAAGATATACTACCCACTGATCAAATTTTGATCCCTTAAGAGAGATTTATCTATGAGATAAAATGAACTACCATGTATCCCACATATTGAGTGTTATATAATCCTTAGGGGTACTTATATGACTCTCCTATGTAGTTTTAGGCACTAATGGTTCATCTCTACCCATTGGGGTTTTCCTACAACACCCACCCAAAGTTCACTCTATTTCTACACTCAAGGATGAGAATATTCTCTTAAGGGATGCATCTAACTACATGAAACTATCAAACCAAAGAGGAAATAGATAATATAAGAGGCCATTTCAATTTTTATACACCTATCTAAATCTATCTATAAATATAATTCAATGGTTGGGCTAGTGAGTCAAAAGATATGTTACCCACTGACTAATTTTGGATCCCTCAAGAGATATTTGGCTGTGAGATAAAATGCATCATCATGTTTAACTCATAAAAAGTGGTAGATGATTATATATTCGGTTCTCAGATAACTCAACCATGTAACTTTATTTAGTGATGATTTGTTTCTACCCCTCATGGTTCTCCTCGAATGATCATTCAAAATTCACTTTATTTCTACACTCAAGGACGAGAAGCTTCTCTTGAGGGATGCATCTCAATGACTAAAAATGTAAACCCCATGATTTTTAATATATTTTGGGTATTCCATTATATATTTTATTCACCCATATAAATGTGTCTACAAATATGGTTCATCGATTGGGCTAGTGAGTTAAAAGACTTGTTACTCACTGATCCACTTTTAGTCCCTTAAGAGAGATTTAACTGCAAGATAAAATGTACTATCATATCTCCCAAATCTATATTTGTATATAATCCTCCATAAAATACTAATATTACTATATCATCAAATTTTAGGTGCTAAGTTTTCATCTCTACCCCTCACGATTCTCCTATAATGCCTGTACGAAGTTCATTATGTTTCTACACTCAAGGATGAGAAACTTCTCTTGAGGGATGCATTCATCCACCTATAAGTTTCAAAAAAAAAAGGTGATGGATATTATATGTATGTCATTAAAAAAATTATATTCCCGTCTATACATGTCCACATTGTCAGTTCATCGATTGGGCTAGCGAGTCAAAATATATGGTACCCACTGACCAATGGTTAGTCCCTTAAGAGAGATTTGGATTGAGATAAAATGTGTTACCATGTTTATTGAATCTAAAATTGTATATAATACCATAGGGGTTATTATAGGATTAGATATTATAACCTTAAGAGTTGACAGTTGGTCTCTACCCCTCATGTTTCTCCTATAATGCCCACCCAGAGTTTGTTATGTTTCTAGATTCAGGGATGAGAAGATTCTCTTGAGGGATGCATTTGGATACCTAAAAATATTTAACATAGTAGTTTAAAGAGAGTATATGGATTCCATAAACTATTTAAACACCCATACTAACCCATTCACATAATTAGTTCATCGATGGGGCTAGCGATTCAAAAGATACACTACCCATTGGCCAATGTTTGGCCTTGCAAGAGAGATTTGGCTATGAGAGTAAACATGTGGATTTGTATCCCTCATATCAAGTGGTAGAGAATAATATAAAGGGTGATAATATGAATCACCTATAAAACTATAATCATTAATTGGTTGACTCTACCCCTCACATTTCTCCTGCAACACCTTCCCGAAGGTTGCTTCATTTTTACACTCAAGATGAGAAGCTTCGCTTGACAGATGCATTTAGTCATCTAAAGTTTTCAATCTTGGGGTCTTATAGATAGTAAAGTGTGGATATTATATAATTTATATACCCATATAAACATGTCCACATATATGGTTCATCAATTATGAAATCAAGTCAAAAGATATGCTACCCACTGACCAAGTTTTAGTCCCTAAAGAGAAATTTTGCTATGAGAATAAATGCATATTTGTGTCTCCCTCATCCCAAGTGGCATAAAATAATTTAGGGGGTGATCATATGAGTTTTATACTCAATTTTATATACTAATGATTTTTATATACTCATAGCTCTACTATAATGCCCACCTGAAGTTAGCTCTATTTCTATACTTAAGGACGAGAAGATTCTCTTGAGGGATGCATCTAGCCACCTTAAACCATTGACCTCGAGGATCAATAAAGAGAAGAGGGAGGCTATTCAAAAATTTATACAATCATAAAAAAATTTCCATGACTAACATACATTGCCTAATGACTAACATTTAGTCCTGTAATAGAGATTTAGATACAAGACAAAATACACCACTGTGTCTCCTACATCATGAGTGGGAATTAATATTATGGGAGATACTCATATTATCCCACTATGAAATTTTATTATCTGATAGTTCATATATACCCCTCATTATTCTCTTAAAATGCTTGATTAAAATTTTCTCTATTTCTACACACAAGGATGAGAAACTTATTTTGAGGGGTGTGTCTAGGTTCCTAAAAATATCAACCCTAGGAGGATATAGAGATTGGAAAGGGGTAATTTAAACATTTATAATATCATATAAATTTGTCCAAAAATATATTTCATTTATTGTATTAGTGAGTCAAAACATATGCTACCCACTAACCAAATTTTGATCCCTTCTAAGATATTTGGCTACGAGAGAAAATGATCACCATTTCTCCATCATTCTAAGTGGTAGAGAATTTTGTATAGGTTGCTCATAGGACTTGATTTTAAAACTTTAGGAACTAATGGTTTGCCTCTATTCTGCAAGGCTCTCCTACAACTTACATGGATGAGAAGCTTCTCTTGAGGGATACGTCTAGCCACCTATAGATTTCAACCTTGGGAGGAATCAAAGAGTGTAGGGAAAAAATTAGAGAGTTTATACATGTATTCATACTTGTCTGTGAAGATGGTTCATCAATTGGGATAGAATGTCAAAATATATGCTACCCACTAACCAATTTTTGGTCCCTTAAGAGACATTTAGCTACAAGAGTAAATGTGTTACAATGTCTCCTACATCCTAAGTGGTATATAATCCTTTGGGGGTGATTACAAGTATTGAATGCATAGTTTTAGGTATTGATGGTTCATATTTACCTCTCATAGTTATCCTTTAATACCCACCCAAATTTTGCTCTGTTTATGCACTCAGGGATGAGAAACTTCTCTTGAGAGATGCATCTAGTTACCTACAACTGCCAACTTGAGAGGTGACAAAGAGTGGAAGGAGACCATTATAGTGTTTATATACCCATCCTAACATGTTTTCACATGAATTTAATTTATTTAGATGTCAATTTAAAATATATGCTACCCATTGACCAAATTGGGTTCCCTTAAGAGAGATTTAACTAGAAGATAAAATTCATCACTATGTCTCCCTCATCTAGAGTGGTAGAGATTCGTTTATGGGGTGATCACATTACTCACCTATGAAATTTTAGGTGCTCATGGTTCAAATATAAACCTCACTTCTATCTTAAAATGCCCACCTAAAGTTTGTTCCATTTCTACATTAAGGGATGAGAAGTTTATCTTGATGGGTGCATCTATCTATCTTCAACTATCGACCCTAAGAGGAGATGGAGAGTGAAGGGAGGCCATTACAAGATTTATACACCCGTCTAGATGTGTTTACACAATTTATTTGTTGCTTTTGATAGTGATTCAAAATAAACACTACCCACTTACCATCTTTTTGTCCATTAAAAGAGATTTTACTAAGAGAGAAAATATACTACTGTGTCTACCTCATCCCAAGTGGTAAAGACTCCTCTAGTGTGTGCTTAAAGGAATGAACCTTGTAACTTAAGGTGTTGATGGTTCATCTTTGCCCCTCACAATTATCTTTTAAATCTTGACTGAAGTAGGTGACGTTCAAAACTTCCATGAATGAGGAATCACAAGAATTACATGATGTGCACGATCATTGAGCTCCTCCAATGGGTGGTAATATGAACATGTGTCTGTTGAATCTCTCAACAACTATAAAATTTGATTTCTTTCATTTTTTTATTTCAAATTATTCTCTAATTTCATTGAATCTCTCAACAACAAACTGATATCACAACACCAATGCTCATATGAAAGGCTCATCAAACCAATGATATTTATTTTTTTAGAATGTCCCAATTCCCAACTAAGCTTTTTAGATGTAATGCACATCTTATTCCTCTATTGGGTGTGCACATCATTAGGTAATGTTTTTTGAAAAAATCTACAAATTCCCTTCTTTTATTTAGGGTTGTTATATCAAGCCATCTATAAATTGACATCCTTGTCTCTATTAGGTATTTGTAATGGACACTAATGACCCTAAATCTTTGGGAAATTCCTTTCCTAATGTAGGCATGCATGACTACATAGAAAATTATTGTTAGTTGTTATTATTTCCATTGATGGTTCAACTTCAGTGCAAGTTTCATTATAAGTATGAAATTATTTGGATATGGTAGTAATTATGCCCATGAAAAGATTCAAAAAACAATAGTTACAACATAAATATACATGCCATGGAATATTTTTACAATAAATTTTATCCCTGTGCTTACTACAAACATTCTTCCTTTTGTGTGTTTTATACAGTCTATCACATTATCGAGTGCTTAGATAGGATAACTATATCACATCTTGTTAATGCATGGGACATTATATAGTTTTATAAGACATGTGTCCTAAATTATACATGCAATGAACACCATGCCTTATAATATATATTATTACTAAATTATCATCATTCTAATAGATATAAATTTTATATATTATATATTAAATTTTAATTATTATATAATATAAATTATAATATTTTTGTGCAAATTAAATATTAATTTTGTCCAAATGTTCATCATCCAATCCTATAATGTTATTACTTTGTCCTCTAGTTGAAATACTTTGAGCAACCGATTGATTCAATGCATATAATTTTCTCTTATTGTGCCAATGGACATTCTCATTTGTTACAAATAAATCAATATGTTGGTTAAAATCCTTATTTTTAATTATTTTAAGTTCAACATCTATTCTATTCATCAACAATTTCTAATATTCAATGGTTGGATTGACGTATTTTAGGTTTTTTTAAAAGTTCCCAAACCCTTTATTGTTCTTCAACTTGACCTGTTGTAAAAAAACATTATCAATTTTAACAACAGTTCTAAAGTTTTTTCATAGTAATTTTATGTGTCTTGTATTTGCATATGGAGGTTTATCCAATACTAGAGGCAATTATCCCAAATCCCCAACAAAAATCATTGACCTTCCACCAAACAATATATCATCATTTCTTGGAAATACTTGGCGTAGTCAAGAATCTATATTTTCAAGTATATTTTGGCCTATAAAGCTCATCTCATCAATCAAAATATATCTAACATGTTTAATTTCTTATTGAAAACTTGATAATCTTATTCCTTTTATGTATTGTTGATGCACCAATGTTAAATTTTGCAATTCTAGTTGGATCAAGTAGTAACAATGGGCAACGTTGTCGTTGTGATAACTCTAGAAGTGAGAGTTCAATCCCTTTAATAAGATATGATTTCATTGTTACTATAGTTATTTTAATTATTAGATTCAATGAAGATGTAATTTGTCCTTGATTATAATGTCTTATAATTATATCAAATGCTACTTTTTGTTTCTCACTTAGGCTTTCGTAACAAAAATTAGACTCCATTTCTTCCATAGCAAGTAAGTTTTTTTTTTTTTTATCATTCTTATAAATTTAAGAACTCTCTTCATTTATTCTTCACCCATATTATCTACATCCCAATTTATTTGTCTATCAATATCTCTTCGACCCAACATATCAATCTCAGAAACATGTAAAAACTATTTTCAGTGTAGCCCTGATATGATCTCCCACTCATGGCCAGTTGTATTTTTTTCGATAACTTCATCATTTTCATAAGTTGTTTTTTTTTGGATGTCATTATTTGTTTCAATAATCTAGTCCATATGAAAAGGGTTGTATTTAAACTGACCCCAATTATATTTTATTGTGTCCTCATCAAGGCCAATGCCTATCTCAATATCATGAAATGGTTTGTACAATAGTAACTCTGACCAACAAAAAACAAAAAAAAATAACTATCTTGTTCTGGGATGATCTAAAACCTTGGCCATACCTTCATAATAGCACACATTTTTCTTGGTTTCCACTTTTCACCTCTTTTAATTTTTGGACTATACATCCAAGATCTTACAACCCCAATGAGTGGTACATGTTCCATTGAGTGAGGTCTTTTAATACACCCATTAATTATTGATTTTCTAATTTTTTTCATTTTCATTATCCTCTTTTAATACCAGTTTAAAAACTTTATGTCCAAAATTCAATGATACAAATACTCTACTACACTCCATCAAAAGAATTTCCAGTAGCATGTGACATGTTTCGATTGCACCTATATCTCTTTCAAAAATTGTTTCATTTAATACATTGTCTATATACTCATGTAGTAGGTCCTTATATGTTTTCAATATTTTCAAATTGCCTCAACATTTGTTGATATGTTTCTAAGTGTTTCTCTACTTTTGCAGCATACTTCACAATGTAGTTCACAACAACATGTTTTGAGAGTATTGATTGCCAATCTACATTTGCATGCCACAATTGCAACACATAAATTATAAGTGTTCACACGGTCATCATTTATTTTTGGATCATATTATTTATCTCCTTTATCTACATATACATTTAGTTTCAATCCATTGAGATGCAAAGGCCAAGTGGCTTTGTACCTACATCAAAGACAATTTAATGTTATTATCCATGTACAAACCAACATTTAATACATTTTTTTACATTTGTGTTTCTTACCTACAAATATTTTTTCCTCTTTTTTCCCATAGGCAAGACCCATCTTTACACATGGTATGGCACTCCATGCAATTAACTAATTTTTCATAGTCTTGATCTAGATCTATTTGATTAATATTTATTGTGTTCCTCAAACATGGATGCGAGCTAAAATTATGCACTCCCTATGTCACACATGAAATCAAATTGATATATATATATATATATATTTATTATAGTTAATTTTTATATAATATAAGTAAATTATTAATCATTTATTACCTACATGTTTCTTTGATGCACATCTCCCTCAGGATTCCATGCATGTATAATTTCAACGAAATATTTTTGGGCAAATTTGGCTTGGTTTTCATTTTTATAGTCTAAGGTGTCAAAATATATTCACTTGATAAAGGGATTGTGTTAGCTAGGTTGGAGAGGAATATCCCTAATCATTGCCGGAGACACCCTAAATATGGTAAGGTCAAGATAAATTTTGATGGATCCTCAAAAGGCAACTCAGGGGTGGCTAGTGGTACCAATGTTTTTAAGGATCATGATGGTCATCCCCTTCTCATTTTTTCTCATGATCTTAGAGTGAAGACTAATAATTTTACAAAGGCCTAGGTGCTTCTAAAAGGCACTCAAATTACCCTCTTTCACAATTGGGTAGATATGATAGTCGAAACTGATTCATAAGTGGTCATCAATGCTCTGATGTATGGGAAAAACCAAGTGTGTAAAATCCAAATTATCTTGGATGAAGTCAATGGGGTGATAGATCGTTTTGAGAACTTGAAGTTGCATCACACAAAACGTAAAGGTAATTCCATTGTGGATTGGGATGAAAATGGTAGGGTTAATGTCCTTTCTACCCATAAGGTGGAATAACGTTAATGTCCTTTCTACAGATTTGGTGCAGGATAGCTCTTCATTTGTTATTTAAGTTTTGTCCTTTTTTCTTTCTAAGAATAGTTATGTATACTTTCGGACAAGCTTGGCTTTGGAGGGTGTTTGGGTTATAATACACTTAGTTAACTTCTGAACATTTTGGATTTGGTAATATGAATGAAGTGAGGGAAGGCATTAAGGGTAACAGTCATAATTCCTTAGGATAACCTATTAACTATCTCAATCAGATCTATAGTCTCATAATTGCTCATGACATTGGTTTAAAGAATATTAATGTGGTTCTCATCATATATGTGATTAAAATGAATAGTAATATGTTGACGAGAGAGCCCAGAAGAAGTTGAAGAAATCCTAAAAATGTGCCACGTGTTATTCACAGTTGACTTCAACCAGAATTCACCAAAAGATAAGCACTTTACCTCAGAATTAACAGTGATGTTTGTGGAACCACATTACTACAAACTTTTCTTATCCGATAAGAAAACTGAAATAAATAGTTAAAAAGCCTAATCACCCTTACACACGAACATAGAAAAATATTAAATAATAATTTCATTATTATTTTCTAAAAATTTAATTAATATTTATAATTTAATTTGTAAACGTTATCTCAGAATTAACAGTGATATTTGTGGAACCACATCAAAGACTTTTAAAACTTCGATGCTAAATACTGACCTTTCTCAGCTGTTTCGGCCCCACAAGAAGACTGGCGTGGGTAGTAAGAAGACCTAATCACCATGATACGCGAACATAGAACAAGTCTAGATGGCATTTTCTTAGTTATTTCCTAGAAGTTTCGTTGATGTTGAGTTTTCTTATAATTTTCCCAATTTCTGGGTATGTGTCTTTCTTTTTTCGTGGGTTCCTCTCTCTCTTTTTTCGTGGGTTCCATTAATATTATTGACCTACGGTGAGAATTAATGTCTAAATAAGATGGCTCTGTTGTTGAAGCTGCGGAAAGTCTTTTAGGAGCCGACTGAGATTTCTGTAAACGCCCGATGGATAGATTAGTAAGTGCTTATTTTGTCGCCCTGCTTTTATCCCTTATTATACCATGGACACTCTATCTTCTCCATCTAAGTTATCTCGTTCTTCCCATAATTGCTACAATTATGTCGATAGAATCTCTTGTTGTCTTCTTCTGTATTTACTTGGTACGTCAATCGAATATCCGGGCAGCTACTTTTCGAGTCCGAGAGCGCAATATTCTAAGAATTTCCGAGCCATATTTGAGATTAACAGAAACAGAATTACTTCAAGCAACTGCCTATTTTAGCGACCAAAGAATAATTGGAAAAGGCCGATTTGGAATAGTTTACAAAGGAATCCTCCCCAGTGGACGAATTGTTGCTTTGAAACGGATGAAATTAGATGACCTATCGTCCAAAGACCATTTCTTAGCGGAGCTCCATATTTTGGGACAGCTTCGTCACCGAAATGTAATGAGAATTCTAGGTTACTTCTTCAACGATGAGGAAATGATAATTATCTCCAAATTCATGCCTAAACGTAGCCTGGAAATTTTAATGTTGCATCGCAGATTGGGTTGGAAGCAGAGATTAAATATAGCGGTTGGAGTGGCACATGGATTGGCCTATCTTCACCATGAGTGCAGGAATACTATTGTGCACTGCGATCTGAAGCCCGCGAATATATTTCTAGACAAAGATCTGGAACCCCGTATTGCAGATTTTGGTGTGGCCAAGATTATTAACGATAATCAAATCACAGAGAGCTCCTTGGGGCCTCGGTTTACAGTGGGATATACAGCTCCAGGTATGGCAATTTATTATGAAAAATATTTGTATTTGGATGTTATAGTTCTCTGATTTCAACCAGTTATGGTCTATCTGAATATCTCATATACTGAATACTGAGGTAATTTTTCTTTTTCAGAGAGGGCATATCAAGCGAGACCTTCGCCAAAAGGAGATGTATACAGTTTTGGAATAATGTTATTGGAGCTTGTGAGTGGAGTACGGCCAACGAGCTCAAGGTTAGTTAACAAGGGTATCACGTTTACAGAGTGGGTGAAATCTGTAGATGAAAACAACAGTTTGACAGAGATGTTGGATGACTGCTTGAAAAGTGATACACGATTCTATGACGAAATTGGGAGAGTAATAAAAATGGGAATTTTGTGCACTCATGAAAATCCAAATATGAGGCCGGAGATGAAAGATTTAGTTGCAGGCTTGATGGAGATAAAGCAAGACATCAGGCAGTTCAATATACCAATTTCGGTGCTTGTACACCCGGATCCCCAGATAATAATAATAATGTTATAAAATATTAATAATATTATATTTTATAAATAAAATATAGTTAAATAAATAGTAATATTTTTGAATTATTAATTATTATTTTATAATAATATATAATATAAAAATATGTATAATAATAGATATTGTATGATATAATATAATAATATTTTAAATATGATTATATTATTTATCTTTATATGTATTAATATTATAAATATTATTTTATTTAAACAATGTAATAGATATAATTTTTTGTTTTGGTATAACAAGGTTTTTTGTTTTCTTATAACAAGGTTTGGAAAATGGAGTGTACATTTATAGTTGTACTTTATATGAAACTTATAATTGTTAACCAAATTTCAATTTTTGTATATGAAAGGTTAAACAACAACAAAACCATAGTATTTTTAAAAATTAACATTTGATTGTTTAATATAACCTAATATATAAATAACTAATAATATAATATAATTACTACATTATAAATATTGAGAAAAAGTAAACTCACCTACATACATGGGTTTCATGTTATGTGCTTATGCTTTGATTATGTAACCCTTTGTGACTTGTCATTATATGAGTTTGAAACTTAAAAATGTTCACAACACATGGTGTGCCTATAGTGTTCAAATACTAATGATTTTTAAAAAAATCAATGCTAATAAACAAACATGAAACATTTTGTTATATACATAATGAATGTAACTTTTTGTTTTCTAAAGCATTGGTTTTTAAAGAGAATGAGTGTAAATCGGTAATTGTAGCTCATTCAAAATATTATATATTTAATTATATAATATTTATAAAACATAGTATATAATTACGGTAGAGGTATTTTTATTGAGGGGCACATACCATAGATTCATCTCACACATGGTATATGCCCTATCACACATTTCCATTGGTCCACTCACTCATTGGTTTGTTCACTCTATCACCTGTTATCACACTAGAAAAAAAGATTGTGTCAGAATCCGTCAGCATTGCTATCAATGATCTTATCATAAGGTGCCATTTTGCATCCCTTAGTGGGAAACCTAACATCATTGAACACTAAATACAGTGTATAAGGATGGCATGTGTTCACATCATTGAAGATATTATCTTCTATACTCTATCTAAATACAACTACAACTAGATTTTATTTTATCAACGGTATCTTTGATTTGATTTGATTCTAAGGTAAATATTTTCTTTGCCCGCCCCCTTTCCACATAAAGACCAAGCACAGTCATCTCTTCTATATATAGTTGAGGAAAAACTAAACAACAGTGAAAAGACTTCTAGGAATGAAGAATTGTAGGAAGTATGTGTTGTGCATGATATTTGAGATCCTCTAGTACGTGGACATTGAACATATGTCTATTGGATCTCTCAGGGCCTATA
Source organism: Torreya grandis (assembly GCA_037957365.1). Classification (NCBI taxonomy): domain Eukaryota; kingdom Viridiplantae; phylum Streptophyta; class Pinopsida; order Cupressales; family Taxaceae; genus Torreya; species Torreya grandis. Next base: position 9,530,142 of record JARHVA010000015.1, read on the forward strand.
TAATATAAATTTTAACATTTTTTAGTTCAAATTGTTCTCTAATTTAATAGAGGAAAGTGTTGATGTATCTACTATGTATAACATTATTTTCAGGTCTGAAAGAGGTTCCTTATTTTTTAAATTTAAGATCTTATACAGTAACTTACCTACGCTGAAGGATATTTTTGAAACCGTTGATTTCTTTGTCTGTCCCCTTTCCACATAAAGACCAAGCACAATCATCTCTTCTATATATAGTTGAGGAAAAACTAAACAACAATGAAAAGACTTCTAGGAATGAAGAATTGTAGGAAGTATGTGTTGTGCATGATATTTGAGATCCTCTAGTGCATGGACATTGAACGTATGTCTATTGGATCTCTCAGGGCCTATAAAATATAAATTTTAACGTTGTTTAGTTCAAATTGTTCTCTAATTTAATAGAGGAAAGTTTTGACGTATCTACTATGTATAACATTATTTTCAGGTTTGAAAGAGGTTCCTTATTTTTTAAATTTAAGATCTTATGTAGTAACGTACCTATGTTGAAGGATTATTTTGAAATTGTTGATTTCTTGCCAAATCTGGTTGTGGTTTCTTTAGTTAATTAGTTATTATGACATGCCCCGGCTATGGTTCCCTTCTTTCTGGCCAAATCCATTCATGGGTGTAGGATTTGGTACCAATTTTTAGATCTCAAATCTCGAAAAACACTCAATAAAATCCACATGTCTATTCTCTCATTGAAATTTCCTAACAACTTAGGAGGCATCTCACAGAGACATTTACCAAGCTAGTATTTATCTTCTATTTTGTTTCAAAATGTGGAGCTCATAGGACCCACACAACCAATACAGAGGAAAGATAAAAAAAAACAAATCACTACTTAATGTTTGAAGTTTACATATTATATCTTGCTATGTTCAAAGTTACTAATACATAGACACAATATTTGCTAACTCATTTCCATATATTTTAAGGGTAGTGTTTCTTAAACAAATTCATTCTAATTTTTTTTTCATTTATCCAAGTTTTTCTGCAGTAGGGTAGGAACCTTAGTAGCACATTTGTATCTTTGTTGTGTTTTGAAAACAACAACCTAATATCACAACACCATTTCTCGTATGGAAGGCTCATCAGACTAATGATATTAGACTTGTTATAATGTTATGAAACCCAACTATGATTTTTAGATGTAATGCAAGTCATATTACTCTATTAAGTGTGCACATCATTAGGTAATATTTTTTTAAAAAAATCTACAGATTCCCAACTTCCAAATAGGGTTTTTTGAAAGAAAGCAATAAATTTTTTAAATCCTTATTTGTTACGTAGATGGAGTAACCAATAAATCAACATGGAAGTCCATGTTGAACATATTGATTGGTTATACTTAGCACTCATGCACTCATAAAAGATCCTCAATTCTTAGTGTAACTAGTAGGTACGTTTAACATGGATGGCCATGCTGTAAATTGACCTCCACATCCCCATTAGTTAAAATAAAAAATTGATAGTATACTCGCATGACTTTTTTGTGTTCTAATTAGACATCTTCAAAAGCATTACATAATACATTACAAATTATGTGTTTTCTTTACAATAGCATTAAGAACAACCTCAAAAAAATCATTATATTGTAATTAAATCACCTTGGACAATATCAAGAGTTAAAACTACTATAGGGAGTGCCTTAACCAATAAGTACATTCAAGTTTCTAGTTTACATGTCTACGGGTCCCATGAAAGTGGTCAAATCTACTTATTCATCATTCCATTAATAGATCCATTAAGATTGGCATGTAATGTTGTTTGCCAAGAAAATTAAAATTTAACCTCAGTTGAATACATTATACTTGTTGACCAAGAGCATTAAAAGTTAGACAAGTTACTTGTGTGTCATTCACCTATTCTATTTCTACATTTTCAGGAGCTCATGTACCATTACCCTATTCCCTAAGCCCATATTGATTTTTCAGGAGCATTCAAAAAATCACCCATGAAATTAGTCAACTCTCCTTCCTCGTCATTTCATTACCATTCTTTAATATTGGCATGTAATGTTGTTTGTTTGAAAAATTAAAAGTTAACATTAGTGGAACTATAACTTTCTAGATAATGTTACCACTAAAATGTTGTGGCCATTATCTACGCCATTATTTTCATCCATAAAATGCCCTCCAACATTTAGTAGGATTTTCAATTATAAAATATAACATGCATTATTATTATAATGCCCAAGATTCAATATCATTTACAATTTGTTTTAATAGTTAACAATGAATCCCCTTACCCTATTTTAGAGATTCTAAATCAACAAATATTTTGAGGATTTTAAGAAAATGCTACAAGTAGGTTAAACTCATTTTATTTTTAAGTGCTTATACCCATCTACTAATAATGGGAGTGCCTTAACCAACTGGTACATTTGAGTTTCCAGGTAACATGTCTATAGGTACCAATAAAAATTAGTAAACAATTAGCAAACATATGCATTGATACATTATCTATAATCCTATACATGCTTTGAACAAAGGGATTAGATCCCCACTAAGTGTAACTAGTCAATAATTTCAACATGTCCTTCCATGTTAAATGCACTGACTAGTTATGCTCAACACTTTTAATTGGTTGGATTCCCCATCTAGATTAGCACGTATTAGGTTTTATTTATTGAAATTTAATGATGAATTTATTTCACATGTTTATTTCTTGTTTAAATAATCATGATGGCAGAGTACGTTACATTTCAGAATCATGTGAAACAAAATTTATTGAACCAACCACTACATTGTAATTATGCACTTCTTAATCAAAACATTTTCCTTCAAAGCTTATTTTAATTCATGGTTGTGTAAGTCGGCCATACATTTTTGATCTTTCTATGAAATGCTAATACAACATGATAGGTTGTAGACCCCATTCATCCTCTTAGAGATTTTTATTTTTCTCTTGAGATTGAGTCTTTTTAAAACTTCCTTGTAAGCACTGCATATGACCTATTTAATATGGATGATTTCATTGTAAAGTTAAGTTATATTTTAATAATGTTGTGAATTTAAAATTGGTTAGCCCTCTTAATAGGTTCAATGATAGGAAAATGAAGCCCAAATTGGAAAAATGGATATCCTCCATGGAGTAATAAAGTTTAATTTTTAGGGGCTCTATCACAACTCAAATAGAAAAAAAGAGTGTTCTTGATTTTCAAGGATAACTTTCGATTCAAACGTAAGACCCACCAAGTTGAAAAATGATTCATTTAAGTTGGTTTTTAGAATTAGTGGTAACTTATTTGCTTGTGTCATATAACATAGTTTGTTATTTATTTTATAGTCATACTAATTTTCTAAGTAATCATTTTTATCTAATTTTATAAATTATCATTTTTATCTATATATAAATTAAGCAAGCCAAATAGTTACTATAGGTACATGCCTTGAGAAATTTAGATTTTCTCAACCATTTGAAAGGAGCTACTATTGTTTTCATTAGATGTATCTATTTCTCCTTATAAGAAAGTTAATATGGTCTTTAAACATTGCTTTCTATTTGGATTATAATTTATCAATCTTTTGTGATTATATTGATGTAAATTTCAAATCTAAATCTAATCTTCAACATATTCCCATTTTGATACTGAAAAATAATAAACAAGAACATAAAATATGTGAATGTTATGTTCCTTACCTCTCTAAGGTCTAGGCCTTGCATCATTAAACTAGGACTTGCATATCTATGTAGGAATGACGGAATTTTAAAATTAGTGGTAACTACTAATGTTATTTCCCAGAGTACATTTAAGGATATTTTCAAATAGTTTATTTGCATCCTTCACTCTTCTACTATTGGTAGATCATTTGGAAAAAATATAGTGACAAAATAATAACTTCATACGATACCGTTCACCATTTATCCTCTCCTATAATGCATTTTCCTCATCATGTATCCTGTATTCTCTATTATGGATGGTAAGTTTTTTTTTTTTTTTTGAAATTAGAGTAATATACATGAGATAAATTCATCTCGCTTGTGAGTGTGAATGTATACACACCCTTATCGCATATAACCTAGGTCTCATCCCATTTGATGTTTTATATTTATATATATCTTGTGAGACATAAACCCTAGACCACTAAGCATGGTTGATTTCTCTTATATATATTTCAAAATAACAAAAATTCTCTTATGATTTACATAAGAAAAATCTCTCAAATGTTTACCCAAGTAAATTTTAGAAGGCAATCTTGATAAATCTCTAATAAAAAAATATCATGCTTTTTAGAATATTGTTTTAAATCCTCAAACATGAAAGATTTGCTGAGTAAATTAGATCATTTTCCCTCCTCGGTGTAATTATTTCAGTTGGGACCTATTTTATTTATCTTTGAATTGGGACTTGAGGTTGGTGGTGTTGAAATAGCTAAGGATGATGTTGTGATGTTGGATGATGGGACCAATATAAACCTATAGTTATTGGTTGTTCTTGTGAAAACATTTCCTTTACTAACTATTGGTACTTTTGTTTCCTGTTGTTGTCACTTGTTTGTATTTTTATATTGTAATAACGTTTTAATACTATTTTTTTTGTTTTATACTACAACCTTGTTAATGGTTTATTCGTGATTTACATCCATGCATATATAGACTTTGTTCACATTATTCCTACTATATATATATATATATATATATATATATATATATATAATGGAAATGATAGTTACAAAACCTATAACTACCAATCGAACAATTAACTATTATGCCATGAATCCCTAATTGTTATGTCACCACTATGGCATCTATGAAAATGTTATTAGCTATAACAAATCACCGTTTGTACAACATAATAAACAATGTAATATTTAATTTTATGCCAACATCCCCCCTTTATTATAATGTTTTTACAAACATCATATTTCCTGATAGTGGTCCCCCTTTATTATAAACACTATAAAAAGATTTACACTCCCCGCATAGCCTACTCACTTTCTAAGGTGACATGCCATCTTTGTGGCTTCAAGGTCTCAATGACACCTCAATTTTTTCTTACAGGATTACCAAAAACTTGGAAGTGACATGAACACTTCTCTTTACTAACACCTTCGATGGTCTCTTGGATTACAAGGATTACCACAAACCCATATGGTTTTCTGTTGCAGGTTGACCACAAACCTGGAGGGTTACAGGAGGTTTCTGCTACACTTCGATGGTTTCTTAGATTACCACAAACCCTTTTCCAAGAACCAAGTGCTACTTTAGTGCTTTTGCTCCCTACAACATTCTTTTTCAAGAGGTACCAAACTAGAAAATAATACTCAGTAATTTATTGAAAAATAAACTTCAAAACATAAAATAAACACACCAAAATTTGTCACCATAGCAATGGTGTGACCACATTGTAGGTGACTCACAAGAGGACACCAAATTTCCTCCAACCTCTATGTATCCTCTAGCCTCTAGTAAGAGGCGCTACTTACTCAGCTGATATCTTGATGAAACTCAGTTGCATGAAGAGAAATTCCCCCCATAATTTGGATCTATATGACTTTTGACAACATTTGACACCAGATGTTGTGTATAAGTGATAGTGCATCTTTATACAAACAATTAACTTTGATTTTGATCATGAAACCAAATAACGACTCACTATAATAAACTTGACTAATAATTTTGACACTTTAAATTTTTTGATTGAAGACTAACATATTAACATACGACTATGGATAATGACCCTATAATGACTTGACTTAACATTATATTTTATAATCTAGGTCATAGCAAGAGACACGTAAAAACTATTTTAACATGATTTTAAAAAAATAAATTGCACTAATGACCATAAAACAAACTCGATTTAAATGAACCCACTATATATATACTAATTACTATTTTTAATGAAAAAACTAGACCTAACAAATAGAAAAACTATCCTAAACTAACATGATATAGATAGCCTAATAATTATATACTTTGACCACACATGGTAACATGCATAGCAGATAAGACATCATGAAAGATGTTTGTTTTGTTAAAAATGACAAGAAGAATTATTGAAAAAATGTGAGGTGAAGGTATACATCATAATATATTAGCAAATAGGTATGGATGAAGAATAACCTTTCACCACAAAAGTGGATCACAAGGGGAAGCTTCTCAATTGACACTTTCTTAATCTCTGGCAGGTATACACGAACCCAAACACTAATTTCTTTGTTTACAACCACTTCTTGTATCGATACTCCATCAAAGAAGGTAGGATTAGGATTTGGATGGCATCATGGGAGTGCAGGCTTGAATGAAACTCTTGGTTGATGTAAATGTAATAACATAGAAGGGGCAAGCCAAGATTTAAAGTAGGCTACCCCATACGCCATTAGAAACCCATTCTCTCAAATATAGCTGCTTTGATACCAATGATGGAATATGTAGAGCAAATACAGTGAAGGAGCATAATACTTTAATGTCTTATTGAATAAGAAGAGGTGGATATATATACAATGGAAATGATAGTTACAAAACTTGTAACTACCAACCAAACACTTAATTGTTATGCCACGAACCCCCAATTATTAAGTCACCACTATGACATCTATGTAAATGTAATCAGCTATTAAAAAATTACCATCTGTACTACATAATAAACAATGTAATATTTAATTTTATGCCAACATCCCCCCTTTATTACATTGTTTTTACAAACATCATATTTCCTGAGAGTGGTCCCCCTTTATTACAAACACTGTAAAAATATTTACACTCTCTGTGTAGCCTGCTCACTTTCTAAGGTGGCATGTCATATTTTTGGCTTCAAGGTCTTGGTGACACCTTAGGTTTTCCTTGCAAGATTACCAAAAACCTGGAAGTAATAGGAACACTTCTCTCTGATAACACCTATGATGGTTTCTTGGATTACGAGGAATGCCACAAACCCATATGGTTTTCTACTGCAGGTTGACCATAAACCTAGAGGGTTATAGGATGTTTCTACTACACTTCAATGGTTTTTCAGATTATCACAAACCCTTTTCCAAGAACCAAGTGCTACTTTAATGCTTTTTCTCCCCATAACATTCTTTTCTAGGAGGTACCAAATTGGAAAATAATGCTCAGTAATTTATTGAAAAATAAACTACAAAACATAAAATAAACACACCAAAATTTGTCACCATAGAAATGGTGTGACCCCATCATAGGTGACTCATGATATGATTCCAAATGTCCTCTATCCTTTGTGTATCCTCCAACCTCCAGTAAAATATGTTGCTTACTCATTCAATCTCGATGAAGCTCTATTACATGAGAATTTCCCCCCACAATTTGGACACTAGATGTTGCATACAAGTGATAGTGCATCTTTATACAAACAATTAACTTTGATTTTGATCATGAACCCAAACATTGACTAACTATAATAAACCTGACTAATAATTTGACACTTTAATTTTTTTGATTGAAGACTAACATATTAACATAAGACTATGGATAATGACCCTATAATGACTTGACTTAACATTATATGTGATAACCTAGGTCATAACAAGAGACACATAGAAACTATTTTACCATGATTTTAAAAAAATGCATTGCACTAATGACCATAAAAAAAACTAGATTTAAATAAACCCACTATACATATACTATTGACTTTTTTTAAAGGAAAAACTAGACCTAACAAATAGACAAAACTATCCTAAACTAACATGATGCAGATAGCCTAATAATTATATACTTTGACCATACATGGTAACATGCACAATAGATAAGACAACATGAAAGACATTTGTTTTGTTAAAAAAGGAAAGAAGAATCGCTAAAAAAATATGAGGTGAAGGTATAAATAGTAATATATTAGACAATAGGCATGGATGAAGAATAACCTTTCACCGTAAAAATAGATCACCAGTGGAAGCTTCTCAACCAACGCTTTCTTAATCTCTGGTAGGTATACATGAACCCAAACTTTGGTTTCTTTATTTACAACCATGTCTCATCTGGACACTTCATCGACGAAGTTAAGATTAGGAGGAACAAGGTGAGCATCAAGAACAAACAAGACTAAAGGCCGAATCCAATGGCAAGGTGAGTGGAGTGGAGCCAGAAACCAAAATAATTTAGAACCAATGCAAAACAAATTTTTCCAAACTATTTCAACACTTCTTGGATGTGTCTTATTCTATTTTCTATCATCTCTCATGCTTTATCTACTGGGTGTTGAAGTCAATATGCCAAGCATGGAAATCATGCCAATTTTATACAGAGTTGGACAGTTTGGATGGTGTCATGGGAATAAAGGCTTGAGTGAAACTCTTGGTTGATGCAAATGTAATAGCATGGAAGGGACAAGCCAAGAATTATAGTAGGTTATCCCATACACCATTAGAAACCCTTTCTCTCAAATATAGCTACTCTTATACCAATGATGGAATATGCAGAGGAAATACAGTGAAGGAGAAGAATACTTCAATGTCTTATTAAATAGGAAGAGCTGGATATATATATATATATATATATATATATATATATATATATATATAATGGAAATGATAGTTACAAAACCTGTAACTACCAAGTAAACACTTAACTATTATGCCATGAACCCCTAATTCTTATGTCATTGCTATGACATCTATGCAAATGTAATTGGATATAAAAAAATTACCATCTGTACTACATACTAAACAATGTAATATTTAATTTTATTCCAACATACCCCCTTTATTACATTATTTTTACAAACATCATATTTATTGATAGTGGTCCCCCCTTTATTATAAACACTTTAAAAAGATTTACACTCTCTATGTAGCCTACTCACTTTTTGAGGTGGCATGCCATCTTTTTCATTTCAAGGTCTTGGTGACACCTCTATTTTTCCTTTTAGGATTACCAAAAACATGGAAGTGACAGGAACACTTCTCTCTGCTAACACCTTTGATGGTTTCTCAGATTATGAGGATTACCACAAACCCATTTGGTTTTTTGTTGTATGTTGACCATGAGCCTAGAGGGTTCCAGGAGGTTTCTAATGCACTTCGGTGGTTTCTTGGATTACCACAAACCCTTTTCTAATAACCCAGCGTTACTTTAGTGCTTTTTCTCTACACAACATTATTTTTTAGGAGGTACCAAACTAGAAAATAATGCTCAGTAATTTATTGAAAAATAAACTACAAAACATAAAATAAATAGACCAAAATTTGTCACCATAGCAATAGTGTGACCCCATCGTAAATGACTCATGAGAGGATGCCCAATGTCCTCCAGCGTCTGTATATCCTCCATCATCCAGTAAAAGACATTGCTTACTCAGTTTCTATCTTGATGAAGCTTAGTTGTAGGAGGATAAATTCCCCCACAATTTGGACCCATATGACTTTTGACAACATTTGACACTGGATGTCACATACAAGTGATAGTATATTATTATACAAACAATTAACTTTGATTTTGATCATGAATCCAAATAATGACTAACTATAATAAACTCGACTAATAATTTTGACACTTTCAATTTTTTGATTGAAGACTAACATATTAACATAAGACTATGGATAATGAGCCTATAATTACTTGACTTAACATTATATGTGATAACCTAGGACATAACAAGAGACACGTATAAACTATTTTAACATGATTTAAAAAAATAAAATACACTAATCACCATAAAACAAACTCGATTTAAATAAACCCACTATATATATATTAATTAATATTTTTAAAGGAAAAACTGGACCTAATAAATAAACAAAAGTATCCTAAACTAACATGATATAGATAGCCTAATAATTATATACTTTGACCACACATGGTAACATGCACAATAGATAAGATAGCATGAAACACGTTTGTTTTGTTAAAAATGACAAGAAGAATTGTTGAAAAAATGTGAGGCGAAGGTATAAATAGTAATATATTAGCCAATAGGCATGGATGAAGAATAACCTTTCACCGTAAAAATGGATCACTAGTGGAAGCTTCTCAACCTATGCTTTCTTAATCTCTGGCAGGTATACACGAACCCAAACTCCAATTTCTTTGTTTACAACCACGTCTCATATGGACACTCCATCAAAAAAGGTAGGATTGGGAGGAATAAGGTGAGAATTAGGAACAAACAAGATTGAAGTAAATAATGCTCAGTAATTTATTGAAAATTAAACTACAAAACATAAAATAAATAGACCAAAATTTGTCACCATAGCAATAGTGTGACCCCATCATAGATGACTCATGAGAGGATGCCAAATGTCCTCCAGCCTCTGTATATCCTCCATCCTCTAGTAAAAGACATTGCTTACTCAGTTTCTATCTTGATGAAGCTTAGTTGTAGGAGGATAAATTCCCCCACAATTTGGACCCATATGACTTTTGACAACATTTGACACCAGATGTCACATACAAGTGATAGTATATTCTTATACAAACAATTAACTTTGATTTCGATCATGAATCCAAATAATGACTAACTATAATAAACTCGACTAATAATTTTGACACTTTAGATTTTTTGATTGAAGACTAACATATTAACATAAGTCTATGGATAATGACCCTATAATTACTTGACTTAACATTATATGTGATAACCTAGGACATAACAAGAGACACGTATAAACTATTTTAACATGATTTAAAAAAGTAAACTACACTAATCACCATAAAACAAACTCGATTTAAATAAACCCACTATATATATTAATTAATATTTTTAAAGGAAAAACTGGACCTAAAAAATAGACAAAATTATCCTAAACTAACATGATATAGATAGCCTAATAATTATATACTTTGACCACACATGGTAACATGCACAATAGATAAGATAGCATGAAAGGCATTTATTTTGTTAAAAATGACAAGAAGAATTGTTGAAAAAATGTGAGGCGAAGGTATAAATAGTAATATATTAGCTAATAGGCATGGATGAAGAATAACCTTTCACCGTAAAAATGGATCACCAGTGGAAGCTTCTCAGCCTATGCTTTCTTAATCTCTGGCAGGTATACATGAACCCAAACTCCAATTTCTTTGTTTACAACCACATCTCCTATGGACACTCCATCAAAAAAGGTAGGATTGGGAGGAATAAGGTGAGAATTAGGAACAAACAAGACTGAAGTCAAAATCCAACGATAAGGTGAGTGAAGTAGAGCCAAAAATCCAAAGAATTTTGAACCAATGCAAAATAAATTTTGCCAAACTGTAAAACAAATTTCACCAAAATGTTTCAAAGCTTCTAGGTTCTGTCTTATTATATGTTCCATATTCTGTCATGCTTTATCTATTGGGCATTTAATTCAATATGCCAAGCATGGAAATCATGCTAATTTTGATATAGAGTTGGACAGTTTGGATGGCACTGTGGGAGTGTAGGCTTGAATGAAACTCTTGGTTGATGAAAATGTAATAGCATGGAAGGGGTGAGCCAACATTTAGAATAGGTTACCTTATACACCATTAGAAACCCATTATCTCAAATATAGTTACTCTGATACTAATGATGGAATATGCAAAGCAAATATAGTCAAGGAGCAGAATACTTCAATGTCTTATTGAATAGGAAGAGTTGGATATATATATATATATATATATATATATATATATATATATATATATATAAAATATATAATGGAAATGATAGTTATAAAACCTGTAACTACCAATCAAACACTTAACTATTATGCCATGAACCCCTAATTGTTATGTCACTGCTATGACATCTATGCAAATGTAACTGGCTATAACAAATCATCGTTTGTATTGCATACTAAACAATGTAATATTTAATTTTATGCCAACATTTCATACAACCATCTACTGTGAAAATTGGGAAAACATTTCATGTTTCAATTTTTTTCATACAACCATATACTTAATGAAAATAGGTAATAACTGAACTATGGTTACTGATAACCAAGAAAGTATATTGCATAATATTTTTTCATTAGGTTATTACACACATATAAATCATACATAATGATAATATGGGAACATACTCATCTTGAGGACCTAAAAATACCATCAACATGAGAGGACCACCTTATAAACATGATACAAGCTCCCCCTTATATTGAGCCTACCTATTCTTTGCTTTGACAACTTCCTCTTACTACATGCCAACACTCTCTTCAAAAAAATACTACAACTAATGAAGAAATAACACACAAAAGTACTAAAATATGATTTAACACCAAGAAACATATGAGAGGGACTCCCACTAAGATATTTGAGTCATTACACCTCACACACCATGAAGAACTATCACACAGGCTTACTAGCCTTCTCTCTCAAGCCACCTCAAGGACCACCAAAATAAATTCATGCCACTTCACCAAACATAAAAAATGATCTAAAATAACCTATTAAATCACCTTGAAACACTCATTCATTGTTATTTTTGGAAAAAAAAATTAATCAAAAACATCAAATCTTCACCATAGGCCTATCTAGACTCCTTGTAGCCCTACTTGGAACTTGTAAAGCCACAAATTTTATTAGACATACTTTCAAGACCTGAAATTTCATATCAAGATCACTCTCATATGCACCCTCAAACAAACAAATATTCATCACCTAAATCCTCCTATGAAACATACTTCCTTCACAAATCTACTAGCTAATTAGGCCTCTATTTTAACAAAAACTTGAATAATTTGAAAACCACAAACCTTTAAATATATTTGAAGCTTGATTTGACAACCCATTTGGCCCATTAAAACTATTAATAAGCCTCAAACCTAAATTCATAAGGTAAACCACTTTTATATCATATCCTAAAACTCTAGGATCTTAAAACAAACATGGTCAACAAATCTCCTTCTAGTCAATGCCCAAACCTGAAACTTCTTGCACACCTGGAGACAACCATTACAGCTTCTAGACCAGTATTTGAGCCTTCAAACCTTTGGGAACATTGAATTTTTATACCATGGCTTTGATCTTTTTGGTCATCAAACTCTTCTTCGCATTCCATCAATCTCATTATATCACTTAATAACACCCATTCTGATCCTACAGACACTTCATACATAGAAAAAACACCTTATGAAATCACTTTGACCTCATCAAATCACTTATTCCATATTGACACACCAACTTCATATAGAAACACTCATCTCTTACCTTTTAGGACCTTCTGAAGAATACCACAATAATACTTGCTTCTCTAGTAAAAGGAGTCTCTTAACAAGTATAGGTAGAGACACCCTACTTCACATGGTTCCTTAGAACAATGTGAAACCAAGAGTTACCCACAACTCCTCTATTACTTCTTTGATCTTCTTATAGCTATAGGATTTATTGTTCTTCTTCTTCTTTTCAGGCTTGAGAGAAATAACTTTTTTCCTTTTCTACATAATTCACTTTCTCTTTCATGATAGGATATACAACATTTGGAGCAACTATGGAATCATAACATACCTTGACCATCAAAGTATCTTATTTTCATTGTAAAATATTACCTTCAGACCTTGAAAACACAAGAACCAAGCTTGAAACTTGCTCACACACATCATGTTACTCATTAGCATCAAAACACACCTCAAAACTAGCCTCAACCAAAACCTTGGTCTTCTCCTTGAGCTTGGTCTCTTCATTCACAACATGAGTAGACAATGAAATCCCTTGGCACTCTTCAACTTAGGAAGCATTATCCACTATATAAAATAGATTAGTTGGACCTAAAGACTCATCATGACTCACACTTACCTCCTTTGGTTTCCATGAGTTAACTTGCCTTATTTCTTGCACTCTAGGAGCCTGATTAAACCTATTCTATCTTGTAAGCCTTTGCTTGAAAAACCTAACAATGTGACATATTTATTGATAGTTGAATCACACTATACCTTTTTGAATAAACTTATCTTGCCTTTCTTGATTAGAACAAAATCTTATAATATGACCATTCTTTAGACAATTGAAATAAACTCATCTTTTTGAAGAAGACTCATCTTTTTATTGATGACCCCCATCATAGTTCCATGCAAACTCATTTCTAATAAGTCTCTTGCATTCTCTATCTCTATGCCCAAATTGATTACATGTGTAATAGTAACCATTGAAACTTAAATACCTCATGGAATTTGGTTGTTTGATATGATTTATCTTCACTCTACCAACATCTTCATTCCTTGACTGATTGTTGACCTTCAAGGTCTGATTTACATTAGTCTTCATCTTGTCTTGAGTTACATTTTTTGGTTTTTCTTTGTATCCAATACTAGTTTTATCATTTACATGATTTTAACCACTCAAAATATTGTATATATCACTTAAACTCTTTTCAAATCTCATAAATGACTACATCTTACTAGATGTCTTCTCTAACTCATATTTTAATTACTTATTTTCAATTATATGCCTTAAACATTCATCTTCTTTAGCTTTCAGGCTTGTCTATAAGATTTCCAATTGACAACTGTGATGCTTTACTATATCTTAATGTTCCTTGGTGTCTTCATTCATTCTTACTTCATATACACTATATTTCTCCTCATAGTCCTTGATTTGAGAGTTCATCTTATTGTTAATCTTCCACTGAATCTTCAGCTCTTCAAGAGCATTCATCAATTTAGTCTCAAAGTCCACCTCATCTTTATCATCATCTAAATCACTCCACGTAGACTCCTTTTGATATGAAAAACTTCCTTAGCCATGAAGAGGGCTTCATCTTCAATAGGACCACCATCTTCATGATCATGCTCTAAGTCATTGTCTTCACTCTCATCTAATGACCTGCAATCTCTATTGGTGTAGAGACTCTTCTTGTTCTTGAAGTACTTTTTCTTGTTGTAAAACCTTCTAAAACATTTCTTCCTTTTATCACACTTATATGTCTTCTTGTCTTCATCTCGGCCATCACCATGCTCTTCCTCATTATTCTTCTTATGCTTATAAGGGCACTTATTAGTAAAATATCCTACTTCTCTAAAATTGAATCATTTGAAGGGTAGTTTACCCTTATATTTGCCTAACCCTATTTTCAATTTCCTCATAAATAAAACAATTAGTTTATCTTCATCAATATAAAATGTGTCATCCTCCTTGAGTTTCTTACCATGGAACTTCTTTTTTGGGTTCATTTACATATTGAATGTTGCTTCCTTCTTTGGTGGTATATCATCATTTAATCTCACCTCATAGGCAGTAAGAATGCCATGGAATTCATCCATTTTCAACTGAGTAAGATCATGACTTTATTCTACAACAACTACTTTAGAATCAAACTTGAGAGAGAGATACCGTAATAAATTTTGAACTATATTAGCTTATTCAAGCTTCTCCCCAAGACCTTTGATGATGTTCACAATCTCATCAAATCTATGCAAAAAGGATGCCACATAATCTTCTTCCTTCATCTTAAGTCTCTCAAATTGTCTTCAATGTGTTTTTAACTTTGCCAACTTAACCTTTGAATCTCCTTCATAAATGGTCCTCAATTTATCCCACATTTCCTTGTTATATATGCAATGGATTACCTTGGTGTATTCAGTCTCTGAAAGACCACAAGTGATATCATTCATTGCCTTATAATTTTTCTCAAACAACTTCTTATTTACAACACTAGATGGAGGGATTGTAGGTGCAGAATAACCATCCACAACATATTTCCAATTATCAAAACCTAGGGGCATGATTTAGGTCCTCATCTTTGCACTTCAAAAAACATAATTGGATTCATTGAACATAGGTGATTTCTTATTGGAAAAACCTCCTTGCATTTAATGGATACCCATATTGTACATTCGATCTCCTTAAAGTTCTCAAGACTTTACCAAAATACCTACTTCGATACCAATTATTAAAGACACAATCATTGAAATGGGGGGTGAATTAGTGGTGACAAACAATGCAATTCAATTTCCAAACCCTTCAAACACTTAAGCAATCAATAAAACCATTCATGAAGCATATAAGATGTTTATAGTAGTGAACAATGAAGATAATGCAATATTATACACATAACATAAGAACTATGTGGGAAACCCTCTTGGGTAATAAAACTCATTCTCAAGCCTAAAAACACATGCGCTAATTGGCCTATATGATGATCATAAACATGAGACCAATCAAGTCCTTCTAACTACAATTTAGTGAAACACCTATTTCACAAGGGACACCTACCCATAGAATGATCAAGTCCTTCTAACCACATATTGGTCAAGTCCTTTTGACTATATTTATTAAAACACCTATTTCACAAGGAGCACCTATCCCTAAGAAGATCAAGTCCTTCTGACCACCTGTTGGTCAAGTCCTTTTGACCTAGATGTTGAGCACCCTCCCAACACCTATGAAATGAACAACTCTTAATCACTAGTTTCCTTCCAATCTGATGGAGATATAATGTATATCATCCCTCTTCAAATCTACACCCTACACAATCCACAGACATTCAAAACTACCTTTTGGATCACTTTAGACTTCTTCACTCATTCTCAATATTTAAACCTAAAAGAGCACTATATTTGACATCAAAAATATAACCTATGGGTAATACACATAGCTATTAACCTGCTCTTCTCTACAACCTTTCCATTGGGCACACACTCTTTCCTTCTTTCCTTCACTTTTCAATTCTCACTATTACCTTTTCACTCAAGTATAGAAATCATCATCTTTGATTCCACCTTTTATAGATCCTTCATGATTATTATTTTCTTGGTTGGCCTTTTGACTTGCCTTAACCCTTAAGACATATTACATAGCTCAATACTATCCTCATAGGTTGGCCATAACAACTATGGGTCACACTTGAGTAGCTATGCCTTTCAATTAGGCCTTAGTATCCCTTATAGATCTTATTGAGACCTATTCCCCCATTTAGCACTCCATTGAGAAAATTAGAAACACAAGACCACTTAAAAATTCATAGGTCTACTCCACATGACCCCTTCAACATACTCAAATGATCATAGTCATCAAAACACTCCTCTGCCAAAGCTAAAAAGATCAATCTTTGACCTTATACACAAAAATACCATGAATGAATACATAGTCAACTTCTAAGCAATTGTTCACACTCAATATGGATTGTTTAAACCTCCAAAATCCATACATATCATTCTTAGGGAGTATAAAACACTCTCCAATATCTCAAGTCCCTTTGAAACATTCAAATACCATGAAAATAGCTCAAAATTCCTTGGGTCACTTATAGATCATGAACGAACACATAGACAAATTTTGAGATAAATAACTTTAACTATACAAACATTTTAGACCTTCAAATGAATATTTACATATGTACCCTCAAGGTCTCTACAACCTTGATTTTTAATGAAACATCTAATTCTTCCTAGATCAAAATTTATGGCTCAAAAACCATTCACTAATCTTTCCTTCATTAAATTCAAATATTTAAATCAAAATAGTCACAGTTAAACCTTGGTCACTACATCTTGTGCTCTCATATATTTTGATCAAATGTGCACTATCTATCTCTTATGGTCTATAACTATGCTAAACATTTGTCATTTTGACCTCATCTTGTGCTCCCTAACAACTTTGACTAAATACGCACCATCAATCTTCTTCAGTCTTTACCTTTGCTCACTGTTAAACATAGAGCACTTGTCATCATCTCGCTACTTCTTGATGATTTGGAAAAAAACATGCTCTATCGATCTCTTCAAGAGTACCCTATACTTTAACTTGCTTAAACATTAGACACTTTGACCTCTTTAACCTAATACACATTGTAGATTTATATGTACCAACATCTGCTCACCATTAGATCCTTATCTGATAGGTTAATTTTGCACCATAGATTTGTGATGCAATTAAACATGCACCGTTAGATCTCCCTTTGAAAAATTGGCTAAGTATGGGAGATTAGTGAACTTCTATTTGAGAAGCCAACTTTTCACCTTAATAACTTTTTCTACGCTCAATCTCATGACCTAAAATTTGAATAATATGATCTTATTTCATATAGGAATACATCTATATATCAAGTTACTCCTGTAACCTTCATTTGCGTGAAATATAACTCCATAAAAATACTTACTCAGATCTTCTTGAATTTAGACATTAAGCTCATATTCATTTCTTGACTTTGGTCTATGATACGATTAAATGCATACTATTATATCTCCCTTGCAAATCTAGTTAAGTATGGGAAAAATTATAAAATACCTTAGAAGCCAACTTTCCATAGTGATATATTTTGATTTGATCACCTGCATGATTTTAAATTTGGACCATAACAACTTAGGACTAATGTGAGTATACCCATATGATGAACTTCCCCTGACTCATCCATACATGTCAATGGTGACATCAACAAACTTCCTAATCAACAAACTTCCTACTCAAATTTTTCTATCACAAAACCAATTATTCCAAGATGAACACAATGAAGAACTAGATGAATATCATGCACTTAGATAAGCTCTCCAATCATCCTTGACCTTTTATAGGACCCCTCGCACATGCTCAATACTTTAGGCCTATCCTTAATCATGCCAAAACTAAAAATCAATCAAGCCTACTTCAATCATACTAGGACAAGTACACTGTACACTTTGTCATTGACACATAGACTATCAAGACACTTCATCCACTCATTTGGACACCTCCATGGCATCACTAACAACTCTCCAACATACTATTAATCACTAGATGTTTTGGTGTCATTGATGATATTTATTGATTGGTTGTAATGGAGAAATTTAGTTTTTTTTATTTCATTAAGAATTAAAATGATATTATTTCCTAAGAGATTAAAAATGGTATTTTATATCATCTCTCAAGAGACAGATAATATTGTCTCTCGAGAGACTCAAATGATATTATATCTCAAGAGACAAAATAATTAGTATTCTATATTATCTTTAGTGAGAAAATAATTAGACACATCTTCTTTGAGATAATATTAGAGATAATACAAAACTTTTTTTAATCAATTTGAGATGATTTATTACAATATTGTCTCTAATATTGTCTCAAAACACCCCTGTTTATTGTAGCATTCCATGAAATTTAATTTAGATGTGTCTTAACATGAGATACTATAGCTTAATCACTCTTTATCAAATGATGAAATTTAAAATGTATAGCATGTAACTAATGAATTTGCATTGAGTTAGGAAACACATGGAGAAACACAATATAATGAAACATCCATGCATAATTAATTTTTTGAGCATGATGATAATCAACATCACGTAATAACCCCAATTCATCTCTCTCCCAATGAAGAGGAATTCATTTTGTTTATAGAGTATAATGTTAACCAACACTCTTATATCCCTTCTATGGATGAAGTTCTAACACCATTTAATTTAATAAAAATGTAGCTCATAGACCCACATCTCTAAGGATAATGCAATGAACACAAAGGTATTTGATTAAAATATATGAGAAAATAATAGAACCCATGGAAAATAAAATTTCAAAAATAATAGTTCAACATCATGCTCAATGTGTCTGAGGTTATGCCTTTGAGAAGAAAATCCATACAAAATGAAGTCAACTATTTGTTCAAATAATAAAAATATAAAAAATGTGCCACATGATACATAATTTAGGGTTAAGAGCAAACAATAAAAAGGGAAGGAATAATTCAATATTAAATAATCTATTTAATGTATTTAATATAATAGGTAATAGAACTAAATAAATATATAGTAATGTGGCAAGATGAGTAATAATAAAATCTATAGTTAGTAAGTCAACATCTAGATCTTAATTTATTATTCAAATAAGTACATCCTTGAACTTGATTATAAAAACTCTAATAAATGCTAGAAAAAGAAGAACAAGATTTGATGACCCTTTACTCATAGATTGATGGGCATTTAGTGGTAGAATCCCATCAAAGGACAAGGTATTAGTTGAAGGAACAAGATATTTGATTGATTTTTTTGTCATGACAACACAAGATTCACATATAATGTAAAATATGTTACTAAAAGAAGAAAAGGTTCAAAAAATATCAAGCCACATACAAAATGTTTCTTGGACATGATACAAACATAATATTATAAAAAGTATTTAAGTGAAAATTAATATTAGTCAAAGGTCATTTAAGGTGTGCAAGCCTTTCTACATTAAAATCAACTAAACATGCACCACATTTTATAGGATTCATGTTGAATTTACTATGATTTTTTTTTTTTTTTCATATACTTTTTACTTTACATGCTGATGAGATTATGCAGGAATGTTTGGTCGCTTCTCCACCTAAAACATCAAGAGAGTTAATCCCAAGTCTTTTCTATCAAAGACATAAGGGACAATTTTGTTGTTCCAAAGAATTTTTAGATGAAATATTTAACACTTTTGGTGGTTTGTCACATTTGCCCAGCTATATACAGATAAATTTTACATGAACTTGGAAAAAAAATAGTTGATTTTAAGAAGTAAGAATCTATAAATTATGCAATAAACTACGGAAAGGGTCATCAATATGTGAGTCGGTTATGGCCAAAGTATTTGTATCTGATTTCATGTTTGAATTCAAGAAAAATATTATTTACCAATATGTAAGACACACACACAAGGAAAAATGGTTAGATAATCAGTGCAAGTTATGAAAGGAATACATCCTAGTTGGGACCATTGTTTCGATTGTGGACTTTGATTAAAATTACATACTATAACCATAGAATGAGGTTCAAGTTTAGTACTATAATTTAATTCAGGTTGGAATTTTCATGCATATTACATTTAGACACGCCAATGATAACATAGAGGACAACAAAAATATTTTGAGGGAACACAACTATTATATGAGAAATGACATATCACATTCTCTACAGTTTGTCAAAGGTTATTTTGAAATATTTAATGTAAATATTAATTCAAGAGAAATAATATTTAATACACACTACATGTGGTTAGAAAATTGCATAGGATAATTTAAGAATTCTTGAATTTTTTTTGTTAAGCAAGATGCATGAAAATAATGGGGTTCAACATTTTTGGATTTTATTTGAGGTTGGGCATAGAAAAGGGGAACATGATGGTGCTAGTGCATGTGTAAAATTATCCCTTAAAAAAGAGCATGGTAAATATTAGGATTGTACTGATTTGATCAATGCTATAATTATTGTGACTTGGTGTAATGAAAAAAATTATTGTGGATCAAATAAATATTTTCATGTGTGAATATTATTTTAGTTAATAAAGGAATGAAAGAAATAAATGTATGAATATTTCAATACATTGCCCAAATTGAGTGTTTTCAACTCCATTTGAAGTGCAAAATCGAGTTCATGGATTATTTATACTATGAATATGGCACGTTTTTATTCTGATTGTATGGAGTTCCACTAGAATGAATGTGAGTCAAAAGAATGGGTTGAAAAATGGTATTGTAGACCCCTAACACCTATGGAGAGTAGAGATTCATTACAACCACTAAGGGAACATAAAATGCATCATTAGTTGACTTTAAACACATATCAAATCTTGTATAACTAGGTAAATTTTATTTATAATTTAAATGTAGCATTAAACATTAATGATATATTATTTTTTTCTTACATGTCCTAAAAATTTGACTATAACTTAAATGTGAGGAAAGTTTTTGTAGTAATTTCACTTGAAGACAATGATTAGGGCATAGACTACTACTTATCTCATTGTGGAGAGGAAAATAAATTAACCACAACTATCATGAATGGAGAAGACCTAATTTATCCCACTAGACCTATGGTGTTTATAAGAATTTGGCTTCATAGATAATTTTATCAAAAATAAAAGCAATGGTTATTTGAGGACTTTGAAATGGAAAGGGTGATGCTTTATTATTCAAATTTGGTTATCACTACAAATATTCAAATGATCAAATTTCATGAAAAACCTCACAAAAAAATATTGTGGAAAGTTTATGAATCTAAGCATGAAGCAATTCTTGAAACACTTAAAAACATTGTCGATCTTGAAGGTACATTGGATTCACTTGGTAAGGTTAGTATTCAATGTATCTAATATTTTAAATTAATACAGTTAACTTATTTGATTTATTGTCTTTTAATTTTTAATTATTTTGTCATTATGTGTTTATCTATGCTTGAAATTTTTAATAATAGAATTATTGTATGTTTGTAATACCAAAGGAAATTTCACCTTCTCGTGGTTCATACTATGAATAGAGACAATTATCTACATGAAAAAAATAAAACCCTATAAAATAATAAATTTTGAGTATAAAATTTTCTTCTTCACCTTACGTGGCATAAAATCCTTTAGTGGGTGGTTAGATGACTATCTCATGAAACTGTAGGACCTGATAGTTTATCTCTACCCATCACGATTCTCATAAAATGCCCACCTGAAGTTCAATCCATTTCTACAATCAAGGAAAAGAAGATTCTCTAGAGAGATGTGTCTGAGCACATAAAAATATCAATCTTGGGAGGCAACTGAGAGTGTATGGAGACCATTTAACTGTTTATACACCCATTTAAATGTGTTTTCAAATACTATTCATTGATTCGGCTAGTGAGTCAAAAGATATGCTATCCACTGACCAAATCTTGGCCCCTTCATAGGTATTTGACTATGAGATAAAATGCACCACCTTGTATACCAAGCCCCAAGTGGTAGATAATCCTATACGATGTGATTATAGGACTCACCCATGCAAATTTAGGAATTGATAGTTTGTCTCTACCCCTCTTGGTTCCCCTATAATGCATTCCCAAGTTTATTTCTACACGTAGGTATGAGAAGCTTCTCTTGAGGGATACATTTAACTACCTATAACTATTAACCCTGAGAGGTGATGGAGAGTGTATAAAGGCTATTCAAGTGTTTATAATCTCATCTAGACATGGTTGGAAGATGGCTCATCAATTGGGCTAGCAATTCAAAACATATGTTACCCACTGACCAACTTTTGGAGCCTTAAGCAAGATTTGGGTGCAATAGAAAAAGTGTTTCAATGTCTCCCTCATCTCAAGTGGTAGATAATCCTCTACAGGTGATTTGAGTACTTGATCATTCAGATTTAGGCACATATTTTTTGTCTCTACCCCTCATGATTCTCTTATAACACTCACTTGAAGTTCACTCCAATTCCATACTCAAGGATGAAACATTTCTCCTGAGGGATATGTCCAAAAATTTGTAATTAATTACCATATCAGATTATGGAGATCACAAGGATTACATTTAAGAGTTCATATCTCAATTTAGATGTTTTTTTATAGATAGTTCATCGATTAGACTAGTGAGTCAAAAGATACGCTGCCCATTGACCAACTTTTGGTCCCTTAAGAGATATTTGGCTGCAAAAGAAAATACATTACCATGTCTCTCACATCCCAATTTTTATATAATCCTACGGGGGGTAGTTATAAGACTCTCATGGTTTATTTCTACCCCTTACAATTCTTCATAACATCTTTCTAAATTTCTCTTTATTTATACACTTAGGGATGAGAACCTTATCTTAAGGGATGCATTCACTCGCCTAAAAATATCAACCTTAAGAGGTGATATCAAATGGAAGGATGCCATTCAATAATTTATACACCCATATAGATATGTTTATAAATATAGTTCATCAATTGGAAAAGTTAGTCAAAAGATACAATACCCACTGATTAACTTTTGGTCCCTTACAAGTGATTTGGTTTCAATAAAAAGTGCATCATCATGTATCCCTCATCTAGTAGTAGAGAATCCTCTAGGGGGTGATAATATTACTCTCATATACAACTACAGGCAATAACTATTTGTCTCTAACCCTCATGATTATCCTACAATGCTTGTCCAAAGTTCTCTTTGTCAACTATAATTGTCAACCTAGGGAGGAAACAATGAGTGGAGGGATGCCATTCGATAGTTTATACATATATTTGAAGGTGTCCACAAATATGGTAATTGATTAGGATAGTGATTATAAATATACACTACCCATTGACAAATGTTTAGTCATTTAAGAGAGAATTTACTATAATAGAAAATGCATCATCATGTCTACCACATATTGAGTGATAGAGAATCATATGGTAGGTGCTCATATAATTTACTTGTTTAATTTTAGGTGTTGATGGTTCATATCTAGCCTTATGATTTTTATGTAATGCTTTCCCAAAGTCATCTATGTTTCTACACTTTGGGATGATAAGCTTTTCCTGAGAGATGTGCCTGACTACTTATAATTATCAACATTGGGAGGAAGAAGAGATCAAAGGGAAGAAAATATATCTTTTATACACCCATATAAACATGTGCATGTAGTGAATTCATTGATCAGTATAGTGTGTTAAAAGATACACAACCTACTAACTAAATTTTGGTCCCTCAAGAGAGATTTAGATGTGAGAGAAAACATGTCATTGTGTCTCCCTTGTCTTGAGTATAAGATAATAATTTTTGAGGTGATAAAAGGAATTTCTCATGTAACTTTAGGTACTAGTAAGTTTTCTCTATCCCTCATAGTTCTCTTACAAGCTCTGCCTAAATTTTACATGTTTCTACACTCAAGGATAGGAAGCTTCTTTTGAAAGATGTGTCCATCCACTTGTAATTGTCAAACCCAAGAGGTGACAAAGAGTGGAGGGACGCTATTATAGAATTCATAAATCAATCCAAACACATATATGTAGTCAATTTTTTAATTGGGCTAGCGAGTCAAACTATATTCTACCCACTAGTCAAATTTTGGTCCCTTAAGAGAGATTTGACTACAAGATAAAATACATCACTACGTCTACCTCATCTTTAGTGGTAGGGAAAAATATTTTGGTGTTCATAGTAATCACCTATGTAAATTTAAGCATTGAAGGTTTTTATCTATTTCTCATGGATCTCTTGAAATCCTAACCAGAAGTTCACTTCATTTCTACACATAGGGACAAGAAGCTTATCTTGAGGGATGCATTTTTTTGCCTAATAATGTTATAATTAGGGCCTGAAGAAGATTGGGGAGGGGTCATTCTATAATTTATACACCCATCTAGACCTACCTATAAATCTGGTTCATCAATTCAGATTGTGAGTTAAAAGATATGTTACCCACTGGCCAAATTTTTGTCCCTTAAGAGAGATTTATTATGAGATAAAATGCATCACTATGTTTCCCTCATCCTAATTAGTAGAGAATACTATATGGTGTGCTCACATTAATTTATTTTTCAATTGTAGGTTTTGATGGTTTATCTCTACCCCTCATAGTTCCCCTACAATGCTCGCCTGAGGTTTGTTTTGTTTCTACACTCAAGGACGATAAGCTTCTCTTCAGGGATGCATCTATCCAGCTAAAACTATCAACCTTGAGACCTAATGGAGAGAATATGGAGCTCATTCAAATATTTATACATCCATCTAGATGAATCCATGCATTTAGTTCATTGATTGGGGTAGTGAGTCAAAACATATGCTACCCACTAACCAAATTTTGTACATTTAAGAGAGATTTGGATGCAAGATAAAAAAAATATGACATGTATCTCACATCTCAAGTTGTAGATAATCCTCTATGGGGTGCTCATATTACTTTTCATTTCAAATGTATGTTTTGACATTTTATCTCTACCCTTCATAGTTCTCTTCCAATGCTCACTTGAAGTTCACTCTATTTATAAACTTAGGGATGAGAATATTCTCTTGAGGAATGTCTCTAACTAATTGAAACTATCAATGATAGGAGATGAAATAGAATGGGAAGAGTCCATTATAGTTTTAAACTCCCACATATATTTTTTTAATAATCAGCTCATCAATTGGGCTAGTGAGTCAAAAGATACACCACCCACTGACCAAATTTTTGTCCCTTAAGAGAGATTTAGTTTCAAGATAAAATAAATCAATTTTTTCCCTCATATATAGTGGTACAAAATATTTAAAATGTTCTCATAGGACTCATACATGAAACTATATGCATTGACAGTTCACCTTTACCCCTCACAGTTCTTCTATAATGAATGCCTAAAATTCACTCTATTTCAACACTTTGGAATAAGAAGCTTATCTTCAAGGATGTTATTTTCTACCCAATATATATAGAGAGTGGAAGGAGGACATTCCAAATTTTATATTCCTATTCAAACATGTTTGCATAGATTATTTGTTGATTGGTCTAGCGAGTCAAAAAATACACTACCTATTGACCAAAGTTTGGTCCCCAAAGAGAGATTTTACTGTGAGATAAAATGCACCGATATGTCTCCCTTGTCCCAAATGGAATATAATAATTTATGGGGTGATTATTTTAATTTACCATACAAATGTATGAAACATAGGTTCATGTTTAGCCCTCACAGATCTCTTATAATTACCACTTGAAGTTTTTTCTATTTGTATACTAAGGGATGGAAATATTATATTGAGGGATGTATTAAAATGCCTAAAATTTTAAACCATGGGCATAAAATATAGTAAAAAGAGGCCATTATAATTTTTATATGCCCATCTAGATGTTTTTGTGAAGATAGATTGTTGATTGGGCTAGCAAGTCAAAAGATATACTACCCACTGATTAAATTTTGATCCCTTAAGAGAGATTTATCTATGAGATAAAATGCACTACCATGTCTCCCACATATTGAGTGGTAGGTAATCCTCAGGGGTGCTTAGAGGACTCTCCTATGTAGTTATAGGCACTAATGGTTCATCTCTACCCAATGTGGTTTTCCTGTAACAAGCACCCAAAGTTCACTCTATTTCTACACTCAAGGATGATAATCTTATCTTAAGGGATTCATCCAAATGCATGTAACTATCAAACCCAAGAATAAACGGTTAATATAAGAGGACATTTCAATTTTTATACACCTATCTAAATCTGTCTATAAATATAATTCAATGATTGGGGTAGTGAGTCAAAAGATATGTTACCCACTGACTAATTTTGGATCCCTTAAGAGATATTTGGTTGTGAGATAAAATGCATTATCATGTTTATCTCATACCAAGTGGTATATAATTATATATTTGGTTCTTAGATAACTCAACCATGTAACTTTATTCAGTGATTATTTGTTTCTACCACTCATGGTTCTCCTCGAATGATCATTCAAAATTCACTTTGTTTCTACACTCAAAGACGAGAAGCTTCTCTTGAGGGATGCATCTGAATGCCTAAAAATGTCAACCCCATGAGGTTTCATAGATTTTAGGTATGCC
This sequence comes from Torreya grandis, assembly GCA_037957365.1. Taxonomy (NCBI): domain Eukaryota; kingdom Viridiplantae; phylum Streptophyta; class Pinopsida; order Cupressales; family Taxaceae; genus Torreya; species Torreya grandis. The sequence goes on from JARHVA010000015.1 coordinate 9,557,202, forward strand.
ATTATATATTTTATTCACCCATATAAATATGTCTACAAATATGGTTCATCGATTGGGCTAGTGAGTTAAAAGACATGTTACTCATTGACCCACTTTTGGTCCCTTAAGAGAGATTTAAATGCAAGATAAAATGCATTATCATGTCTCCCACATCTATTTTGGAATATAATCCTCAACATAATATTAATTTTACTCTATAATGAAATTTTAGGTGCGAAGTGTTCATCTCCACCCCTCACGGTTCTCCTATAATACCTGCACAAAGTTCATTAAGTTTCTACACTCAGCAATGAGAAGCTTCTCTTGAGGGATGCATTCATCCACATATAAGTTTCAAACCAAAAATTTGATGTAAAATATATGTATTTCATTAAAAAAATTATATTCCCATCTATACATGTCCACATTGTCAATTCATATATTAGGCTAGTGAGTTAAAAGATATGGTACCCACTGACCAATGTTTGGTCCCTTAAGAGAGATTTGGATTGAGATAAAATGTGTTACCATGTTTATTACATCTCATGTGCTATATAATTCTATAGGGGTTATTATAAGAGTTTATATTATAACTTTAGGAGTTGACAATTGGTCTCTACCCCTCATGATTCTCCTATAATGCCCACCCAATGTTTGTTATGTTTCTACATTCAAGGGAGAGAAGCTTCTCTTGAGGGATGAATTTGGATACCTAAAACTATTTAACTTAGTAGGTGAAAGAGAGTATATGGAGTCCATAAATTATTTAAACACCCATACTAACCCATTCACATAGTTGGTTCATCGATGGGGCTAGCGATTTAAAATATACACTACCAATTGGCTAACATTTGACCTCACAAGAGAGATTTGCCTATGAGAGTAAACATGCAGATGTATCTCCCTCATAGTGAGTGGTATAGAATAATATATATAGTGATAACACTAATCACCTATAAAATTATAATAATTGATTTTTTGTCTCTACCCCTCACATTTATCTTACAAGACCTACTTGAAGGTTGCTTCATTTCTACACTCAAGATGAGAAGCTTCTCTTGACAGATGCATTTAGTCATCTAAAGTTTTCAATCTTGGGGACTTATATATAGTATAATGTGGATATTATATAATTTATATACCCATACAAAAATTTCTAAATATATGGTTCATCAATTAGGAAAGCAATTCAAAAGATATGCTAGCCACTGAACAAGTTTTAGTCCCTAAAGAGAGAATTTGCTATGAGAATAAATGCATATTTGTGTCTCCCTCATCCCAAGTGGAATAAAATCATTTAGGGGGTGATAATATGACTTGTATATTAAATTTTATACACTAATTATTTGTATATACTCCTCATAGCTCTCATGTAATGCCCACCTAAAGTTAGCTCTATTTTTGTACTCAAGGATGAGAAGATTCTCTTGATGGATGCATCTAGCCACCTTAAACCATTAACCTCAAGGCTCAATAAAGAGAAGAGGGAGGCTATTACAAAATTTATACAATCATGAAAATGTTTCCCTGAATATTTTTCATTGATTGGGCTAGCAAATTATAAGATACATTGCCTAATGACTAACGTTTATTCTCGTAAGAGAGATTTAGATACAAGACAAAATACACTATTGTGCCTCCCGCATCATGAGTGGGAATTAATATTATGGGAGATGATCATATGATCCCTCTATTAAATATTAGTATCTGATATTTCATCTATACCCCTCATTATTCTCTTAAAATGTTCACTTGAAATTTTCTCGATTTCTATACACAAGGATGAGAAATGTCTTTTGAGGGGTGTGTCTAGCTTCCTAAAAATATCAACCCTAAGAGGATATAGAGATTGGAAAGAGGTAATTGAAATGTTTATAATATCATATAAATGTGTCCAAAAAGATAGTTCATTTATTGGATTAGTGAGTCAAAATATATGCTACCCACTAACCAAATTTTGATCCCTTCTAAGATATTTAGCTACAAGAGAAAATGATCACCATTTCTCCATCATCCTAAGTGGTAGATAATTTTGTATAGGGTGCTCATAAGACTTGATTTTAAAAATTTAGGAACTAATGGTTTGTCTCTATTCTTCAAGGCTCTCCTACAACACTCCCCTAAAGCTCACCCTCTTTCTACATCCACATGGACGAGAAGCTTCTCTTGAGGGATGCATCTAGCCACCTATAGATTTTAACCTTGGGAGGAATCAAAGAGTATAGGGAAAAAATTAGAGATTTTAAAAATGCATTCATACTTTTCTGTGAAGATGGTTCAGCAATTAGGATAGCAAGTCAAAATATATGCTAACCACTGACCAATTTTTGGTCCCTTAAGAGAGATTTAGCTACAAGAGAAAATGTGTTACATTGTGTCCTACATCATAAGTGGTATAGAATTCTTTGGGGGTGATTACAAGTCTTGAATGCATATTTTTAGGCACTAATGGTTCATATTTACCCCTCACATTTATCTTTTAATACCCACCCAAAGTTTGCTCTGTTTATGCACTCAGGGATGAGAAACTTCTCTTGAGGGATGCATCTAGTTACCTACAATTGCTAACTCGAGAGGTGAAAAAGAGTGGAGGGAGACCATTTTAGTGTTTATATACCCATCATACCATGTTTTCACATGCATTTCATTGATTTTTATATCAAGTCAAAAGATATGCTACTCACTGACCAAATTGGGTTCCCTAAAGAGAATTTAGCTAGAAGATAAAATGCATCACTGTGTCTCCCTCATCTAGAGTGGTAGAGATTCATCTATAGGGTGATCATAGGATTCACCTATGAAATTTTAGGTGCTCATTGTTCATATCTACACCTCACTTCTATCTTACAATGCCCACCTAAAGTTTGTTCCATTTCTACACTGAGGGATGAGAAGCTTATCTTGATGGATGCATCTATTTGTCTTCAACTATCAACCTAGGAGGAGATGGAGAGTGAAGGGAGGCCATTACAGGATTTATACACCCATCTAGATATTTTTACATAATTGATTTGTTGTTTTTGATAGTGATTTAAATAAACACTACCCACTGACCATCTTTTGGTCCCTTAAAAGAGATTTTACTATGAGAGAAAATATAATACTTTGTCTCCCTCATCCCAAGTGGTAAAGAATCCTCTAGTGTGTGCTCAAAGTACTAAACCTTGTAACTTAAGGTGTTGATGGTTCATATCTACCCCTCACAATTATCTTGTAAATATCGACTAAAGTAGGTGATTTTCAGAACTTTCATGAATGAGGAATCACAAGAAGTACGTGATGTGCATGATTATTGAGCTCCTCCAGTGGGTGGTCATATGAACATGTGTTTGTTGAATCTCTCAACAACTCTAAAATATGATTTTTTTCCTTTTTCTATTTAAAATTATTCTCTAATTTAATAAAGGAATGGATTAATGCATCTATTATGTATAAAATTATTTTTAGGTATGAAATAAGTTCCTTTTTTTAGTTTAAGATCCGATGTAGTTACTTACTTGTATTGAAGGATTTTGTTGCAATAACTAATTTCTTGTTGAATTTGGTTGTGTATTCTTTAGTTTATTAGTTATTATGACACACCCTAGCTCATGCCATCTATTTTTTGGTAAAATCCATTCATGGGTGAAAGATTTGGTAGTAAACTTTAGATCTTAGATCCAATAAAACCCTTAATAAAATCCACATGTCCATTATCTTGATGGAATTTCCTTATGGTTTGGGAGGAATATCATAGAGACATTTATCAATCCAATATTTGTTTTCTAGTTTTGTTCAAAATGTGGACTCCATAGGAACCACACGACCAATATAGAAAAAATATTTTTTAAAAAATCACTAATTGATGTATGATGTTTACATACTTTATTTTACTATGTTTAAAGCTAATAATACATACACACAATCCCTATTCCCTCATTTCCAAATATTTTGAAGGAATTTGTTTTTGAAACAAATCCATTCTAACAGTTTTGTTATCTATCCAATTTGTATGTCCTGTGGTAGGACCCTTAGTAACACCTTTCTATATTTTCATGGTTTGGAAACAATAAACTGATATCACAATAGCAATGCTCCTATGAAAGGCTCATCAGACCGATGATATTTATTTTTTCAGAATGTTCCAATTCCCAACTATGTTTTTTAGATGTAATACAAATATTATTCCTTTATTGGGTGTGCACATCATTAGGTAATGTTTTTTGAAAAAATATACAAATTCCCTACTTTTATTTATGGTTGTTATATCAAGCTAGCTATAAACTGACATCCTTGTCTCTATTAGGTCTTTGTAACGGACACTAGTGACCCAAAAGCTTTGTGAAATTCTTGTCCTAATGTAGGCATGCATGACTACATAGAAAAGTATTGGTAGTGGTTATTATTTCCATTGATCATTCAACTTTAGTTCAAGTTTCATTATAAGTATGAAATTCTTTGGATATGGTAATAATTGTGCCCATGAAAAGATTCCACAAAAAATAGTTAAAACATGCCATGACATATTTTTACAACAAAGTTTATCCCTGTGCTTACTACAAATCTTCTTCCTTTTGTGTGTTTTATACAGTCTGTTACATTGTCGAGTGCTTAGATAGGATAACTATATCACATCTTGTTAATGCATGGGACATTATGTAGTTTTATAGGACGTGTTTTAAAGTATACATGTAGTGAACACCATGCCTTTTAATATATATTATTATTAAATTATCATCATTCTAATATATATATATATATATATATATATATATAATATTCATATATATATATATATTACATAATTAATGTTTAATTTGCATTAAAATATTAGATAATAATTAAAATTTAATATATAAAAATATTACACACACACACACTTCATGCACAAAATCTAAGATAGGGTCATTAGTCATGGGTTTTGAGTGAGATACAATTATGGATTTACACTCTTTCATTTTACAAATCCCTTCTTACCAAAGTATAATCTTGCATCCATTTCAATGTAACTTATTTTCTTTAGTATGATAGTTTAAGCCTCCACATATAAATCTATAACAATCAAGGTGTGCCTAATTTGAGATACATCATACCACCAAAGCTCTTAAAAAGAGTATGCATAAACTGGTGTGGATTCCTACCTAGGTATAGAAAAATACCCAAAAGTGGCAATGCTAGTGGTTACATTGAAGCAATATTTTTTATTTTTCATCAAATTAGTTTTAGTGTCATCTAATTAGTTTTTAAATAGTTTAAGTCGTCAATGTTTTTGTCCAATAATTTTAGACTCTTCTAAATTGACATATGGTACATTATTTACATTTTTGGAGGAGTGGTCAGATATTCAACCCCTATTTTCATTTAAGTGACACATTTTTTCAAGCATTTATTGGGTAATTAAAAATAGTTCAGGTGAAACTCCAAATTACATTGACAAATTTGACCTGTCACCAAACTTTGCACATGTATCTTCTAGAACATGCAAATAGCGAAAGATTTCAAGGTGAGATGAGAAGCAATGGTGAGGGGCAATGACAAGGGACTCCCAATGTATCGAACAATAGACCTAAATTTAGGGTAGTTTTTGGGTTTACATGACTATCACCCATTTCAAAGGGATCTATAACTCGCAAGGTGGCATCATATTTCAATGGCCACTTTTTATTATTAAGGTTGGAAAAATATGTCATGAGATTTCATTTGATTGCATCAAGGCTTCACATCTATTGTGACGCTAGAATCAATGATGTAATATAGTTGATGTGGGGACAAGACATTCAGGGCTAAGAGTCTATATTACATAGATATACGTGACATAGTGTATTCTACTCAAAAGGTGAGATAATATCAATGGTCATAGAATTTGAGTGAGGTACAACTACCAATTTACATTTTTTCTCTTTATGAAATCATACATTAATAAAACCTAAAAATTACACCATTCCTTTTAGCATAACTTGCACCTTTGGGGTAACTAATACATACATACATACATACATACATACATACATATATTAATAAAATATTATATTACTAATAATTAAAAATATATTATATTATATCATAATATATAATATAATATTATTATAATATCTTAATAGTGTAGTAGCTATAATGTTTTTTTATTACATATATCATTAATAATATATATTATTGTAATACACATACACATACACATAGATATGCATACATCTCAGTTGAAAAAGGCCACATTATTATTATTATTATTATTATTATTATTATTATTATTATTATTATTATTATTATTATTATTATTACTTTTTTATTTTTTATTTTTTATTTTTTATTTTTTATTTTTTATTTTTTATTTTTTATTTTTTATTTTTTATTTTTTGACCACCGCTTTAGGTGGTGATCTTAAGCTAAGAGCCAAGGACTGAGGGGTATCCATTCTACCAAAGTTGTCCGGGGCACAATCCTGACCTCATCCTTTTTCTCATGTTAGGTTTTGCTAGTAGTAAGAATTAATCCCTGGTGGGCTCTTTGTGAGACAAAAAACTTCACCAATTGAACCAAAAATTGTATTATTATTATTATTATTATTATTATTATTATTATTATTATTATTATTATTATTATTATTATTATTATTATTATTATTATTATTATTATTATTATTATTATTATCATCATCATCATCATCATCATCTTCATCATCATCATCATCATCATCATCATCATCATCATCATCATCATCATCATCATCTACGCTAGTAGCACTTGTCATCACAAAAGGTAAAGCTATTTTTTTATTGTTCACAAAAGCTATATTTAATATAATTATGTAATGCAATATCAAAAAGGAAAATAGATTGCAACACATATCTGATATATATAAAATTGTATGCATTTGATACTAAAATGGGAAATAGAGAGCATTTGATATATATATATATATATATATATATATAATTTGATGTTAAATTTGGAAATAGAGAGCAACACATATATCATATATGTAATCAATATAATAATAAGTTTATGATATTAAGTTTGTGTACATGTGATCATCTAACAATTGAAACCTTTGTTCTTCCTCTTTTATTTTCTCTACTCTTTTTCCATTCTTCAATCTCTCAAACCTATCGTATGTGAAAAGTTGTGTAATTATTAATCCATATATTGACTTGACATGTGATATAGCAACAAATGTCAAACCTTGTCTTTCTATAAATCATATATCAATTGTGGCTTTGTCAAGTGTTAAGCCCTATGATTTATGGATTGTCAATCCTCATGCCAATTTTAAAGATAACTAACACATATGATCTCTTTGTGTAGGGATGATTATAATTGTAATTGGAGAACTTTCAACAAAAGGAATCATTGTATAGTTATCAAATTGTACCATTACATATGTAGGTGGTTCAGACGGAGCCAACCCTATTTTGTATATAATGCTTTGAATGTATCCAAGTGCACCATTGACAAGAATTTCTTCTGTCCATAAGTTTATAATGAGCATCATCCTTGTAATAATTGAAATAAATGACTCAACTTCCAACTGTTCATCATCCAATCCTATAATTTTATTACTTTGTCCTCTAGTTGTAATACTTCGAGTAACTGGTTGATTCAATGCATACAATTTTCTCTTATTATCAATGGACAGTCTCATTTATTACAAATAAATGAATATATTCATTAAAATCTTTATTTTTAATTATTTCAAGTTCAACATCTATTATATTCATCACCAATTTCTAATATTCAATGGTTGGATTGACATCTTTTAGATTTGTTAAAAGTTCCCAAACCCTTTATTGTTCTTCAGCTTGACCTTGTTGTAAAGAAACATTATCAATTGTAACAAAATTCTAAAGTTTTGTCATAGTAATTTTATATGTCTTGTATTTGCATATGGAGGTTTATCCAATATTAGAGGTAATTATCCCAAATCCCCAATAAAAATCATTGACCTTCCACCAAATCATATATCATCATTTCTTGGAAATACTTAGCATAGTCGAGAATCTATATTTTCAAGCATATTTTGGCCTATAAAGCTCATCTTATCAATAAAAATATATCTAACATGTTTAATTTCTTATTGAAAACTCGATAATATTATTCCTTCTAATTTTTCAAAATCTGAAATAGCCATTCATAAGGTTGTATGTATTGTTGATGCACCAATGCTAAATTTTGCAACTCCAGTTAGATCAAGTAGTAACAATGGGTAACGTTGTGGTTACGATAACTCTAGAAGTGAGAGTTAAATCCCTTCAATAAGACATGATTTCACTGTTACTATAGTTATTTTAATTATTAGATGCAATGAAGATGTAATTTGTCCTTGATTATAATTTCTTATAATTATATCTAAATGCTACTTTTTGTTTCTCACTTAGGATTTCATAACAAAAATTAGACTCCACTTCTTCCATAGCAAGTAAGTTTTTGTTTTTATCATGCTTATAAATTTAATAACTCTCTTCATTTATTCTTCACCCGTATTATCTACATCCCAATTTGTTTGTCTATCAATATCTCTTCGACCCAACATATCAATCTCATAAATATGTAGAAACTATTTTCGGTGTAGCCCTGATATGATCTCCCACTCATGTCCAGTTGTATTTTGTTGGATAACTTCATCATTTTCATAATTTGTTTTTTTTTGGATGCCATTATTTGTTTCAATAATCTAATCTATATGAAAAGGGTTGTATTGAAATTGAACCCAATTATATTTTATTGTGTCCTCATCAAGGCCAATGTCTATTTCAATATCACGAAATGGTTTGTACAATAGTAACTCTGACCAATAAAAAACTAAAAAAAATAACTATCTTATTCTGGGATGATGTAAAACCTTGGCCATACCTTCATAATAGCACACATGTTTCTCGGTTTCCACTTTTCACCTCTTTTAATTTTTGGACTATACATCTAAGATCTTACAACCCCAATGAGTGGTACATGTTCCATTGAGTGAGTTCTTTCTATATACCCATTAATTATTGATTTTCCATTTTTTTCATTTTCATTATCTTCTTTTAATACCAGTTTAAAAACTTTATGTCCAAAATTCAATGATACAAATACTCTACTACACTCCATCAAAAGAAGTTCTAGTAACATGTGACATGTTTTGATTGCACCTATATCTCTTTCAAAAATTGTTTCAGTTAATACATTGTCTATATACTCATGTATTAGGTCCTTACAGGTCTTCAAAAATTTTAAGTTGCATCAACATTTATTGATATGTTTCTAAACTTTTCTCTACTTTTAAAGCATACTTCCCAATGTAGTTCACAACAACATGTTTTGAGAGTAGTGGTTGCCAATCTACATTTGCATGCCACAATTGCAACACATATAAATAATGAGTGTTCACACGGTCATCATTTATTTTTGGATCATATTATTTATCTCCTTTATCTACATATACATTTAGATTCAATCCATCGAGATGTAAAGGCCAAGTGGCTTTGTACCTGCATCAAAGACAATTTAATGTTATTAACCATGTACAAACCAACATTTAATACATTTTTTTATAGTTGTGTTTCTTACCTGCAAACATTTTTTCCTCTTTTTTCCATAGGCAATACCCATCTTTACACATGGTATGGCACTCCATGCAATTAACTAATTCTTCATAGTCTTGATCTAGATTTGTTTGATTAATATTTATTGTGTTCCTCAAACATGGATGCGAGCTAAAATTATGCACTCCCTATGTCACACATGAAATCAAATTAGTATATAGATTTATAATAGTTAATTTTTATATAATATAAGTAAATTATTTATCATTTATTACCTACATGTTTCTTTGATGTGCATATCCCTCAAAATTCCATGCATGTATAATTTCATAAAAATATTTTTGGGCAAATTTGACTTGATTTTCATTTTTATAGTCTAAGGTGTCGAAATATATTCACTTTATAAAGGGACTGTGTTAGCTAGGTTAGAGAGGAATATCCCCAATCATTGCTAGAGACACCCTAAATATGGTAAGGTCAAGATTAATTTTGATGGAGCCTCAGAAGGCAACTTAAGGGTGGCTAGAGGTACCAGTGTTTTTAAGGATCATGATGGTAATCCCCTTCTAATTTCTTCTCATGATCTTAGCGTGAAGACTAATAATTTTACAAAGGCCTAGATGCTTCTAAAAGGCACTCAAATTACCCTCTTTCACAACTAGGTAAATATGATAGTCAAAACTGATTCATAAGTGGTCATCAATGCTTTGATGTCTGGGAAAGATGAAGCATGTAAAATCCAAATTATCTTGGATGAAGTCAATGGGGTGATAGATCCTTTTGAGAACTTGGAATTTCATCACACAAAATGTAAAGGTAATTCCATTATGGATTGGGATGAAAATGGTAGGGTTAATGTCCTTTCTACCCATAAGGTGGAATAATGCTAATGTCCTTTCTAAAAATTTGGTCCAGGATAGCTCTTCGTTTGCTATTTAATTTTTTTCCATTTTTATTTTCTTTCTAAGAATAGTTCTATATACTTTCGGACAAGCTTCGCTTTGGAGGGTGTTTGGGTTATAATACACTTAGTTAACTTCTGAACATTTTGGATTTGGTAATATAATTAAATGAAAGTGAAATGAAATGACAAATTACAGGTCATAGTCCTATGTTAAAGTGGAAGTTATATAATAATATTATTATAGTATATTAATAATATTATATTTTATAAATATAATATAATTAAATAAATAATAATATTTATGAATTATTAATTGTTATTTTATGATAATATTTAAATATTATATACTATAAAAATATGTATAATAATATATATAATTTTAAAATATTATATATATATATATATATATATATATATATATATATATATATATATATATATATATATATATATATATATATATATTGTATAATATAATAGTATTTTAAATATGATTATATTATTTATTATTATGTGTATTAATATTATAAATATTATTTTATTTATATAGTGTAATGGATATAATTTTTTGTTTTGGTATAACAATGTTTTTTTTTCGTATAGTAGGGTTTTGGAAAGTAGAGTGTACATCGATAATTGTACTTTATATGAAACTTATGATTGCTAACTAAACCTCAATTTTTGTGCATGAAAAGTTAAATAATAATAATATAATATTAACATAATATTTTAAAACATTAACATTTGATTGTTTAAAATTATCCTAATATACAAATAAATAATAATATAATATAATTACTACAATATAAATATTGAGAAAAAGTAAACTCAACTACATATGTGGGTTTCATGTTATGTGCTTATGCTTTGATTATGTAACTCTTTGTGACTTGTCATTATATGAGTTTGAAACTTATAAATGTTCCCAACCCATGGTGTGCCTAAAGTGTTCAAATATTCATGACTTTAAAAAAATTCAATACGAATAAACAAATATGAAACATTTTGTGACATACATAATGAATATAATTTTTTGCTTTCTAAAGCATGAGTTTTTAAAACAAATGAGTGCAAATCGATAGTTGTACCTCATTCAAAATATTATATATTCATCTATATAATTATGGTAGAGGCATTTTTATTGAGGGGTACATACCATATATTTGTCTTGCACATGGTATATGCCCTATCACACATTTCCATTGGTCCACTCACTCATTGATTTATTTGCTCTATCACCTTTCATCACATTGGAAAGAAAGATTGTGTCAGAATCTATCAACATTGCTATCAATGATATTATCATAAGGTGCCATTTTGCATCCCTTAGTGGGAAAGTTAACATCATTGAACACTAGATACAGTGTATAAGGTTGCCATGTGTTCACATCATTGAAGATATTATCTTCTATACTCTATCAAAATACAACTAAAACTAGATTTTATTTGATCAATGGTATATTTGATTTTCTTTGATTCTAAGGTAAATATTTTCTTTGCCCATCCCCTTTCCAGGTGAAGACCAAGCATAATCATCTCTTCTATATATAGTTGATTAAAAACTAACATCAATCCAAAACTTCCAGTAATTAATAATTACAGTAAGTATGTGATGTGCGTGATATTTGAGCTCCTCCAATGGGTGGACAATGAGCGTATGTCTATTGGATCTCTCAGGACCTATAAAATATGAATTTTAACAATGTTTAGTTTAAATTATTCTCTAATTTAATAGAGAAAAGTGTTGATGTATCTATTGTGTATAACATTATTTTCAGGTCTGAAACAGGTTCCTTATTTTTTAAATTTAATAACTTATGTAGTTACTTACCTACGTTGAAGGATCTTGTTGAAACTATTAATTTCTTACCAAATCTGGTTGTGTTTGCTTTAGTTCATTAGCTATTATGACATGCCCTCGCTCATGTTTTATTATTTCTTGGCAAATCCATTCATGGGTGCAGGATTTGGTACCAATTTTTATATCTCAGATCTCGAAAAACCCTCACTAAAATTCACATGTCTATTCTCTCATTGAAATTTCTTGATAACGTGGGAGGCATCTCACAGTGACATTTACCAAGCCTATATTTGTTTTCTATATTATTTCAAAATGTGGATTTCATAGGACCCACACAACCAATACAGAGAAAAGATAATAAAAAAATCACTACTTAATGTTTGAAGTTTACATATTTTATGTTACTATGTTTAAAGTTACTAATACATAGACACAATCCTTGCTAGCTCATTTCCAAATATTTTAAAGGCAATGTTTTTGAAACAAATTCATTCTAAAACTTTTGTCCTTTATCCCATTTTGTCTGCGATGGGGTAGAAACCTTAGTATCACCTTTGTATCTTTGTTGTGTCTTGAAAACAACAACATGATATCACAACACCACTGCTCAGCTCATCAAACTAATGATATTAGACTTGTTTTAATGTTTCAAATCCCACCTAATTTTTTTAGATGTAATACACGTCCTATTACTCTATTGAGTGTGTACATCATTACGTAATATTTTTTGAAAAAAATATATAGATTCCCAACTTCCAGGTAGGGTTTTTCAAAAGAAAGTAGGGAATTTGTTAATGTCTTGTTTTTTATGTAGGTGGAGTAATCACTATGGACATGGAGATCATTATCAACATGGAAGTCCATGTTAAACATACTGATTGGTTACACTCAGCACTCATGCACTCATAAAAGATCCTCAATTTTTAGTGTAACTAGTAGGTATGTTTAGCATGGATGGCCATGCTCACAATTGACCTCCACATCTCCGTTGGTTAATATTAAAAATTGACAGTATACTCACATGACATTGTTATGTTCTATCTTGACATCTTCAGGAGCATTAAATAATACATTACAAATTATGTGTTTTCTTTAAAATAACACTATAAAAAACTCAAAGAAAACCTTATGTTGTAAATAAATTACCTTATATAATATCAAGAGTTAAAACTACTATAAGGAGTGCCTTAACAAAAAGGTATGTTCAAGTTTCTAATTTACATGTCTGTGGATCCCATGAAAGTGGTCAACTCTAATTACTCATCATTCCATTAATAGATCCGTTAAGATTGGTAGTAATGTTCTTGGCCAGAAAAATTAAAAGTTAAACTCAATTGAACACGTTATGCTTGTTGACTAGGAAAATTAAAAATTAGACAAGTTACTTGTGTGTCATTCCCCTATTCCATTTCTACATTTGCAAGAGCTCATGCACCATTACCCTATTCCATAAGCCCATATTACTTTTTTAGAAACATTAAAAAAATCACTAATTAAAGTAGTCAACTCTCATTCCTTGTCATTTCATTACCATCCTTTAATATTGGCATGTAATGTTGTTTGTTGGAAAAATTAAAAGTTAACATCAATGGAACTATAACTTTTTAGATAATGTTACCACCAAAATGACATGGTCATTATCTATGTCATGTTTTTCATCCATAAAATGCCCTTCGACATTTAGCAAGATTTTCAATTATAAAATACAACATGAATTATTATTATAATGCTGAATATTCAATATCATTTAAATTTCATTTTAACAGTTAACAATGAATCTCCTTGCCCTATTTTAGAGATTCTAAATCAACAATTTTTTTGAGGATTTTAAGAAAATACTACAAGTAGGTTAAACTCATTTTATTTTTTAGTGCTTATAGTCGTCTAATAATTATGGGAGTGCTTTAACCAGTTGGTACATTCGAGTTTCCATCTAACATGTCTATAGGTCCCATGAAAAAATAATAAACAATTAGCAAACATATGCATTGATACATTGTCCATAATCCTATATATGCTTTGAACAAAGGGATTAGATCCCCACTAAGTGTAACTAGTCTATAATTTCAATGTGACATTCCATTTAAATGTATGACTAGTTATGCTCAACACTTTCAATTGGTTATATTCCCCATCTAAATTAGCACATATTAGTTTTTATTTATTAAAGTTTAATGATGAATTTATTTCATAGTTTGTTTCCTATTTAAATAATCGTGATGGCAGAGTATGTTGCATTTCAGAATCATTTGTATCAAAATTCATTGAACCAACCACTACATTGTAAATATGCACTTAAGCAAAATATTTTCCTTCTAAGCTTATTTTAATTCATGGCTATGTAAGTTAGCCATACATTTTTGGTCTTTCTATGAAATGTTAAGACAACATGATAGGTTACAGATCTCATTCATCCTCTTAGAGAATCTTGTTTTTCTCTTGAGATTAAGTCTTTTTGAAACTTCCTTGTCGAGATTAGCATATGCCCTATTTAGTATGAAGCCCAAATTGGAAAAATGGATATCCTTCGTGGTGTAATAAAGTTTAATTTTTAGAGGCTTTATCACAACTCAAAAATAAATAAAAAGAGTATTCTTGATTCTCAAGGATAGCTTTCTATTCAAACATAAGACCCACCAAGTTGAAAAATGATACATTTAAGTTGGCTTTTATAATTAGTGGTAACTTGTTTGCTTGTGTTATATACCATAGTTTGTTATGTACTTTTTAGTCAAACTAATTTTATAAGTAATCATCTTTATCTAATTTTATAAATAATCATTTTTATCTATATATAAATTAAGCAAGCCAAATAGTTACTGTAGGTACATGCCTTGAGAAATTTAGATTTTCTCAACCATTTGAAAGGAGCTACTATTATTTTCACTAGATGTATCTATTTCTCCTTATAAGAAATTTAATATGGTCTTGGACCATTGCTTTCTATTTGGATTATAATTTATCAATCTTTTGTGATTATGTTGATATAAATTTCAAATCCAAATCTAATCTTTAGCATACTCCCTTTTTGATACTCAAAAAATAATAAACAAGAACATAACATATGTGAATGTTATGTTTCTTACCTCTTTAGGGTCTAGACCTTGAATCATTAAAC
>JARHVA010000015.1:9577500-9610000 GCA_037957365.1 Torreya grandis
TATCAACAATTCACCTAGTACATTCCCAATGCTCGAGAGGTAGGAAGTCAACCAAAATTACAAAGGGAGGTGTAACAAACAAATCCACATTTTACTATTTGTTAAGGTTTCCAATAGGGAATTGATATCAACAAACCGGGATTTTCAAAAAGTAGATGTCCATGTCTTGTCCTATCGAACTCTAGCTTGGTCATTCAAACAATCAAAGATTGTGATAAATAATCCATTTGAATGTGGATAGATCGCCAAGTTGTCCTCCATGAGCAGTTCCCAGTTTTAAAAGACTAAGTTATGTAAAACTAGTAGGCTAGGCCAATACCTGTTGAATATATAAATGATCCCCATAAAGGCAAACCATTCTTCATTCTTGATAATTTCCTCAATCACTTCATCCCCAAAGTATAGTGAAGGGTTGTTATCTACTGCCTGGAGAGGAGGATCCATTCTAACTTCTAGGGTTACTGGCTTAACAACAAAATCCACAAAGGATTTCCCTAACCCTTCACTTTCTTTTCCAACCCATGCAACCTATGGCCACCCATCCATGCCTACAATAGACCTTTCCAGGTCTATTCCAGTCTGACCAGGCAAGGAAGGTTTAATTGACGTGTTGCCAGCTACCCATCCTGTCTCAGAAGCTATAACCTATCTTGGCTGAGAACTGTGGTTTGCTAATACCATTTTTACCAATTTCGAAGCTACTTCCCCCAAGAGCCCCTGTTTGAGAGCCTCTGTTGGCTTTACTTTAGTTTTCAAAGCCGATCGGGGGCATGCATTAATCTACCCAATAACTATTGGTATCCCCACAACCCATTCCTCCATTTCAATCATTGATGGATTGTAAACCTTACATCTGGTAAGGTCTCAAAGAAAAATTAAGCTCCAACCTGACTCTGTATTCCAACCTCAATTGTCTTATTATAATATTATATAATATTAATATTATATTATTATTACCATATTAATATGTTTGGTTATACAATATTTATAAAATATATTATGATTGATAATATATTATATTATTATAATATATATGTTTTTATACTAATAATATATATACATACACACATATATAAACTATATTAATTATGTCATATATTATTATATTATAGTAATAATTAATATATTAAATATGTTAAGTAATAAATTATATTACTAATAAAAAAATTACAAATATATTATATTATATATAAAAAAATATTAACATATAAAATATAATATTTTAAAAAAATATTATATAATATATCATTATATTATAATTATAAATATATATTAATATATTAACATACATATTAATATTTTTGTATTAAAAAACCATAATATACATAGTTATATATTATATATTAATATTATAATAATAATAAATATTTTTATTATATATTTGATTACATATATTATTAACAATATACACTCTATATATTACATTAACATTTATTATTATTATTATTATTATTATTATTATTATTATTATTATTATTATATAGAAAATTCAGTGTCTTGTTCCCACGTCAGCAACATTATAATGATGCTTCAATCAACACATCATATGTAGAGCTTACCATAATTAAATCAACACTCATGACATCCTCACCCACCCTTGGTAATAGAAAAAAACCAATCAAATACATTGTCATCTTGTAAGCTACAAACCCCTCTATGATGTTTGCATGTCATGTAGATCCACTAACTACCCTCAATCTAGGTTTGGTGTATGATATGGGCCATCTAATGTATGATATCACCTGAAATGCCCTGTGATTGACCTTCACCATCACCACTCAAGTAATCATAAAATATTTCACCACTTCCATGTTATTAACATCTGGAGCAATTAAATCAGGGTTAATAACATGCAAAAATACTTAACTCAGACACCTGGAAGAAAGGGCAAGGTAATAAAAAACATGAAAGTGGTGGAATATTTAAATGTACACTAGGCAATGACAGTGAGTGACAATGACAAGGTATTTTAGGTGATACCATATGTTAGGGGCATATTTTTACACCAAACCTAGATTTAGGTAGTGGTTGGATTTACATGACCTGCAACACCCATTGCAAAAGGGTTCGTAGCTTATAGGGTTGTGAAATTTTTTATTCATCATTTTCTATTGTTGAGGGTGGATGAGGATGTCATTAGAGTTGACTTGATTAAAAACAAGACTCCATGTCTGATGTATGTCTTGAATCAATGATGTAATATCATTAATGTGGAGATAAGACATTGAGGTCCTAAAGTCTATCTTGTTACTTCCATTCATCAATGTTGAGAATATATTTTTACCTGAAAATAAAAAATTACATGTCTTTTGGTATTCCTTGCACCCTCAGGGCAACTAATAGTTATATAGTTAGCATGAAGGATTTTTCTTCTTTTTGGCATGAACGTTCAATAGGTGCTATGGAGGCTTTTTTAACCAATTAAGAAATGATGAAAAACATGCTTATAGTGATGATAACATATATAACAAAAATTAGTTATGTCAAAAAAATGCAATGCCTAAATGTTGCAAGTACATCCACAATA
Source organism: Torreya grandis (assembly GCA_037957365.1). Lineage (NCBI taxonomy): Eukaryota > Viridiplantae > Streptophyta > Pinopsida > Cupressales > Taxaceae > Torreya > Torreya grandis. Next base: position 9,580,028 of record JARHVA010000015.1, read on the forward strand.
AAATACGGAGCAAATTATTAGCACCTTAGAAGGAGTTGTCCTAAAGGTGAAGTCATGTCAGAAGGGATGTAATATTTTGATTTTGTAAAGCAGGGTTTTATAAAATGAGGGAGTGTAAATTGGTATGGCCATTGACCCCATCATAGTTTTTGTGTACAAAGTTAAACAACAAAAAGATTATTTTTTTGGTGGAGTCAATAGTGTAAAATGAGGTTGTATGTTTCTTCATACGGCATGGCAATGTGTTGTACGAGGAGATGTTGTGTTTAATGATGAATTTGAGCAATGACAAAGTAGTGGCAAAGGGGAAAGCCATAACAAACATGCAAGTGCTTAAATATTTTAGGGTGAGTTGAGCAGTGATAGTGAGGGATAATGACAAGGTAGTTAAGATGGTATTGTACACCAAAGGGCCCATACCGTACACTAGATCTAGATTCAAGGCAACTATTAGATTAACATGCCCTACACCCATTGAAATAGGTTTTTCAGCTTATAGGGAGTCAACATATTTGATTGGTCATTTCCTATCATCAAGAGTGAATGTAGACGTCATGAGAGTTGATTTGATTGTGGCAAGGCTCCATATTTAATGTACAACATGAATGATCATTATAATGCTACTCACGTGAGAACAAGACATTTAAATTCTGAAAACTATATTTATATACTCTAACTATAAATATAATATATTGTATATTTATATGAATAAATATTTTTAAATATTATTGTAATATATAAATTAATATTACTATACACCCTCTTCTCTCTCTCTCTCTCTCTATATATATATATATATATATATATATATATATATATATATATAACTAACTAACTTTACATATACTACTATATATATTATTAATAATATGTAAGAGACTAATTTTTAGTCGATTGAATAATGATGGTGTTGGAAATGGCGAGTGATGAGCAAAGGCGTGCGGAAATTAATGGCGAGCGGCAAATAGAGCTGAGTTAAGAGAAGAGAAACGAGCGACGCGTGGATGGTGAGCTTCAGAACCCCTTGGCGAAGGAAAGCAAAGTGATGGCAAAAGTTGCAAGGAAGCACAATCTAGGGCATCATTGAGAGGAGAAAGAAGATTCATCTTCTCTTTCGGAGAACAAGATTTTTCTAGATTGCGCTAATTCTTATATAACCCCTATCACAATTACAAAAAGTTCTATAGGAGATCATTCTTCAGGCTAACCCTTTTTATACTCCCTGTTTGATTCTAAGTTCCCCCCTAGATGGCTCAGCCAAGGCTGGGGTTGAGTCTGACCGAGGTGATGATGATCTCCCTCAATTGGAATTTGAACGATCTGGCTTGACCTCTAACATTCAGACTTTAAAACAGGAGGCATTAGTCCCGGTCGCACTTGGAGATGTTGTAATGGATTTTTTTCATCATCTCATTATATGGAAATCGGTGATGGTTTCCTCCAAGCTATAGAACTGGACAAAGGAAGTAGATCACTAGTTTGTTGGGTTCTGCGAAATTAGACCTATGTAGAAAGATTCATCAATTGGATTAAGTCTATTTGGCACAAGGTGTCTGGTCCCATAGTTTTTATGTTAAGAAATGAATTCTTCATGGTCTAGTTCAATTACGAGGAAGACAAAGAGTAAATCTTACTGAGCGCCTATATTCATTTATTTTGTCCTATGAATGTAGTTATATCTTACGTTATAGTTTGGTATCGACTATATAAGCTTCCACTTATAGAGTGATATCCTTCACTGATCTAGTAAATGATCTCTAAAGCTGGTCATTTTGTTAAATTAGAGGATGATCCAGATTTGTTCCATTAGAACTTTGTTTGGGTATGTGTTATGGTCGATTTTTCTAAACCTATCTATCACTCTACTAAGTTGTCATCGTCAAAGGGTAACTGGGTTCAATTATTTAATATCGAAGGCCTGTCGTTTCGATGTTTTCATTGTAACAAATTAGGGCATATGTTGGTGGATTGATCCTCTACTTACTCCTCTAGTTTCAGGCCTTCCCAGCTCTTAAAATGAAAAAACGTGGTTTTCTATAGCCCAGCATTAGAGAAAGGCTTTCCACAATGTTCTCTGACCACCGTTCTCCTCCAATGGGCAGCAAGCTTCAGGCATCTCGTCAAAGTTTACCAGGGCACACTTGAAACATGGATTTTAAATCTCCATCTCCTCCTGCGAGTAGCATAATCTGGGTCTCTCCTTAGGGTCTCCCTGGGCTCTCATGTATCATGAATCCTAAAGCTCCAAGTGTTAGTGTCTCAATAGAAATAGGGTCTATCAAATATTTTCCATCTCTTGAGGATTAGATGAGCCCACATGAATCATTGATGGCGGATCGTTTGAGTACTTTTGGTGATTCTTTTGTTCAAGCACCTATGGATGGCATTCTGTCTTTTCTTTCAATTGTCCCTGGGACTTTCGTTGTGTCTCAGCTATGCTATTATCCAATGCTTAGATCTTTTAACTGAAAGCGATAGTTAGAGTTAGAAACAATAGTCCTTTGGTGCCGGCTACAAATATATTACCTTATTTGGGGAAGGACGGATCTCAGCTTCATATTGTTTCTTTACCGGATCAATATTTGCTTTAGGTGTTAGACGAGGCAATCGTTCAATGGTTGGGAGTGGGTTCAAAGAATTAGGTGGTCTGTCAAAAGTTAGAAGTAGATTTGGTGCAATAAGGTTTGAATTGTAACGAGGAAATAAGTGTAGTCATGGAGCACCAATTTATGCAGATTAATGGGGAGGATCAGGGTTCTCTTCCATGTGATGAAATAGCATCTATTAAGATCCATACTCTTGCTCTGACTTGATCTCTCGTCATCAAACCAAATTGTGGTACTCAAAGGCATAGAGGAAGGAAAAATGAAGCTAAGAGACTATAGTCGGATGCTATGCTTGCCATTGAGGAAGGCTCGCAGTGAACTATGGATTCCCTTCTCTCGAGGAGGAGGAAGGAGAGGTAACTCCTCACCTTGGGAGAAGGCCTTTGTAAATGGTGGTTATTTACTTGATAGTCTAGTGTTTTGTACTTCTTATCAGTATTTAGTCTTTTAGTGGTTGATTTTTCGGGATACCTATTTGATAGTGTGAGGTTGCTTGATCGAAGGGTTTACTTGTAATCATTTCTTTGTTTTTTTAAATCTTTTTATTAGGAAAGAGCCTCTTTTAACCCTAGTTTATGTTTAAATATATATATATATATATAAAGAGGGTTTAGAGTGATATTTTTTTCTTAAAATAACAATAGTTGAATTTGGAGAGAATTTTAGAGACGTATTTAAAAATTTAATTTTATAATAATAGCATAAAATAAATTGTGGTATTCTGATTGTAGTTTCTAAACATGTAATATTTTTCAATACCTAAATAAAAGTGTGTGGAATTGATGCATTTCTTTCAATGACATGGTATTTTTTTGTGAAAACATAAGGAGATTGCATGTGTTCAAACATAGTTCTTCAGAGTAAACGAATACATTTTTATATAAAATTTCATATATGGATGGAGAAAATGTCAAATATTGTAGATAATACTTTTAATTTATTTTTACTGTGTAAATATATCTAATTTTATAAGTCAAAATAGATGGAAAATTGAAATTGAAAGTGTACAAACACAAAGTTTTGACCTTAACTTCATGAAAATCATTTTTTTTAAAGCAACACCAGTGATGTGTAGATTGTTAATAAATATGTTTTATAATTTTTTGATTAATGGTCAAAATTAATATTATTATAATAAAAAACCATAATATATATAATATATTAATATTATAATAACAATAATTGTTTTTATTATATATTTGATTACATATATTATTAACAATATACACTATATATTATTTTAACATTTAATATATATCATAGCTATTAATATATAATATAATTATATATATAATATACAATATACTATTATAATATATTATATTTAAAATTTGTGTGTGTGTGTGTGTGTGTCTATCAAAAACTCAATGCCTTGTTCCCACATCAGTGACATTATAGTGATGCTTCAATAAACACATTATATGTGAAGGCTACCATAATTAAATCAACACTCATGACATCCTCACCTACCCTTGATAATAAAAAACAACCAATCAAATATGTTGATACCTTGTAAGCTACAAACCCCTCTATGATGTTTGCATGTCATGTAGATCCACTAACTACCTTGAATCTAGGATTGGTGTATGATATGGGCCCTCTGATGTATGATATCATCTCAAATACCCTATGATTAGCCCTCACCATCACCACTCAAGTCATTGTAAAATATTTCATCACTTGCATGTTATTAACATCTGGAGCAATTAAATCAAGGGTAATAATATATGGAAACACTAAACTTGGAACCCTAGAAGAAAGGACAAGGTAATAAAAAACATGAAAGTGGTGAAAGATTTCAATGTACACTAGGTAATGATAAGGAGTGGCAAGGACAAGATATTTGAGGTGATACTATATGTTAGGGCATATTTTACACCAAACCTAGATTTAGGTAGTGGTTGGATTCCAGGCATTGCATCACCCATTGAAAAAGGGTTCATAGCTAGCAGGGTGGAAACATTTTTTATTGTTTAAGGTGGATGAGGATGTCATGAGAGTTGATTTAATTGAAATAAGACTCCATGTCTGATGTATGTCTCAAATTAATGATGCAATATAATTTATGTGGGGACAAGACATTGAGGTCCTAAAGTCTATCTTGTTTCTTCCATTCATCGACATTGAGAATATATTTCCATCTAAAAATAAAAAATTATGTGTCTTATGGCATTCCTTGCACCATTGAGGTAACTACTAGTTATATAGTTAGCATAAAAGATTTTCCTTCTTTTTGGCATGAATGTTCACTAGATGCTTTGGAGACTATTTTAACCAATCAACAAATGATGAAAATCATGATTATAGTGACGATAACATATCTAACAAAAATTAGTTATATAAAAAAAAGGCAACCTAAACATTTCAAGTACACACACACACACACACACACACACACACACACACACACACACACACACACACACACACACACACACACACACACACACGCGCGCACGTTATAAAAATAATGAAATTTACCTGATTAGATGAGTCTCTAAAGACAAAAAACACATAAAATTCTTTAAAAATATCCAGACTACTCCATGATAGGTTTTAGGCTAGATTCAGACCCTCTAGCCTAAATCTAAACTAATTTTGGAGGGAAGTGTAAAATTCAAAAGTAAGTCTCCTACAAAGGGTGTATGCCCTTTGCATGACCACAAGGGCCAATTAATTTAATTGGCCATTTGGTACTACTTCTAAATAGGGTATATGTGTTTTTCAAACGCTTTATAGTTCATAAATTTTACACCCTTTAGAAGACCACAAAGGCCAATCAATGTAATTGTTCATTTGGAGCTACTTCCAAACAGGATGTGAGCACTTTCTAAAAGGGTGTACACCCTTCAAGTAGTTCATGAATTTTACTTGTTTACCCATAAATTTTACTCATTCATTTTGTATTTTAAAAACTTAGCACTATTTTTTCTTGCTGACACTAAAAATTGTGCAAATTATCCATTTACTATGCCTTAATTACTATAAATTATTCAATTTTTATTCTACTTGGATTTATTTGTTCAAAGATAAATCACAATTAGGGTAGTCACTATAAAATGCCAATTAAATAAATAACAAATGAGGAGATTCAAATCAAGAGAGAAAAAGAAATGAAAAAAGATAACAAGATAGGAGAGCATCCATAAGAGCTTCTTTACAAGGTGAAGGTACTTCCTCCACACCAAGTAATATTTCAAATGAAAATAACATGCCAAATTCCATGAAATTTAATTTAAAAATGTCTTAAAATGAGATAATATAAATTAATCGATCCTTGTTGAATGATGAAATTTAAAATATAGAACATACAACAAATGATTTGCATTGAGTGAGGAAACACATGGAGAAATAGAATATAATGAATCATCCATTTATAATGAAATTTTTTAACATGGTGATAATCAACATCACATAATGACCCCAATCCATCTCTCTCCCAATGAATATGAATTTACTTCACCTATAGAGTATAATGTTAACCAACACTCTAATATCCCTTCTATGGTTGAAGTGTTAACACTATTTGATTTAATTAAAAAATTAGATCCTAGACGTACACCTTCAAGGATAATGTGATGAACACAAAGGTATTTTATTAAAATACATGAGAAAATAATAGAACCCATGGAAGGTAAAATTTAAAAAATAGCAGTTCAATGGCATGCTCAATGTATGATACTATGCCTTTGAGAAGAAAATCCATACGAAATGATGTCAACTATTTGTTCAAACAATAAAAATATAAAAACATTTTCCACATGATGCATAATTTAGGGTTAAGATCAATCAATACAGAGGGAAGGAATAATGCAATAATAAAAAATATATTTAATGCATTCAATAGAATAGCTAATATAACTCAAAAATATATATTAATGTGGCAAGATGAATAACAATAGAATCTATAGTGAGTAAGTCAATATCTAGATCTCAAATTATTATTCAAACAAGTACATCCCTAAACTTGAATAGGAAAACTCCAATAAATTTTATAAAAAAAAGAACAAGGATCTATGACCCTTTACTCATAGACTATTGGACATTTAGTAGTAAACTCCTATGAAAAGATAAGTATTAGTTGAAGGAACAAGAACTTTGTTGATTTTTTTGTTATGATAACACAAGGTTCATATCTAATCTAAAATATGTTGTTAAAAGAAGAAAATGTTCAAAAAATGGTAAGCCACATGCAAAATGTTTCTTGGACATGACACAAACATAATTTTTTAAAAGATATTTAATCATAAATTGATACTAGCTAAATTACATTTGAGATGTGCAAGCCTTTTTACGTTAAAATAAACCAAAAATGCACCACATATTCTTTTAGGATCCATGTTGAATTTTTTATGAATTTTGATTATTTTTGTCATATATATTACACTTTACATGCTTACGAGATTATGTAGGAATGTATGGTGGCTTCTCCACCTAAAAAATCAAGAGAGTTAATCCCAAGTCTTTCCTATCAATTACCTAAGGGACAATTTTGTCTTTTCAAAGAATGTTTATATGGAATTTGTAACACTTATGGTGGTTTGTGACATTTGACTAGTTATATACACAAATACATTTCACATGAATTTGAAAAAAAATATTTGATTTTAAGAATTACAAATCTGTAAAGTATGCATTAAAATATGAAAAAGGGTCATTAATATATGTGTTCATTACGACCAAAATATTTGTATATAATTTATTATTTGAATTAAATAAAAATATTATTTACTAATATGCAAGACACACACACAAAGAAAAATGGTTAGATAATTAGTTCAATTTATGAAATGATAACTTCCCAATTGGGACCATTGTTTTGGTTGTGGACTTTGATGAAAATTACATACTAAAACCATAGAATGAGGTTCAATATTTTTATAATAATTAAATTCAATTTGTAATTTTCATGTATATTACATTCAAACATGCCCTTAATAACACAAAGGACAGCAAAAATATTTTGAGGGAGTAACACTTTTATATGAGCAATGACATATCACATTCCCCATAGTTTGTTTGAGGTTGTTTTGAGATATTTAATATAAATATGAATTCAATAGAAATTATGTTTAATACACACTACATGTGGTCAAACAATTGTGTAGGACAATTTTAGAATTTTTGAATGTCTTCTAGTTAAATAGGATGCATGAAAAGAATGGGGTTCAACATTTTTGGAGTTTATATGAGGTTGGGTATGACAAAGGGTAACATGATCATGTTGGTTCATGTGTAAAAATATCCCTTAAAGAAGAGTAGATAAAATTAAAAAATGGTGTTGAATTGATCGATGTTGAAATTATTGTGACTTGCTATAATGAAAAAAATTCTTGTAGATCACATAAATATTCTCATGTGTGAATATTGTTTTAGTTAATTGAGGAAATAAATAAGGCAATGTATGAATATTTTAGTATAGTACCTAGATAAATTATTTTCCACTCCATTTGAGGTTCAAAATCTAATTCATACACTATTTATACTATGGATATGGCACATTTTTATTTGGTCTATATGGAATTTCATTGGAATGAATATGAATCAAAAAATGGGTTGACGAATGGTATTGTAGACCTCTAACACGTATGGAGACTATAAATTCATTCCAACCACTAGGGGAACATGAAATGCATCATTAGTTGACTTTGAACACATATCATATCTTATGCAACCAGGTAAATATTATTATAATTTAAATGTAGCCTTAAACATTAGTGATCTATTATTTTTTTCTTTCATTTCCTTAAATTTGGTTATACTTTAAATTTAGAGATATTTTTTGTAGTAATTTCACTTGAGGAAAATGATGAGGGAATAGGATACTACTTGTCTTGGATGGATAAGACCTAGTTATCCTACTAGATTTTTGGTGTTTATAATAACTTGGTTTCATAAATAATTTCATAAAAAAGTAAAGTAATGGTTATTTGAGGATTTTTAAATGAATAGGGTGATGATTCATTATTAAAATTTGGTTATCACTACAAATATTTATATGATCAAAATTCATTGAAAGACTCACAACAAATTTTTGTGGAAATTTTGTGAATCTGAGCATGAAGCAATTTTTTAACACTTAAAAACAACCCTGATCCTAAAGGTACATTGGATTCACTTGGTAATGTTAGTATTCAATGTGTCTGACATTTTAAATTACTAAAGTTAACTTATTTTATTTATTGCATTTTATTTTCTAATTATTTTATCATTATGTGTTTTCATTTGTATTTGAAATTTTTACTAATAGACTTAATGTAGGTTAGTAGTACTAGATGAGATTTCACCTTCACGTGGTCGATGATGTGAGTAGAGAAGATTATCCTCTTGAAACAAAAAAAAGCCTATAAATAATGAATTTTGAATAGAAAATTTTCATCCTCATCCTAAGTGGCATAAAATCCTCCAAGAGGTGCTTATATAACTCTCTCATGAAGTTTTAGGTGATGACGATTCATCTCTACCCATCATAATTCTCGTGCAATGCCCACCTAAACTTCAATCCATTTTTACACTCAATGACAAGAAGATTCTCTTGAGGGATGCATCTAACCACCTAAAAATGTTAATATTTTTAGGTAATCAAGAGTTTATGGAGACCATTTAAGTGTTTATACACCCATCTAAATGTGTTTGAAAATATTGAGCTAGCGAGTCAAAAGATATGTTACCCACTGACCAACTTTTGGTCCCTTAACAGAGATTTGGCTCTGAGATAAAATGCACCATCATGTATTCCAAGATTTGAGTGGTAGATAATCATTTATGGTGTGCTTATAGGACTCACCCATGTAAATTTAAGCATTAGAAATTTGTCTCTACCCCTCACGGTTCTCCTACAACACCCACTTAAAATTTATTTTGTTTCTACACATAGGTATGAGAAGATTATCTTGAGGGATACATATAACTACCTATAAATGTTAACTTTGGGAGGTTATGGAGAGTGTAGGGAGGCCATTCAAGCATTTATATGCTCATTTATACATGGTTAGCAATATTGTTCATTAATTCGTATAGCAATTCAAAATATATGCTACCCACTGACCAACTTTTGGTGCCTTAATAGAGATTTGGCTGAAATAGAAAAAGTGGTGTTATGTCTCCCTCATCTCAAGTGGTAGATAATAATCTAGGGTTACTTTTATTACTTTCTCATGTATATGTTGGAACATATGTTTTTTCTCTACCCCTCACGATTCACCTATAACACGCACCCAAAGTTTACGCTATTTCTACACTTAGGGATGAAAAGATTCTCTTAAGGAATGTGTCTAGATGAATAAAACTATTTACCATATGAGGTGATGGAGAGCATAAGTATGAAATTTAAGATTTTATATTTCTATTTGGATGTGTTCGTGTAGATGGTTCATTTATTGGACTAGTGAGTTAAAAGATACGCTACTCATTGACCAACTTTTAATCCCTTAAGAGAGATTTGGCTATGAAATAAAATACATAGTCATGTCTTTCACATCCTAGTTTATAGATAATCTTATAGGGGAGTAGTTATAGGAATCTCTCATGAAACTATAATTGATAATGGTTCATCTCTACCCTTATGATTCTCGTACAATGCCCACCTAAAGTTCTCTCTATTTCTACACTTAGGGATGATAAGCTTATCTTGTGAGATGCATTAGCTCACTTGAAACTATCAAACCTAAGAGGTGATAGTGAGTGGATGGAGGCCATTCAAGAATTTATACACCTATCTAGACGTGTCTATAAACACAGTGCATCAATTTGGCAAGCGAGTTAAAAGATACACTATTCACTGACTAACTTTTGGTCCTTTATGAGAGATTTGGCTGCAATAATAAAATAATCATCGTGTTTCCCTCATCCTAAAAAGTAAATAATATTTTGAGGGTGATAATAGGAATATCTTGTACAATTTTAGGCATTAACTATTTGTATCTAACCCTCATGGTTCTCCTGCAATGCTCACCAAAAACTCTCTCCATTTATACACTTAGGGATGAGAAGATTCTTTTAAGGGATGTGTCTATCTAACTATAATATCAACCTAGGGAGGTTACAATGAAATTTGATAGTTTATATGGGCATATGGAGGTGTCAACAAAGATATTTCATCAATTGGGATAATGTTTCTAAATATACACTACCTATTGACAAACATTCAGTATTTTAAGAAAGAATTCACTTTAATAAAAAATGTATCATCATGTCTCCCACATCTTGAGTGATAAATAATAATATGGGGGTGCTCACAAAATTTACATGTTTAATTTTAGGTGTTGACAATTCATATCTACCCCTTATGGTGTTATTGTTATGCTTGTCCAAAGTTATCTATGTTTATACACTTTGGGATGATAAACTGCTCTTGAGGGATGGGTTTGAACACCTAAAATTGTCAATCATAGGAGGTAAAAAAATAAAGGGAATTCATTCTATTGTTTATACACCCATATAGACATGTGCATGTAGTTGGTTCATCAATTGGGCTAGCATGTTAAACAATATGCTACCCATTAACTAACTTTTGGTCCCTTCAGAGAGATTTGGTTATGAGATAAAGCATGACATCGTGCCTCCCTCATCTTGAGTATAAGATAGCCCTTTTAGAAGTGATAAGATGAATTTATCATGAAAATTTAGGTACTATTATTTTTTCTCTACCCCTCACGATTCTCCTGCAAGGCCCACCTAAAGTTCACTATGTCTCTATAATCAGGGACAAGAAGCTTCTCTTGAAGGATGCATCCAGCATCTTGAAATTTTTAACCTAAATAGGTGAAATAGAGTGGAGGAAGGATATTATAGCATCTTTACATCCATCCAGACATGTCTACATAGTTAGTTCATCAATTGGTTTATCAAGTCAAAAGATATGCTACCCACTAACCAACTTTAGGTCCTTTAAGAGAGATTTAGATGCAAGATAAAATGCATCACTATGTCTACCTCACATTGAGTGGTATAAAATCCTCTATGGAGTGATCATATGACTCACCTATGTAAATTTAAGCACTGAATATTTGTCTCTTTTGCTCATGGTTTTCTTGCAATGTTCACCTAAAGTTCACTTCATTTCTACACATAGGGATGAGAAGCTTATCTTGAGGGATACATTTTTATACCTAATAATGTCATCAGGTCCAAAATAAGAATGGAGAGAGGCCTATATAGTATTTATATACCCATCTAGATCTATCTACAAAGACATTTCATTGATTGGGCTAGCGAGTCAAAAAATACACTACATACTGACCATTTTTTGGTTTTTTAAAAGAGATTTAACTACAAGATAAAATGTATTGCCATGTCTCCCTCATCCTAATTATAATATAATCCTATATGGGATTCTCACATGACTTACTTATGAAACTATAGGCATTGATGTTTTGTCTCTACCCCTCATGCTTCTCCTACAATGCTCACCTAATTTTTTTTATTTTTTATACTTAGGCACAAGAAGCTTCTCTTGAGGGATGCATCCAGCCACCTGAAATTGTCAACCTCAAGACTTGATGGAGAGTATATGTAGGTCATTACAATATTTATACATCCATATAGATACATCCATGACCTCAATTCATTGATTGGGGTAGTGAGTCAAAATATACACTACCCACCAACCAATTTTTAGTCATTTAAGAGAGATTTCGCTACAAGAGAAAAAATTATGCCATGTCTCTAAAATATAAAGTGGTATATAATCCTATATGGGGTGATCATATGAATTTCAATTAAAATTTTATGTGCTAACAATTATTTTTCTACCCCTCGCCGTTCTCTTATAATGCTCACATGAAGTTCGCTCTATTTATACACTTAGAGATGAGAAGTTTCTCTTGAGGTATGTGTCTAGATGCTTATAAATATAAATCATGGGAGATATAATAGAGTGTTAATATGCCATTATAGTGTTTAAAATACCACCCATACATGTTTGCATATTCAGTTCATCGATTGGGCTAATGATTTAAAAGATACACCCCCCACTGACCAACTTTTGCTCCCTTAAGAGAGATTTAGCTACAAGAAAAAATACGTCAACTATCTTCCTCATCTAGAGTGGTATATAATACTTAAGGGGTGATCATAATACTCATACATGAAACTATAGGTATTTACATTTCATCTCTACCCCTCACGGTTATCCTGTAATGCATGCCTAAAGTTCACTCTATTTCTACACTCAGGGACAAGAAGCTTCTCTTGACGGATGCGTCTTTCCACCCAAGATCAATGGAGAGTGGAGGGAGGCCATTCAAAATTTTATATTACTATTCAAACATGTATGTACAGATGGTTTGTTTATTGGGATAGTGATTCAAAATATACACTACCCACTGACTAAAGTTTGGTCCCTAAAGAGAGATTTGACTATGATAGAAAATGCACCAACATGTCTCACTTGTCCCAAATGGAACCTAATAATTTAGGGGGTGATTAAAGGAATTTCCAATATAATTTTATGAACTTTAGGTTCATCCATATCCCTCATAGATCTCATTTACTCCTACATACACATTATGGGAATACACATATACATGATTTTATCCACTTATGGGTATTGGGCTTTCCCTCTACTCATATCGCTAGGATATTGGGAGAATCCATATTCTATGATCTTGATACTTCTAGGTTATATCATTATATGGTCACATTACATTATCATGTGTGGGTTATTATGTATTTACACATGTCTTACCATGCTTATATCTTATATAGGGTACTTGATATGCTATGCATTTGATGTTTTTTGCTAACACATTTGATCCATTGGATATTATGACATGTTTATGTTGGTTACTTTTGATTTTAATTTATGCACTTCCTTGAGTGTTTTGCCTTATTATTGTCTTACTTATTCAAGCATTTGAATATTCTCTGTTGTATACATCCCCTATGTCTATGTTTACCTTATTAGAAATTTTAATATGTCATTACTCAATCTTGGACATTTGAATATGTCATTGATTGTTATATGGATATTTTAATATGTTATCCCTTGCTTTATGTACATCTGAATAAGTCACATCCATTAGATTTTGTGGCATTTGAACATGCCCCTTATTTTCAATCTCCTATTACCTTTGTTTATTGACTTGCTTTTGAGTGGTCTTGTATGAGTGCTTGTTTGCTTGTTGATCTTGTATTATTACTATATGGACATTTACATGATATTTATCATTTATACTAGGCCTACATGTGATCACATTATTTTTATACATTTCAATGATATATTTACTTATGCACATTCTTCTACATGCTACATAGTTCAATCATAGAATATACAACTATATGGTTATCTTTTTCATTTGAGATGAGGTAACTACTAGGTACTATTTTTACATCACCTTAAATTGACCAAATGAAAACACTTTTTATGGTTTGTCATATTTGACTAGCTATATACACAAATAAATTTTACATGAATTTGGAAAAAAAAAAGTAGTTGATTTTAAGAAGTATAAATCTATAAATTATGCAATAAACTATGGAAAAGGGTCATCAATATATTATTTGGTTATGGCCAAAGTATTTGTATCTGATTTCATATTTGAATTCAAGAAAAATACTATTTACCAATATGTAAGACATACACACAAGGAAAAATGGTTAGATAATTAGTTCAAGTTATGAAAGGACTACTTCCTAGTTGGGACCATTGTTTCAGTTGTGGAGTTTGATTAAAATTACATAATAGAACCATAGAATGAGGTTCAATATCAGTAATATAATTTTATTCAGGTTGGAATTTTTTATGCATATTACATTTAGACATGCCCCTGATAACACAAAGCACAACAAAAATATTTTGAGGGAACACAACTATTATATGAGCAATGACATACCACATTCTCTATATTTTGTCCAAGTTTGTTTTGAGATATTTAATATAAATATTAATTCAAGATAAATCATATTTAATACACACTACATGTGGTTAGAAAATTGTGTAGGATAATTTAAGAATTATTGAATGTTTTTTGGTTAAGCAAGATGCATGAAAATAATGGGGTTCAACATTTTTGGATTTTCTTTGATGTTAGGCATGGAAAATGGGAACATGATGGTGCTAGTGCATGTGTGAAAGTATCCCTTAAAAAAGAGCATAGTAAACATTAGGATTGTACTGATTTCATCAATGTTATAATTATTGTGACATGGTGTAATGAAAAAAATTATTGTGGATCAAATAAATATTTTCATGTGTGAATATTCTTTTAGTTAATCAAGGAATGAAAGAAATAAATGTATGAATATTTCAATACATTACCCAAATTGAGTGTTTTTCACTCCATTTGAAGTGCAAAATCAAGTTCATGGACTATTTATACTATGGATATGGCACATTTTTATTTTGGCTGTATGGAGTTCCATTCGAATGAATGTGAGTCAAAAGAACAGGTCGAAAAATGGTATTGTAGACCCATAACACCTATGGAGAGTATCGGTTCAGTACAACCACTAGGGGAACATAAATTTCATCATTAGTTGACTTTGAACACATATCAAATCTTGTATAACTAGGTAAATTTTATTCATAATTTAAATGTAGCATTGAACATTAATGATATATTATTTTTTCTTACATGTCCTAAAAATTTGATTAAATGTGAGGAAAGTTTTTGTAGTGATTTCACTTGAAGACAATGATCAGGGAATAGACTACTACTTATCTCATTGAGGAGAGGCAAATAAATTAACCACAACTATCATGAATGGAGAAGACCTAATTTATCCCACTAGACCTGAGGTGTTTATAGGAATTTGGCTTTATAGATATTTTCATCAAAAATAAAAGCAATGGTTATTTGAGGACTTTGAAATGAAAAGGGTGATGCTTTATTATTCAAATTTGGTTATCACTACAAATATTAAAATGATAAAATTTCATGAAAATCCTCCCAAAAAAATATTGTGGAAAGTTTGTGAATCTAAGCATGAAGCAATTCTTGGAACACTTAAAAACATTATCGATCCTAAAATTACATTGGATTCACTTGGTAAGGTTAGTATTCAATGTGTCTGACATTTTAAGTTAATAAATTTAACTTATTTGATTTAGTGTATTTTAATTTTTAATTATTTTATCATTATGTGTTTATCTATGCTTGAAATTTTTCTAATAGACTTAATGTATGTTATAGTACCAAATGAAATTTCACCTTCTCGTGGTTGATGCTATGAATAGAGATGATTATCTACTTAAAAAAATAAAAGCCTATCAAATAATAAAATTTGAGTATAGAACTTTCTTATTCACCTTACGTGGCATAAAATCCTCTACTGGGTGCTTAGATGACTATTTCATGAAACTGTAGGACCTGATAGTTTATCTCTACCCATCATGATTCTCATACAACACCCACCTGAAGTTCAATCCATTTCTACACTCAAGGACAAGAAGATTCTCCATAAAGATGTGTCTAACCACATAAAACTATCAATCTTGGGAGGCAACCAAGAGTGTATAGAGACCATTTAAGTGTTTATACAACCATTTAAATGTGTTTGCAAATACTTTTCACTGATTTGGCTAGTGAGTCAAAAGATATGCTATCCATTGACCAATTTTTGGCCCCTTAATAAAGATTTGACTATGAGAGAAAATGCACCACCTTGTATACCAAGCCCCAAGTGGTAGATAATTCTATACAATGTGCTTATTAGACTCACCCATGCAATTTTAGGAATTGATAGTTTGTCTCTACCCCTCTTGGTTCCCCTGTAATCCATTCCCAAAGTTTATTTCTACACGTAGTTATGAGAAGCTTCTCTTGAGGGATACATCCAACTATCTATAATTGTTAACCCTAAGAGGTGATGGAGAGTGTATAAAGGCCATTCAAGTGTTTATAAGCTCATATGGCCATGGTTGGGAAGATAACTCATCAATTGGGCTAGCAATTCAAAATATATGTTACCCACTAACCAACTTTTGGAGCCTTAAGAGAGATTTAGTTGCAATAGAAAAAGTGTTTCAGTGTCTCCCTCATCTCAAGTGGTAGATAATCCTCTAGGGGTTATTTGAGTACTTGATCATGTAGATTTAGGCACATATTTTTTGTCTCTACCCCTCATGATTCTCTTATAACACTCACTTGAAGTTCACTCCATTTGTATACTCAAGGATGAAACATTTCTCTTGAGGGATGTCTCCCAAAAATTGTAATTATTTACCATATCAGCTTATGGAGAGCACAAGGATTACATTTAAGAGTTCATATTCCCATTTGGATGTGTCTTTATAGATAGTTCATTGATTAGACTAGCGAGTCAAAAGATACGCTACCCATTGACCAACTTTTGGTCCCTTAAGAGATATTTGGCTGAAAAAGAAAATAAAATACCATGTCTCTCACATCCCAATTTTTATATAATCTTATGGGGGGTAGTTATAAGACTCTCTCATGAAACTTTGGTTCATTTCTACCCCTTAAAATTCTTCATAACATCTTCCTAAAGTTCTCTTTATTTATACACTTAGGGAAGAGAATCTTATCTTAAGGGATGCATTCACTCACCTAAAACTATCAACCTTAAGAGGTGATATCGAATGGAAGGAGGCCATTCAAGCATTTATACACCCATATAGATATGTTTGTAAATACAGTTCATCGATTGGACAAGCTAGTCAAAAGATACACTGCCCACTAATTAAAAGTTGGTCCCTTATGAGAGATTTGGTTGCAATAAAAAGTGCATCATCATGTCTCCCTCATCTCATAGTATAGAATCCTTTAAGGGGTGATAAGAGGACTCTCCTATAAAACTATATGCACTAACTATTTATCTCTAACCCTCATGATTATCCTCTAATGCTTGCCCAAATTTCTCTTTGTCAACTATAATTGTCAACCTAAGGAGGAAATAATGAGTAGAGGGATGCCATTCGATATATTATACATCCATCTGAAGGTGTCCAGAAATATGGTTCATTGATTAGGATAGTGATTATAAAGATACACTACCCATTGACGAATGTTTAGTCATTTAAGAGAGAATTCACTGTAATAGAAAATGCATCATCATGTCTCACACATCTTGAGTGACAGAGAATCATATGGGCAATGCTCAGAAAATTTACTTGTTTAATTTTAAGTATTAATGGTTCGTATCTACCCTTATGATTTTTATGTAAAGCTTACCCAAAGTCATCTATGTTTCTACACTTGGGGATGATAAACTTCTCTTGAGAGATGTGCCTGACTACTTATAATCATCAACACTAAGAGGAATAAGAGAGAAAAGGGAAGAAACTATAGTGTTTATACACCCATATAAACATGTTCATGTAGTTGATTCATCGATCGGGATAGTGTGTAAAAGGATACACTACCCACTAACTAACTCTTGGTCCCTTAAGAGAGATTTAGATGTGAGAGAAAACATGTCATCATGTCTCCCTTGTCTTGAGTATAATATAATAATTTTTGAGGTGATAAAAGGAATTTCTCATCTAACTTTAGGTACTGGAAATTGTTCTCTATCCCTCATGGTTTTCTTACAAGCCCTACCTGAATTTCATTATGTTTCTACACTCAAGGATGGGAAGCTTCTCTTGAAGGATGTGTCCATCCACTTGTAATTTTCAAACCCAAGAGGTGAGAAATAGTGTAGGAGGATTTTATAGCATTTATACATCCATCCAAACACATCTATGTATTCAATTTGTTAATTGGGCTAGCGAGTCAAAATATATTCTATCCACTACCCAAATTTTGGTCCCTTAAGAGAGATTTGACTACAAGATAAAATACATCATTGTGTCTACCTCATCTTTAGTGGTAGATAAAAATCTTGGGGTGCTCATAGTAATCACCTATGTAACTTTAAACATTGAAGGTTTGTATCTATTTATCATGGATCTCTTGAAATGCTAACCTGAAGTTCACTTCATTTCTACACACACGGACAAGAAGTTTATCTTGAGGGATACATTTTTTTGCCTATTCATTTCATACCTAGGGCCTAAATAATATTAGATAGAGTTAATTATATAATTTATACACCCATCCAGACCTACCTATAAAGATGGTTCATCGATTGGGATTGTGAGTCAAAATATATGTTACCCACTAACCAAATTTTGGTCCCTTAAGAGAGATTTATCTATGAGATAAAATACATCACTATGTTTCCCTCATCCTAATTATTAGAGAATACTATATGGGGCGATCACATGAATTTATTTTGCAACTGTAGGTGTTGATGGTTTATCTCTACCCCTCATAGTTCCCCCACAATGCTCACCTAAGGTTTGTTTTATTTATACACTCAAGGATGATAAGCTTCTCTTGAGGGATACATCTAGCCATCTAAAATTATCAACCTTGAGACCTGATGGAGAGAATATGGATCTCATTCAAATATTTATACATCCATCTAGATGAATCCATGCATAAAATTCATTGATTGGGGTAGTGAGTCAAAATATATGCTACCCACCAACCAAATTTTGTACATTTAAGAGAGATTTGGATGTAAGATAAAAAAAATATGCCATGTATCTCACATCTCAAGTGGTATATAATCCTCTATGGGTGCTCATATTAATTTTCATTTCAAATTTATGTGTTGGCATTTTATCTCTACCCCTCACGGTTCTCTTGCAATGCTCACTTGAAGTTCACTCTATTTATAAACTTAGGGATGAGAATATTCTCTTGAGGGATGTGTCTAAATAATTGGAACTATCAATTATAGGAGATGAAATATAATGGGAAGAGGCCATTATAGTTTTAAACTCCCACATATATGTTATTTTCATAATAAGTTCAACGATAGGGCTAGTCAAAAGATACACCACCCACTAACCAAATTTTGGTCCCTTAAGAGAGATTTAGTTGTGAGATAATATACGTCAATTGTTTACCTCATATAGAATGATATATAATATTAAAAGGGTGCTCATAGGAATCATACATGAAACTATATGCATTGAAAGTTCACCTCTACCCCTCATAGTTCTTCTACAATGCATGCTTAAAATTCACTCGATTACTACACTTTGGGATAAGAAGCTTATCTTGATGGATGCTATTTCAAACCCAATATCAGTAGAGATTGAAAGGAGGACATTATAAAATTTATATTCATATTCAAACATATTTACATAGACGATTTGTCGATTGGTCTAGCGAGTCAAAAAATACACTCCCCACTGACCAAAGTTTGGTCCCCAAAGAGAGATTTTACTATGAGATAAAATGCACCAATGTGTCTCCCTTTTCCCAAATGGAATATAACAATTTATGGGGGTGATTTTAATTTCCCATACAACTTTATGAAATGTAGGTTTGTGTTTAGCCCTCACGGATCTCTTGTAATTACCACTTCAAGTTTTCTTTATTTGTAGACTAAGGGATGACAAGATTATCTTGAGAGATGTATTATAATGCCTAAAATTGTCAACCATGGGCCTAAAATACAGTATAAAGAGGCCATTCCAATTTTTATATGCCCATCTAGATGTTTCTGTGATGATACATCGTTGATTGGGCTAGCAAGTCAAAAGATATACTACCCACTGATCAAATTTTGATCCCTTAAGAGAGATTTATCTATGAGATAAAATGCACTACCATGGATCCCACATATTGAGTGTTATATAATCATTAGGGGTACTTATAGGACTCTCCTATGTATTTTTAGGCACTAATGATTCATTTCTACCCATTATGGTTTTCCTACAACACCCACCCAATGTTCACTCTATTTCTACACTCAAGGATGAGAATATTCTCTTAAGGGATGCATCTAACTACATGAAACTATCAAACCTAAGAGGAAATAGATAATATAAGAAGCCATTTCATTTTTTATACACCTATCTAAATCTATCTATAAATATAATTCAATGATTGGGGTAGTGAGTCAAAAGATATGTTACCCACTAACTAATTTTGGATCCCTTAAGAGATATTTGGCTATGAGATAAAATGCATCATCATGTTTCCCTCATAAAAAGTGGTATATAATTATATATTTGGTTCTTAGATAACTCAACCATGTAACTTTATTCAGTGATGATTTGTTTCTACCCCTCATGGTTCTCCTCGAATGATCATTCAAAATTCACTTTATTTCTACACTCAAGGGCGAGAAGCTTCTCTTGAGGGATGCATGTTAATGCCTAAAAATGTCAACCCCATGATTTTTAATATATTTGAGGTATGCCATTATATATTTTATTCACCCATCTAAATGTGTCTACGAATATGGTTCATCGATTGGGCTAGTGAGTTAAAAGACATGTTACTCACTGACCCACTTTTAGTCCCTTAAGAGAGATTTAATTGCAAGATAAAATGTACTATCATATCTCCCACATCTCTATTTGTATATAATCCTCCATAAAATACTAATATTACTATATCATGAAATTTTAGGTGCTAAGTATTCATCTCTACCCCTCACAATTCTCCTATAATGCATGCATGAAGTTCATTATGTTTCTACACTCAAGGATGAGAAGCTTCTCTTGAGGGATGCATTCATCCACCTATAAGTTTCAAACCAAAATGGGGATGGAGATTATATGTATTTCATTACAAAATTTATATTCCCATCTATACATGTCCACATTGTCAGTTCATTGATTAGGCTAGCGAGTCAAACTATATGGTACCCACTGACCAATGGTTAGTCCCTTAAGAGAGATTTGGATTGAGATAAAATGTGTTACCATGTTTATTGAATCTAAAGTGGTATATATTACTATAGGGGTTATTATAGGAGTAGATATTCTAACTTTAAGATTTGAGAGTTGGTCTCTACCCCTCATGTTTCTCCTATAATGCCCACCCAGAGTTTGTTATGTTTCTAGATTCAGGGATGAGAAACTTCTCTTGACGGATGCATTTAGATACCTAAAAATATTTAACCTAGTAGTTTAAAGAGAGTATATGGAGTCCATAAATTATTTGAATACCAATACTAACCCATTCACATAGTTGGTTCATCGATGGGGCTAGTGATTCAGAAGATACACTACCCATTGGCCAATGTTTGGCCTTGCAAGAGAGATTTGGCTATGAGAGTAAACATGTGGATTTGTCTCCCTCATATCAGGTGGTAGAGAATAATATAAAGAGTGATAATATGAATCACATATAAAACTATAATCATTAATTGGTTGACTCTACCCCTCACATTTCTCCTGAAACACCTTCCCGAAGGTTGCTTCATTTCTACACTCAAGATGAGAAGCTTCTCTTGACATAAGCATTTAGTCATCTAAAGTTTTCAATATTGGGGACTTATAGATAGTATAGGGTGGATATTATATAATGTATATACCCATATAAGCATGTCCACATATATGGTTCATCAATTAGGAAAGCAAGTCAAAAGATATGCTACCCACTGACCAAGTTTTAGTCCCTAAAGAGAAATTTTGCAATGAGAATAAATGCATATTTGTGTCTCCCTCATCCCAAGTGGCATAAAATAATTTAGGGGGTGATAATATTACTTTTCTATTCAATTTTATATACTAGTGATTTTTATATACTCCTCATAACTCTACTATAATTCCCACCTAAAATTAGCTCTATTTCTATACTCAAGGATGAGAAGATTCTCTTGAGTGATGCATCTAGCCACCTTAAACCGTTGACCTCGAGGATCAATAAAGAGAAGATGGAGGCTATTCCAAAATTTATACACTCATAAAAAATTTCCATGAATATTTTTCATTGATTAGGCTAGCAAATCAGAAGATACATTGCCTAATGACTAACATTTAGTCCCGTAATAGAGATTTAGATACAAGACAAAATACACCACTGTGTCTCCCACATCATGAGTGGAAATTAATATTATGGGAGATACTCATATGATCCCACTATGAAATTTTATTATCTGATAGTTCATATATACCCCTCATTATTCTCTTAAAATGCTTGCTTAAAATTTTCTCTATTTCTACACACAAGGACGAAAAACTCCTTTTGAGGGGCGTGTCTAGGTTCCTAAAAATATCAACCCTAGGAGGATATAGAGATTGGAAAGAGTTAATTTAAACATTTATAATATCATATAAATGTGTCCAAAAATATATTTCATTTATTTGATTAGTGAGTCAAAAGATATGTTACCCACTAACCAAATTTTGATCCCTTCTAAGATATTTGGCTAGGAGAGAAAATGATCACCATTTCTCCATCATCCTAAGTGGTAGAGAATTTTGTATAAGTTGCTCGTAGGACTTGATTTTAAAACCTTAGGAACTAATGGTTTGTCTCTATTCTTCAAGGATCTCCTACAACTTACATGGATGAGAAGCTTCTCTTGAGGGATACGTCTAGCCACCTATAGATTTCAACCTTGGGAGGAATCAAAGAGTGTAGGGAAAAAATTAGAGAGTTTATACATGTATTCATACTTTTCTTTGAAGATGGTTCATCAATTGGGATAGCAATTCAAAAGATATCTTACCCACTAACCAAATTTTGATCCCTTCTAAGATATTTGGCTACGAGAGAAAATGATCACCATTTCTCCATCATCCTAAGTGGTAGAGAATTTTGTATAGGTTGCTCGTAGGACTTGATTTTAAAACCTTAGGAACTAATGGTTTGTCTCTATTCTTCAAGGATCTCCTACAACTTACATGGATGAGAAGCTTCTCTTGAGGGATACGTCTAGCCACCTATAGATTTCAACCTTGGGAGGAATCAAAGAGTGTAGGGAAAAAATTAGAGAGTTTATACATGTATTCATACTTTTCTTTGAAGATGGTTCATCAATTGGGATAGCAAGTCAAAATATATTGTACCCACTAACCAATTTTTGGTCCCTTAAGAGAGATTTAGCTACAAGAGTAAATGTGTTACAATGTCTCCTACATCCTAAGTGGTATAGAATCCTTTGGGGGTGATTACAAGTATTGAATGCATAGTTTTAGGTACTGATGGTTCATATTTACCTCTCATAGTTATCCTTTAATACCCACCCAGCGTTTGCTCTGTTTATGCACTCAGGGATGAGAAACTTCTCTTGAGGGATGCATCTAGTTACCTACAACTGCCAACTTGAGAGGTGACAAAGAGTGGAAAGAGACCATTCTAGTGTTTATATACCCATCCTAACATGTTTTCACATGCACTTCATTGATTTAGATGTCAAGTCAAAATATATGCTACCCACTGACAAAATTGGGTTCCTTTAAGAGAGATTTAACTAGAAGATAAAATGCATCACTATGTCTACCTCATCTAGAGTGGTAGAGATTCCTTTATGGGGTGATCACAGGACTCACCTGTGAAATTTTAGGTGTTCATGGTTCAAATCTAAACCTCACTTCTATCTTACAATGTCCACCTAAAGTTTGTTCCATTTCTACACTAAGGGATGAGAAGTTTATCTTGATGGGTGCATGTATCTGTCTTCAACTATCGACCCTAAGAGGAGATGGAGAGTGAAGGGAGGCCATTACAAGATTTATACACCCATCTAGATATGTTTACAAAATTTATTTATTACTTTTGATAGTGATTCTATTAGGAACTTGGAGTACAATTGATTACTTTTGTATAAGCAACTAAACACAGAATTGAACCAGAAGTAATAAGTAACTAGAAATCAGAAACAACAAATAATAGAAGATACAAGAAACAACCAATCTTGTATTAAACTCTTTCATAATACAATGAAGAAATCTCACTCTTCTCACACCTCTTGGGTGTACAGTATTTCTCTCAAGAGTTCTCTCTCTCAATCAATTACAATCAACTCAATAACCGAGTTGTTATTCCCTTGCTTCAGTTGATCTTCTTGATCTTGCACCTTGCAGATCTAATTGACCTTGATTACTTGCTTGCTTACAATACATGCCCCATGGGTCTCTTAAATAGGATCCAAGCCATACAATAATTAGAAACACATACTCAAGACTAAAATTAGTCTTTATTTCAAACACTCTGTCCTCCTAAAATTAGAACAAATCTAATTCTGAAAATGCATGTAAATGCACACACACAAGTGACTGACGTTGGTCACTGTCGATCTGCATATGACTGATGTTGGCTGATCCCTGATCGATGTCGATCAGATCTGATCCATGCCTGACCGATGTCGGTGATACTGCCGATGCCGATTATTGGCTAAGCCCAACAACCTCCATATTTGCATAACACTGAAGCTTTTAGCTCCACAACTTAACAATATCCCACTTGGAGATAAAAAGATGCACCTGTACCTATACAGCAACATCCTTTGTCTTATTTCTCCCTCTTCAAGTTCAATCTTGAAGACCAACAAAAGTTTAATGAAGATTCAACTTCTCCTTTGTTACCGGCTTTGTTAACATATCTGCAGGGTTCTTATCCATATGGATCTTTTCCAGCTTCAACTGTCCATCCTCCAATACATGTCGAATGAAGTGGTACCTAAGCTGTATATGTTTGGTTCTTGAATGAAAGGCTGAATTCTTTGTCAAGTGAATTGCACTTTGACTATCACTGTACAATCTACAACTCTCTTGCTCCTTTCCCAACTCTTCCATGAATCGTGTCATCCATATCATTTCCTTGCTAGCCTCTGTGACTGCAATGTATTATGCCCCTGTAGTAGACAGGGCAACAACCTTCTACAACTTTGAAATTTAGCTAACCAATAGTGAACACATATCCTGTGGTGCTTCTCCTACCTTCTAAGTCACCTGCCATATCTGAATCTACATACCCATGTAGAGAAGTGTTTGACCCTGCATAGCATAAATACCTGCTGCTGGTCCCTCTCAGATATCTGAGAATCCACTAAACTACTTTCCAGTGTTCTTTTCCTAGATTGGCCATAAACTTGCTGACAACTCCCACTACTTGGGCAATATCAGGTCTAGTACATACCATTGCATACATTAGGCTCCCAAATGCTAAAGCATATGGAACTTTGCTCATGTACTCAACCTCATCATGTGATTTAGGACACTATTCTTTGCTCAAATTTAAGTGTCCAGCCATAGGTGTTCTTATCAGTTTGGCATCCTACATATAGAACCTCTCCAACACCTTATTAACATAATCCTCTTGAGACAAAATCAGCGTGTGATTTTTCCTATCTCTCTTAATATTCATGCCAAGGATTTTCTTTACTGCTCCTAAATCCTTCATGGCAAATATGTGAGCTAATTTTACCTTTAGCTCAGTAATTACCTGGATATGTGAACCTGCAACAAGCATATCATCTACATACAGCAATAAGATAATATAACTACGATTATCCAATCTGGTAAAATAAACACAATGGTCAGATTGATATTTACTAAAGCCATGCTCTGTCATAAACCTGTCAAACCTTAAATACCATTGTCTTGAAGCTTGCTTAAGACCATATAAGCTTTTCTTCAACTTGCACACAAGTTTCTCCTTACCTTTGACCTAAAAACCTTTTGGCTGATCCATATATATCTCTTCATCCAAATATCCATGAAGAAATGTTGTCTTAACATCAAGTTGCTCAAGATGCAAATCCTGAATAACAACTAAAGACAATACAGTTTGAATATAAGTCATCTTTACTGTAGGAGAAAAGATTTCACCAAAGTCAATACCTGGTTTTTGTGCAAATCCCTTCACTACCAACCTAGCCTTATGTCTCATTTGTCCATTCTCTCCTTCCTTTAACTTGCATACCCATTTGTTTTTTAGTGCTTTCTTTTCGACTGGCAACTCAACCAAATCCCACATTTGGTTCTTTTCCAAGGAATCAATTTCCTCATTCATGCCATGCCCCCACTGTTTTCTAGATTCTACCTGCATTGCCTCATCAAAACTTTCTGGTTCTCCACCATCAGTGAGCAACACATAGTATAAAGAAGGGGAATAATGAATTGGAGGTTTACTTACCCTTTCAGTCCTCCTTATGGGTGTTTGAGACTCATTTACAGCTTGTTGTCTACCCAAATTCTTTGTCAATGACCGATCCCGGTCAACTCTCGGTCTGCACCTGACCGACGTCGGTTCCACCTAATCGACCTGATCAACATCGGTTACTATCTGACTGACATTGGTTCTTACTTGACTGCTGACGTCAGTTACTTGATCAACGTCGGTCTCTGTGTTTTTTTGTGAGTGATGATTTTTACCCGCGAGCTTAATTTTGGATCATTACCTCATCCAAATCAAGATTGCCTTGCTCAAAATTATTCAGCCTCTTGAGCTGATCATTATACATCACCTTCTCATTGAAAACTACATCACAAATTATAATAATTTTGTTAGTTTCTAAATTCCACAACCAGAATCTAAAATCTCTAAAGCCATAACCAATGAAAGTGCACCACATAGATTTAACATCTAGCTTCTTTCTATTTTATTTATCAACGTCCACAAAAACTTTAGAACTAAAAACTCTGAGAAATAAAATATCTACATTTTTACCTGTCCAAGCCTCTTCTGGAATTCCACCATCCAGAGCAGTAGAAGGTCCTCTATTAATTAGGTAAACTGTAGTATCTACAGCTTCTGCCCAAAACTTTAAGGGCAAACCAGCATGCAACCTCATACTCCATGCACACTCCATTATTTTTCTATTCATCCTTTTAGCAGCTCCATTTTGCTGAGGTGTCCTTGGAACTGTCCTTTCCCTGCGTATTCCACTCATAAAACAGTAACTATTGAATTTATTATTGCAGTACTCACCACCATTGTCAGATCTAAGGCACTTCAATCTCAAACCTATTTCATTCTCAACCAAAGCTTTCCATTTCTTAAATGTGTCAAAAACATTAGATTTCTTCTTTATGCAATAAACCCATACCTTTCTTGTAGCATCATCAATGAAAGAAACATAATACTATGATCCTCCAATAGAAGCTACTTGAGCTGGTCCCCACATGTCTGTGTGAACAAGCTCTAACTTGTGCTCCTTCTTTGTTGACCCAGTCTTGAGAAACCTCACTTTTTTTTGTTTTTCAAAAATACAGTGCTCATAGAAATCTAGATCTATGCTTTTCAAATTTGAAAGATTACCTTTTGACTTAAGAACATTCATTCTCTTCTCACTCATGTGACTAAGCCTATAGTGCCACATCTTTGCATCTACACCTGAAGTAGATAAAATAGAAGGAGAATAATCAATAACACAAGTAGATAGATAAAGTGTACCTACTCTCTTACTTCTTGCTAATACAAGTGTACCCTTGGAAACTTTCCAAGATTTTGTTGTGAGAGTTATTGTGCAACCCTCATCACCCAACTTTCCTGTAGAAATCAAATTCCTCTTCAAGATGGGTACATGATGACATCTTTCAACACCCATGTGTTGCCATTCTACAATTTAAGCTGCACTTTTCCTTTGCCAACAATTTGACAAGGCTCACCATCCCCTAAATAAACTTTTCCAAAATCTCCATGGACATAATCATTGAAAAATTCTCTATTTGGGGTTGCATGGAAAGAACCACCAGAATCTAAAACCCATGATTCTACTTGACTATCCAAAGAAAATATAAGAGCATCCTGTGCAACAATACCTACAACATTTGCTTCCTTATTACCTTCTTGCTGATTTTCTTTGTTATCCTTCAACCAACAGTCTTTCTTTGCATGCCCTTTCTTTCCACAATTCCAGCAGATTATACCTCCATTTTTAGATTTGGATCTCCTTCCCATCTTTGACCTTGATTTCTTTTGCTTGCCCTTCTCTCTTTGCCTTCCCCTGCTTTCAATACTTAAAGCATTATTTGATGTTTTTCCTATGCTTTTCCTACAAATTTCTTCAATCAAGATTACACTAACAACATCATCAACTTTCAAGATATTTGAAGCAGATACAATATTGCTAACTGCCATTACCAAGCTATGCCAGCTTTTAGGTAAAGATCATAAGATTAAGAGAGCCTTAATTTCATCATCAAAAACTATTTTAACTAAATTTAACTGATTTACAATTTCATAGAAATCATTAAGATAACTATATACAGATCCACCTTCATGCATTTGCAAACTAAATAATTGCTTCATAAGATATACCTTATTCAAAGCTAAGTTTTTTTCATATAAGTTTTCTAGAGTATCCATTAACTCTACCATTGTCTTTGCCTATGATAAATTAAAAATCATAGAAGATGCCAGGCTCAACCTTATAGATCCAAGAGCCTTTCTATCAAGAACATTCCATTCTTCATCTTGCATATCTGTGGGCTTACTTGAAACCCCACCCAACGATAAAAATAGATCTTTTTGATATAGATAATCTTCTATTTGCATCCTCCATAATTGATAATTCTTGGCATTGAATTTATCCATTCTTAGTTTACTTTATTTTGCCATTGCTTTGCTCCCACTCAAATAGAAACCCCTGTGAGTGAACCTGTAATCAACAAACACTAACCCGCTCTACCACTTGTTAGTGATCCTAGCTCTGATACCAGCTATTAGGAACATGGAGTACAATTGATTACTTTTGTATACGCAACTAAACATGGAATTGAACCAGAAGTAATAAGTAACTAGAAATTAGAAATAGCAAATAATAGGAGATACAAGAAACAAACAATCTTGTATTAAATTCTTCTAGAATACAATGAAAAAATCTCACTCTTCCCACACCTCTTAGGTGTACAGTATTTCTCTCAAGACTTCTCTCTCTCAATCAATTACAATCAACTCAATAACTGAGTTGTTATTCCCTTGCTTCAGCTGATCTTCTTGATCTTGCACCTTGCAGATCTAATTGACCTTTCTTACTTGCTTGCTTACAATACATGCCCCATGGGTCTCTTAAATAGGATCCAAGGCATACAATAATTAGAAACATAGACTCAAGACTAAAATTAGTCTTTACATGTAAACACTCTGTCCTCCTAAAATTAGAACAAATCTAATTCTGGAAACGCATGCAAATGCACACACACAAGTGACCGACGCTGATCACTGTCAGTTTGCATATGACCGACGTTGGCTGATCCCTAACTGATGTCAGTCAAATCTGATCCACACCTGACCAATGTCGGTGATACTATCGATGCCAGTTACTAGCTAAGCCCATCAACCTCCACATTTGCATAACAGTGAATCTTTTAGCTCCACAACTTAACAGATTCAAAATAGACACTACCCACTGACCATCTTTTGGTCCATTAAAAGAGATTTTACTGAGAGAGAAAATATATTATTGTGTCTCCCTCATCCCAAGTGGTAAAGACTCCTCTAGTGTGTGCTCAAAGGACTGAACCTTGTAACTTAAGGTGTTTATGGTTCATCTCTGCCCCTCACAATTATCTTTTAAATCTTGGTTGAAGTAGGTGATGTTCAAAACTTCCATGAATGAGGAATCACAAGAAGTACATGATGTGCACGATTATTGAGCTCCTCCAATGGGTGGTCATATGAACATGTGTCTGTTGAATCTCTCAACAACTATAAAATATGAT
>JARHVA010000015.1:9615000-9710000 GCA_037957365.1 Torreya grandis
TCTTCGACCCAACATATCAATCTCAGAAACATGTAAAAACTATTTTTAGTGTAGCCCTGATATGATCTCCCACTCATGTCCAGTTGTATTTTTTTGGATAACTTCATCATTTTCATAAGTTATTTTTTTTTGGATGTCATTATTTGTTTCAATAATCCAGTCCATATGAAAAGGGTTGTATTGCAATTGACCCCAATTATATTTTATTGTGTCCTCATCAAGGCTAATGCCTATCTCAATATCATGAAATGGTTTGTACAATAGTAACTCTGACCAACAAAAAACCAAAAGAAAATAACTATCTTGTTCTGGGATGATGTAAAACCTTGGCCATACCTTCATAATAGCACACATTTTTCTTGGTTTCCACTTTTCACCTCTTTTAATTTTTGGACTATACATCCAAGATCTTACAACCCCAATGAGTGGTACATGTTCCATTGAGTGAGGTCTTTTAATATACCCATTAATTATTGATTTTATATTTTTTTCATTTTCATTATCCTCTTTTGATACCAGTTTAAAAACTTTATGTCTAAAATTCAATGATACAAATACTCTACTACACTCCATCAAAATAAGTTCCAATAACATGTGACATGTTTCGATTGCACCTATATCTCTTTCAAAAATTGTTTCGTTTAATACGTTGTCTATATACTCATGCAGTAGGTCCTTATAGGTCTTCAATATTTTCAAGTTGCATCAACATTTGTTGATATGTTTCTAAACTTTTCTCTACTTTTGCAGCATACTTCACAATGTAGTTCACAACAACATGTTTTGAGAGTATTGGTTGCCAATCTACATTTGCATACCACAATTGCAACACATAAATTATGAGTGTTCACACAGTCATCATTTATTTTTGGATCATATTATTTATCTCCTTTACCTACATATACATTTAGTTTCAATCCATTGAGATGCAAAGGCCAAGTGGCTTTGTACCTATATCAAAGACAATTTAATGTTATTATCCATGTACAAACCAACATTTAATACATTTTTTTACATTTGTGTTTCTTACCTACAAATATTTTTTCCTCTTTTTTCCATAGGCAAGACCCATCTTTACACATGGTATGGTGCTCCATGCAATTAACTAATTTTTCATAGTCTTGATCTAGATCTATTTGATTAATATTTATTGTGTTCCTCAAACATGGATGCGAGCTAAAATTATGCACTCTCTATGTCACACATGAAATTAAATTAATATATAGATTTATAATAGTTAATTTTTATATAATATAAGTAAATTATTAATCATTTATTACCTGCATGTTTCTTTGATGTGCATCTCCCTCAGGATTCCATGCATGTATAATTTCATCGAAATATTTTTGGGCAAATTTGGCTTGGTTTTCATTTTTCTAGTCTAAGGTGTCAAAATATATTCACTTGATAAAGGGATTGCGTTAGCTAGGTCAAAGAGGAATATCCCCAATCATTGACAGAGACACCTAAATATGGTAAGGTCAAGATAAATTTTGATGAAGCCTCAAAAGGCAACTCAGGGATGGCTAGTGGTACCAATGTTTTTAAGGATCATGATGGTCATCCCCTTCTCATTTTTTTTCAATTATCTTAGAGTGAAGACTAATAATTTTACAAAGGCCTAGGTGCTTCTAAAAGGCACTCAAATTACCCTCTTTCACAATTGGGTAAATATGATACTCGAAATTGATTCACAAGTGGTCATCAATGCTCTGATGTATGGGAAAGACCAAGTGTGTAAAATCCAAATTATATTGGATGAAGTCAATGGGGTGATAGATCCTTTTGAGAACTTGGAGTTTCATCACACAAAACGTAAAGGTAATTCCATTGTGGATTGGGATGAAAGTGGTAGGGTTAATGTCTTTTCTACCCATAAGGTGGAATAACGTTAATGTCCTTTCTACCGATTTGGTGCAGGATAGCTCTTTGTTTGTTATTTAAGTTTTGTCATTTTTTCTTTCTAAGAATAGTTCTGTATACTTTCGGACAAGCTTGGCTTTGGAGGGTGTTTGGGTTATAATACACTTAGTTAACTTCTGAACATTTTGGATTTGGTAATATGAATGAAGTGAGGGAAGGCATTGAGGGTAACAATCATAATTCCTTAGGATAACCTATTAACTATCTCAATCAGATCTATAGTCCCATAATTGCTCATGAGATTGGTTTAAAGAATATTAATGTGGTTCTCATCATATACATGATTAAAATGAATAGTAATATGTTGACGAGAGAGCCCATAAGAAGTTGAAGAAATGCTAAATATGTGCCGCATGTTGTTCACAGTTGACTTCAACCAGAACTCACCGGAAGATAAGCACTTTACCTCAGAATTAACAGTGATCTTTGTGGAACCACATTACTACAAATTTTTCTTATCCGATAAGAAAACTGAAATAAATAATAAAAAAGCCTAATCACCCTTACGCACGAACATAAAAAAATATTAAATAATAATTTCTTTATTATTTTTTAAAAATTTAATTAATATTTATAATTTAATTTGTAAACCTTATCTCAGAATTAACAGTGATATTTGTGGAACCACATCAAAGACTTTTAAAACTTAGATGCTTAATACTGACCTTTCTCAGCTGACCTAATCACCATGATACGCGAACATAGAACAAGTCTAGATGGCAATTTCTTAGTTATTTCCGAGAAGTTTCGTTGATGTTGAGTTTTCTTATAATTTTCCCAATTTCTGGGTATGTGTCTCTCTTTTTTCGTGGGTTCCCCTCTCTCTTTTTTCGTGGGTTCCATTAATATTATTGACCTGCGGTGAGAATTAATGTCTAAATAAGATGGCTCTGTTATGGCAGCTGTTGAAGCTGCGGAAAGTCTTTTAGGAGCCGACTGAGATTTCTGTAAACGCCCGATGGATAGATTAGTAAGTGCTTATTTTGTCGCCCTGCTTTTATCCCTTATTATACCATGGACACTCTATCTTCTCCATCTAAGTTATCTCGTTCTTCCCATAATTGCTACAATTATGTCGATAGAATCTCTTGTATATTCTCTCATTGAAATTTCCGCATGTCTATTCTCTCATTGAAATTTCCTAACAGCGTGGGAGGCATCTCACAGCGACAATTACCAAGCCTGTATTTTTTTTCTATTTTTTTTCAAATTATGGAGTTCATAGGACCCACAACCAATATAGAGGAAAGATAATAAAAAAATCACTAATTAATGTTTGAAGTTTACATATTTTATCTTACTATGTTTAAAGTTACTAATACATAGACACAATCCTTGCTAATTTGTTTCCAAATATTTTAAAGGCAGTGCTTTTGAAACAAATTCATTCTAAAACTTTTGTCATTTATCCAATTTTGTCTGCAGTGTGGTAGGAACCTTAGTATCACCTTTATATCTTTATTGTGGCTTCAAAACAACAACATGATATCACAACACCACTGCTTAGCTCACCAAACTAATGATATTAGACTTGTTATAATGTTCTGAATCCCACCTAATTTTTTTAGGTGTAATACACGTCATGTTACTCTATTGAGTGTGCACATCATTACGTCATATTTTTTGAAAAAAAATTATATATTCCCAATTTCTAGGTAGGGTTTTTTTCAATAAATTATGGAATTTGTTAAAGCCTTATTTGTTATGTAGATGGAGTAACCAATATGGACATGGAGATCAATTCTCAACATGGATGTCCATGTTGAACATATTGATTGGTTATGCTCAGCACTCATGCACTCATAAAAGATCCTCGATTCTTAGTGTAACTAGTAGGTATGTTTAACATGGATATCCATGCTCATAATTGACCTTCACATCTTTATTGGTTAATATTAAAAATTGATAGTATACTCGCATGACATTTTTATGTTCTATTTTGACATCTTGAGGAGCATTACATAATACATTACAAATTATGTGTTTTCTTTAAAATAACAACAATAACAAACTCAAAGAAAGACTTATATTGTAAATAAATTACCTTGGACAATATCAAGAGTTAAAACTACTATAGGCAGTGCCTTAACCAACTAGTATGTTCAAGTTTCTAATTTACATGTCTGTGGATCGCATCAAATTGGTCAACTCTACTTACTCATCATTCCATTAATAGATCCATTAAGATTGGCATGTAATGTTATTGGCCAAAAAAAAATTAAAATTTAAACTCAATTGAACACATTATGCTTGTTGACCAAGAAAATTAAAAGTTAGACAAGTTACTTGTGTGTCATTCCCCTATTCCATTTCTACATTTGTAGGAGCTCGTACACCATTACCCTATTTCATAAGCCCATATTTCTTTTCTAGGAACATTAAAAAAATCACCCGTCAAAGTAGTCAACTCTCATTCCTCATCATTTTATTACCATCCTTTAATATTGGCATGTAATGTTATTTGTTGGAAAAATTAAAAGTTAATGTCAATGGAACTATAACTTGTTAAATAATGTTACCACTAAAATGACATGGCCATTATCTACACCATGATTTTCATCCATAAAATGCCCTTCAACATTTAGTAGGATTTTCAATTATAAAATACAACATGCATTATTATTATAATGCACAAGATTCAATATCATTTACATTTTGTTTTAATAGTTAACAATGAATCTCCTCACCTTATTTTAGAGATTCTAAATCAACAAATCTTTTGTGGCTTTTAAGAAAATGCTACAAGTAGGTTAAACTCATTTTATTTTTCAGTGCTTATACTCATGTACTAGTTATGGGAGTGCTTTAACCAGT
Source organism: Torreya grandis (assembly GCA_037957365.1). Lineage (NCBI taxonomy): Eukaryota > Viridiplantae > Streptophyta > Pinopsida > Cupressales > Taxaceae > Torreya > Torreya grandis. Next base: position 9,619,738 of record JARHVA010000015.1, read on the forward strand.
TGTTACATTTGAGTTTCCATCTAACATGTCTATAGGTCCCACAAAAAAATAATAAACAATTAGCAAACATATGCATTGATACATTGTCCATAATCCTATATATGCTTTGAATAAAGGGATTAGATCCCCACTAAGTGTAAGTAGTCAGTAATTTTAATGTGACCTCCCATGTTAAATGTATGACTAGTTATACACAACACTTTCAATTGGTTGGATTCCCCATCTAGATTAGAACATATTATTTTTTATTTATTAAAATTTAATGATGAATTTATTTCATAGTTTATTTCTTGTTTAAATAATCATGATGGCAGAGTATGTTGCATTTCATAATAGTGTGTATCAAAATTCATTGAACCAGCCACTACATTGTAAATATGCACTTCTTAAGCAAAATATTTTCCTTCAAAACTTATTTTAATTCATAGTTATGTAAGTTGGCCATAAATTTTTTGTCTTTCTATGAAATTTTAAGACAACATGATAGGTTACAGACCTCATTCATGCTCTTAGAGAATCTTTTTTTTCTCTTGAGATTGAGTCTTTTTAAAATTTCCTTGTAGGGACTAGCATATGCCCTATTTAATATGGATGATTTTGTTGCAAAGTTAAGTTATATTTTAATAATGTTGTGAATTTAAAATTGGTTGGCCCTCTTAATATGTTCAATAATAGGAAAATGAAGCCCAAATTGGTAAAATGGATATCCTTTGCAGAGTAATAAAGTTTAATTTTCAGGGGCTCTATCACAACTCAAAAAAAAAAAAGAGAGTATTCTTGATTCTCAAGGATAGCTTTCTATTCAAACATAAGACCCACCAAGTTGAAAAATGATACATTTAAGTTGGTTTTTAGAATTAATGGTAACTTGTTTGCTTGTGTTATATACCATAGTTTTTAATGTATTTTTTAGTCATACTAATTTTTTAAGTAATCATCTTTATCTAATTTTATAAATAATCATTTTTATCTATATATAAATTAAGCAAGCCAAATAGTTATTGTAGGTACATGCCTTGAGAAATTTAGCTTTTCTTAACCATTTGAAAGGAACTACTATTGTTTTCACTAGATGTATCTATTTCTTTGTATAAGAAAGGTAATATGGTCTTGGAGCACTGCTTTCTATCTAGATTATAATTTATCAATCTTTTTTTATTATGTTGATATAAATTTCAAATCCAAATCTAATCTTTAGCATACTCCCTTTTTGATACTGAAAAATAATAAACAAGAACATAACATATGTGAATGTTATGTTCCTTACCTCTCTTAGGTCTAGGCTTTAATCATTAAACTGGGTTTTGTATATCTATTTAGGAATGATGGAATTTTAAAATTAGTGGTAACTAGTAATGTTGTTTCCTAGAGTACATTTAGGGATATTTTCAAACATTTTGTGTGCATCCTTCGCTCTTCTACTATTGGTAGATCATTTAGAAAAAATATAGTGACAAAATAATAACTTTATGCCATACCATTCACTGAAACACCATCTTGCCTCTCCTATAATGCATTTTACTCAGCGTTTTATCCTACATTCTCTATTATGGATGGTAAAAAATTTATTTTATTTTGTGTTTTGAAATCAAAGTAATAAACATGAGATAAATTCATCTCACTTGTGAGTGTGAATGTATACACACCCTTATCTCATCTAGCCCAGGTCTCACCCCATTTGATATTTTATATTTCTATATATCTTATGAGACATAAACCCTAGACCACTAAGCATGGTTGATTTCTCTTATAAGTCTTCCAAAGATAAAAATTTATCTTATGATTTACATAAACAAAACTCTTAGAATGTTTGCCCAAGTAAATTTTAGAAGGCAATCTTGATAAATCTCTAACAAAAACATATCATGCTTTTTAGAATATTTTTTATAAACCTCAAACATGAAAGATTTGCAAAGTAAATTATATCATTTTCCCTCCTCGATGTAGTGCTCTCAATTGGGACCTATTTTATTTGACTATGACTTGGGTCTTGAGGTGGGTGGTGTTGAAATCGCTGAGGATGATGTTGTGATGTTGGATGATGGGACCAATATAACCCTGTAGTTATTGGTTATTCTTTTGAAAACTTTTCCTTTATTAACTATTGGTGCTTTTGTTCCCTATAACTATCATTTGTGTGGATTTTTATATTGTAATAACATTTTAATACTATTCTTTTTTAATTGTATACTACAACCTTGTTAATGATTTTTTGGTGATTTCCATCCATACATATATAGACTTTATTCATATTATTCCATATATAATATATATAAAATAATATATGAAAAAAAATAAATGAAATATAAGAGAAATCAACCATATTTACTCCTGTGATGTATAAACTTTAAAACCAACCAGAAACAATTAATTACAGTTAACTTTTTAAATAAAAATTCATTTTTTTTTAAAAAAAAATATATATATATATATATTAACATGTAAATTTAATATTTTTTTAGCCAAAAAAAATCAATCATAAATTATGACTTACTAAGATAACTTCTAATATATGCGTAAAATATTCCACACTTTAATTTTTTCTATTCAAAAATTACGCCTCCTCTTTTAAAGGAAATGATTCTCTTTTTTCATATAACCATCTCTATGAAAATTGGGAAAACTTTTCATGTTTTAATTTTTTTCATACGACCATCTACTTAATGAAAATACTTTTCCCAATCTGAAACACGGTTACCCAGCAGCCAAGAAAGTATGCCGCGTAATATTTTTTCATTGGCTTGTTACACACGTCTAAATCATCTATCTACAAATAAAAAACAAGTTTTCATAACGAAATGACAAATTACTGGTCATAGTCAATTCATGGAGTGAGGTAGCATTCACTGGCGCCTATCATTTGGTATTCCGATTAATATGGAAATAAATTTGACGGAGCCCCTGCTCTATCTCCGTTTTGGGGTCGTTTGAAAACCATTTTATAGGCGGTATCAATTCTAGCAGTTTAAATAGCCGGAATAAATTATGTATATCTGAGTGGAAAGACTTTTTAATTTTTAAAATTTTTGGTTTTAATGGGAAAGAAGCGTATTACTTATTCCAATATTAGTTTATTTTTTATTGTTATTAATATTATATATTCCTGCTTCTCACGATTTAAAATGTTCTCCCAAATCAAAAAATAATATATTATATTATTATAATATAGTATAAAAAATTTATTCCCTGTATAAATTATATATATTTATGTTATATAATATTCTAATATTAATTATATTATAATTACTATTTTATAATAATATAATAATAATAAATTGAGTATTTGTAAAGTGAAAGAGTGTAAATTCACAGTAGTATTATATTCGAAACTTGTGACAACTAAACCTGTCTCACATTTTGCTCACAAGACATTAAGAAATAAAAATCTGCTATTTTTTGTGAAGGTGGCAGTAGAAAATGAGGTTGTGTGGTTCTTCATATGGTGTAGCAATGCACTATATGGGAAGGAGGTGTTTTGTTTTACGGTGAACTTGAGCAATGACAAATTGGTGGGGAAGGGTAAGCCCATATAGAGAATGAAAGTGGTGAAAGATTACAAAGTATGCTACGTGGTGATGGTGAGGGACAATGACAGGGTATTTCAATGAGAGACTCAAAGAAGCCCAGGAAAATACACGTACAAAGTTCAATGATAGGTTACATCTAACAATACAATTTGTAGCTTCCACCAAATTATTTCAATTCCCCAATACATGATTGAAATGAGTGTCAGATATTCAATGATGGTTTTAAAACACAAAGAATGCACCATGTGTCAATTTAGGCAAGTCTAACACTAAATTGACAAAAATTATGTGTTAACTATATAAAACCTAATTAGGTGATTCTAAAACCAATAAAACAAAAAATAGAAAAGGCTTCTTCAATGAAAGATACCTCTTATATAATATAATTGAGTGATGCATGATGTCATATGTAAATAAATATGGATATAGATATTTACAAGCTTTTATATTCTGCTTCTCAGTAACACTAACAACTAGTGTACTCATAACAATAGTACTTATTTATCTTTATTTTTTGAATAGAGAAAGGTATAATTTCTACAAGGACCAAAAGCATGACCAATTTTGTATATTTTTTTGGATGAGGTCTCGAATCCTCACTAATTTTTACATGCTCTCTCCGAGCACTATCGTAGTTTGATCCCTCACAGGATAATCATACACAATCTAAACACAAAGGATTTTGAAAAGACTCTCAAAATCTTTGACCCAACCAAACACTTTCAAACATATGGTCATCATAACAATATATGGTTGAAAAAATACATCTGAAGAGATATCTATGTTCATTGAGATGTCACTTTTTTTAATCATGTATTGAGTAACTTAAATAGTTTGGTAGAACCTACATATTGCATTCACACATGTGACATGTCACTGAAATTTGCATGTGTCTAGTTAAGGAACTTCAAGTTGATAATTTGAAATAACCTATTATTTCCCATCACCATCATCACCCACCTAACCTTTATATGTTTCATTAATTTCATGTTTTGTATGGCTTTGACCTTACCCTCAAAATGGGGTCAATTGTCATGGGTTTTGTATGAGACACAACTATTAGTTTACACTCTTTTGTGTAATCCTTAGAGAATTTTTTACAATTGTCCTAGGTCTGATAATGATTGTGTGTAGTTAGAATATTGATTTATTTCTCGTAAGTTGGAAGAATGAAGTTCTTGAGCATTCACCTGAGATATGAGTTCGTACATTTGACTAGTCTAGAGGACAAGGTGGCTTCGGTAATGACCATATGAGGGGAGGTAATTTAAATGGAAAACATAATAGTCTATGTAGAGAAGGACACATTTGGGAGATGAACAAAGAAGGATAAGTTCAAAGAGACTTTTGTTTCACATAAGTATGAACCTGAAAATGTACAACAAAAGATACAAGGTAGAAACATAAAATCATCTCTGGAGGTGTAGCTATTATTGATGCAACAAACAAAGATAATCAGTCCTCATGACACCTTCATCCACACTTGACCATAGAAAATAACCAATCAAAGATGTTGACTCCATGTAAGCTGTAGACCCCTCTAAAATGGGTGAAGGGCATGTAAAGTATTGAATTTGTTTGCCATGACTAAGATTCATGCACTTATGAAAGGTTTTATTTTATAATTCATTTTTCTCAATTAAGGGAACTTGGTGGAGTATCAATGCGCATAAATGAATATAAGATGTAAATGATAATGGGAGATTGAAAAAGGGTTTCTAAGGCCTAGGTCTACCACTATGCCATTAATTAGTCTGATGGATGACATATCAAATGATTTATATGTGATTTGAGGATAACTTGTTGGTAGTAAATCATGTCACAAGTCCTTTGGATCAAAAAATGAAGGTAATTGTAATGACCCTTACTAATGGGCTCACTAAAAACACTGGTTTTATACTAAGGAATTTTGTCAAACACTTCATAGAATATCAAAAATTATATTGCATTAAGAATTTTGTCAAAAATATCACTGAATGCAGCTTTGTAATTTCATCAAACAGTTTGCAATCAGTTTAATTATCTCACTAAAAATTTTGAAAAATTACAGCCTTTATTATAATATCGTTATGGCTATTTTAGCCTTACAAAAAGATCAGATAAATATTCTAAAACCCTGTTACATGAATTTAGAAATAAAAACCTGTTGTTTTGGCACAAAAACCTGAAACTGTTTGCTTCCCGAATTTGACCAGTCGCTATGCCGAAAAGTGCAATGCGGGTACAGTCCGTATGGTACCATACGGATACAGTCCAAACAGTACAGACTGGTACGGAATATGATTTCTAGCCTTCAAAACTGTGCCCCTGAGTCTGACGCCTTCCACAAAATTTTAGAAATTTAAATCGCCCTTTTTCTTATAGCGTGCCGTACACTTGTTGAGGTTGCTGGAAAAGTCTGCTACTAGTACAGACTTGTAGGTACAAGTCGTACCTATATAGAATGCAGTAAATTGTGGTCCCTGTCAATAAGCTGCTGATATATTCACGCCACCAATGGCTTTAAATTGATAAAATCAAACCTGAATGTTTAGCATGAAACAGCTGGATGCTATCTCCAATGTGCAACCCTTCAGAAGATCTCTCACTTCCTCAGTTATGCAAATCGCTTGAGAGGTATCATTCTCAAGGATTAATCTGAGAATATGTAGACTCTGAAGTCTCTAAATGCTCGAGAAGATGCAATGATCAATAAAATGAACTGGATGCCAAATACATAACCCATAGGGTCTATTTATGCACTTTTTCAAAACTTCCAAGAGTTTCCGTAATACATCACACAAAACTTATTATACTTTTTAAATAAAAAGTAATTTTATAAAAATAAAATAAAAGTGCATTTTAAAATTAAAATATAGCAATTTGGCCTCCATAATAAAATATACTATCTCCCGAATCATCGTGAGCCATCAAATTGCAAAAATGACCCTCTCACCACCTTTATCTGCCTACGAGAGTCAGGAATAGGCAAATCCACATGAAATGTCGAGTCACCCTAGAGAGGGGACATGACAGTCTGTCCCTCCTGAAATTGCTTGACCTCAAGCAATCTTAATGTCGGATGCTACAGAATGACTTCACCTTCCCAAGTAGCATCCTCAATGGGTAGATCCTTCCACTTAATCAAATATTCTCTGATCACCCGCTTGCGAAGCCACTTTTCTCTACTGTCCAAAATGGACTCTAGAATTAAAATCAATTTCCCTTCATCATCCAAGGGAGGTAATACCGCTGAAGGTACCACCCTCTGACCCAATGCCTTCTTGAGACGTGGTACATGGAATATATTGTGCACTCAGCTATCTGAGGGAAGTTTTAATTCATAAGCCACCTCACCAATTCTTCTGACAATCTTGAATGGTCCATAGTATCGTGGCTTGAGTTTTTCTGTGCCACTCTTCTTGAGAGTGGACTGCCTGTATGGCTGCAACAAGAGATACACCATATCGCCCACTTCAAAACTACGCATAGTCCTCTTTTGATCAGCATATTGTTTCTGTTGATTCTGGGCTCCGGCAATATTATCCCTGAGAGTAGCAATTATATCTTTACTTTCTTGTAATAACTCACCTGCACTAGGTACGCGGCTATCACCCAACACTAAGTCTAGAAAACTAGGTGCTTCATAACCATAAAGGGCCATGAAGGGATTCATCCTTATAGTCATGTGGTAGGTAGTGTTATAACAATATTCGCAGATGTAAATCCATCTGACCCAAGCCCGTTACTGAGTTGCTACATAATTTCTCAAGTACCCCTCTACCCATTGGTTTACTATTTCTGTTTAACCATCGGTTTGGGGATGATAGCTGGTGCTAGGTGTAAGCTCAGTCCCACATAACTAAAATACCTCCTGCCAAAAGTGGCTCATGAAGCGGCTGTCTCTGTCACTCACAATGTTATGAGGCAATCCATGCAATCTAAAAATCTCCTGGAAGAAAACCTCTGCTACCTGAATTGCTGAGTATGTGGTAGTAATAAGGAAGAAATGGGCATACTTAGTTAGCCTATCTACCACCACATAAATACAATCTCACCCCTGTGCCTTGGGCAAACCGGTGATAAAGTCCATGGAAATACACTCCCACTTCTTGTCAGGAATAGGAAGTGGTTGTAGGAGTCCTGTTGGATACGTGTGTTCTTGTTTGTTTTGCTGGAAAACAAGACACTCTCGAACATACTGTAGAACATCAGCCTTAAGCCCTTTCCAAGTGAGCCTTTCTTGAACTGCCTTATAGGTCTTGAAGTATCCAGGATGGTTGATTGTGGGTGAATCATGAAGCGTTTGCAAAATCAGCTTCTTAACCTTAGATCCTGGGACCAAATAGATTCTATTTTTGTAAATGATTAGATCATTTACAAGTGTATACCTGGTATCTATTGTTTTCCCTTCCGTTATATTCGAGGCCCATGTATCCCTAGCATATTTTGTTATAATCAAATGTCGCCAATCCTCTGATATCTGAATTATAGACGTGAGATGTGGCCGACGGGAGAGAGCATCTACGACAACATTTTGAGTACCTTTGACATATGTGATGTCAAAGTCATACACCTACAACTTACTCACCCATTTTTGTTGGCAATCATTCAAATCTCGCTGTCCCAAAAAGTGTTTTAGACTGTTATGATCCGTTTTAATACAAAATCTGCTACCCACCAAGTATTGTCTAAATTTAGCCAAAGCATGCATGATGGCTAACATCTCTTTGTCATAGATGCTAAATGACCTCTCAAGTCCTCTAAATTTTCTGCTTTCATAAGCAATTGGGTGCTTATCCTGCATGAGTACAGCACCCACTCCTCCAGATGCATCACATTGAAGCTCAAATGGCTTCGAGAAATTAGGTAATGCTAAAATAGGACATGTAGTCATTATCTCCTTAAATCTCATGAAACACTCCTGTGTCTCCTGTGTCCACACAAATGCCCCCTTCTTCAACAAATCTGTCATGGGTGCAGCCAGTTGTGAATAGCCATTGACAAACCTGTGATAAAACCCACATAACCCAAGTAACCCCGTCAACTGTGTAGGGTTCTTTGGTGGTGGCCAATCAACAATAGCACAGATCTTTTTAAGATCCATCTGAACTCCATCCGCACTGATGATATGTCCTAAATATAAAATTTTGGTCATGCCTAGATCACATTTGGATTCCTTGGCATACAAGGCTTCCTTCTGCAGAATACTCAACACTGTCTCTAAATGCTCAAGATGTTCTTGCCATGACCTACTGTATACTAAAATGTCATCAAAGAATACTAATACAAATTTTCTTAATTGGTGATGGAAAACCCTATTCATCATGGATTGGAAAGTGGCAGGTGCATTAGTCAATCCAAAAGGCATAACTATAAACTCAAAATGCCCACAATGACATTTGAAAGCAATTTTCTCAATGTCTTGTTCCCTCACCCTGATCTGATGGTACCCTGATCTTAAGTCAATTTTTGAAAAGTAACAAGCCCCATGCAATTCATCTATCAACTCATCAATGTGTGGGATAGGATACCTATTCTTAATAGTTCTTTTATTTAACAATTTGTAGTCAATACACATTCAGAGAGTGCCATCTTTCTTTTTAACTAAAACAATAGAAGATGCAAAAGGTGACTTACTTGGTCAGATGTGCCCCATGACCAGCAACTCCTTTATGGTCCGTTCGATTTCATCCTTGAGCTGCTTCGAATGTCGATACGGTGTGATCATGATAGGCTTAGCGCCTTCTTCTAATTCAATGATATGATCAATGCCTCTATCCGATGGTCGGCCTAGTGGAATCTCATTGAATACCTTTTTATAAGTACTTCTCAACCTTTGAATATCCGGATGATATTCAATCTTGTGCTGGTCCACCTGTGTAGGCATCAAGGTACACATAGCTGCCCACTCTATGTCATTATGCCTAGCTAGCCTTTCCATTCTCCTAAGTGAAATAGTCTTAAAATCATCATCACAAAGAGCCTTCAGCACATGAGTTCTGCCATCGACCTCAAATCGTATCTCCATATCTTTAAGTCTTAAAGTAATTTCCTCCAACGAATGCAGCCACTACATTCCTAGTAGTATGTCCATATCACCCATATTGACCACATGGTAGTCTGCTTTGAATTCATAATTGTTCAAGCGTAGGGGTAGATCATATACCATTTTATTACATCTCAAGATAAATCCATCCGCCACCTTGACTCTAAGCCCATCGCACTCCTCAGTAGTAAGCCCACGCCTTTCTACAAAGTGTGTATCAATGAAGTTGTGTGTGGCACCAGTATCCAAGAGTGTAACCACCTTTTGACCAGCCAATACACCTCTAAGTTTGAAAGACCCTTCTCTCTGAATGCTTGATAGGCGTGCCTCTTGTGAATGTAATTCTACCCCCTCTTTTAGTTCCAAATTGTCTCCCTCTTGTTCATGCTCTATACCATCAGGATCATGGTATTCTGATGTGTCTAAGTCTGAATCTTCATAATAAACCCACATCATTCTGTTGGCCTTCCCCTTAGGCCTCATAGGACAATCATGACCAAACTCATAAGGACCTTTACAGTAAAAACACAACTTTTTATTATGTAGGTCATTAAGAGTTTCCTTATCTAATGATGTAGGTGACTTACCCTTTGCGTCATCTTTACCTTTACTGACTCCTCCTCTATTATCTCTAAATGTTGAAGTGCTTTTAGGGCTGAACTTGTTTGCTGGTGCTGCAAGTTCCATACTTCGGCTTTTCTTCATGGCTTCCTGGAATGTGGCAGGATTAAAGGCCTTGACCCACCCTTTGAGAGGTTCAGTCAACCCAACTATAAATAGCATGATTATCCTTCATTCTGAGATATCAGGTACCATTGCCGCTAATTTTTGGAAGTCATTAATATAATTATCAAGTGAACCATGCTGTTTTAATTGTGCTAGTTCACAGAAATTTACCTTAGGGTATTTGACATCGAACCTTTCGATCAATTTGTTGGTAAACTCCTCATAGGTAGTGATGTGGTTGTGTCCCAGAGTGACCAACCCATGGTACCACCACTCGTGACCAGCTCCTTCAAGGTGTAATGTAGCAAACTTTATGGCATCCTCCTCAGCCATTGGTTTTAGAGAAAGATAATTATCTAATTTTTGAATCCAAGACCTTGCTGTACACCTATTACTTCCATCATAGTTAGGCATAGAAACCTTACCAAGTGCTTGTCGATAATCATTCCTTGGCACGTGGGGATCATTTCTTCCTCCTCTCTTATTTTTATGGTTCATGAACTGGTCAAAAGTCCATATTTGTCATATATCAGGAGGGAGAGTGGTATACTCTAAGTAGGCCTGTCTAGCCTCCTCACCAAATGGAGTAGCTGGAGCAACATGTAACTGTTCTTCCCTGGGTGTGAAGGTGGGAAAAAGAGGTCTAGAGGCTGATCCTCTAGTGTTTCCAGCATGTTGTACGGACCTTTCCTCATTGACTCCACTATGCTCTGCTGTGTGCTGATGACCCTAATCGGGAATGGCTTGCTGGTCCATTCTAACCAATAAACGTGACATCATATCAAGCATGTTGTCAAATTTTCTTTCAGCACTTGTCTCTCTATCTTCTTCTGCCATATTTTGAATTGATTTTTCGGTGTCCCTCAACGCTTCTGGCAATGTATCTTCCATTATTTGTGGATTCTGATGAGGTTGCCTCCACTGCCCCCGACTGTAATACCTAATTTCTCTATCGCTCATCTGCTATTTAGCAGACCACAAGATGGCAGGGTGATGGCTCTGATACCACTGTAATGACCCTTACTAATAGGCTCACTAAAAACACTGGTTTTATACTAAGGAATTTTGTCAAACACTTTACAGAATATCAGAAATTATATTGCATTAAGAATTTTGTCAAAAATATCACTGAATGCAGCTTTGTAATTTCGTTAAACAGTTTACAATCAGTTTAATTATCTCACTAAAATTTCTAAAAAATTATAGCCTTTATTATAATATCGTTATGGCTATTTTAGCCTTACAAAAAGATCAGATAAATATTCTAAAAGCCTATTACATGAATTTAGAAATAAAAACTTGTTGTTTTGGCACAAAAACTTGAAACTGTTTGCTTCCCAAAATTGACCAGTCGTTGTGCCAAAAAGTACAGCACGGGTACAGTCCGTACGATGTCGTACAGATATCGTCTGTACAATACAGACTAGTACGGAATATGATTTTTGGCCTTCAAAATTTCATCCCTAAATCTGATGCCTTCCACAAAATTTTATAAATTTAAATCACCCTTTTTCTTACAGCGCACCGTACACTTGCTGAGGTCACTAGAAAAGTCTGTTGCTAGTACAGACTTGCAGGTACAGGCCATACCTGTATGGAATGTAGTAAATTATGGTCCCTGTCAATAAGCTGCTGATATATTCACCCCACCAATGGCTTCAAATTGATAAAATCAAACCTGAATGTTTAGCATGAAACAGTTGGATGCTATCTCCAATGTGCAACCCTTCGAAAGATCTCTCACTTCCTCAGTTATGCAAATCACTTGAGAGGTATCATTCTCAAGGATTAATCTGAGAATATGCAGACTCTGAAGTCTCCAAATGCTCGAGAAGATGCAATGATCAATAAAATGAACTGGATGCCAAATACATAACCCATAGGGTCTATTTATGCACTTTGTCGGAACTTCCAAGAGTTTCCGTAATACATCACACAAAACTTATTATACTTTTTAAATAAAAACTAATTTTATAAAAATAAAATAAAAGTGCATTTTAAAATTAAAATATAGCAATTTGGCCTTCATAATAAAATATACTATCTCCCGAATCATCGTGAGCCATCGAATTGCAAAAATGACCCTCTCACCACCTTTATCTGCCTACGAGAGTCAGGAATAGGCAAATCCGCGTGAAATGTCGAGTCGCCCTAGAGAGGGGACATGACAGTAATTTAGGTTCTGAAGTTTTAGGATTCAAGTGGAATAATGCTCACAATGAAAAACATTAAATTTTGCTTGCCCAGATGTGACATTGTTTGCTACCTATATAACTTTAAAATAATAAGTATCACTCATGAAATTTTAATGTGGAAAAACTTGCAAGATTTATTGCATGAAGATGACCCTAGACTCTAGAGGATTAATGATGTGGTGTTGGTCTTCCCTATGAAAGTCTTAATGAAAATGCATTTTACAATTTATTTTAATTGAAATTAGAATTTTCCACTTAATGGCGATGATGCATTTATATTTATATAGAGAATAGGTATATGACTATTGACAAGGGGAGTGAAACCATCAACATGTGAAAAAATATATTTGTTCACCATAGAATGAACCATAGACCAACCAGTAGATCAGTACATAATTGTCAAATATTTTAGGCTTCGAGTAGAATATGGCCTCACATTCTAAAATATTAAATTCATCTTGTCCGTATATAATATTGTTTGTTATCTACATAACTTTAAAATATTACATCTCACTCATGAGCTTTAACATTGTACAAAATCAAAGTATAAATAATTACAATATACCTTTGCTTTACGAAAATAAAAAATTACATCACTCACATCGTATAAATAAAATTATGTTTATAATATTAATGTATATAATAACTAATAATAACATATAAATAATATTAATATATATTTATAATGATAATATAATATAACCACCCACACACACACACACACACATGATTGAGGGTTGATAGGTCACTCCCATGTTTTATTTTAAAAACATCCGGATTACAAAAAGACCACTAGTCCCTTGAATCTAAAGAGAACAAGAGAGACCAAAAATAGGCCCAAACGAGGTCAATAACCAATAGAGATACAATCCTAAACTAGATGAAACCAACATGCAGTGTGGCCTCACTCCACCTTCTGAGAACCTTTGCATGGCTTCCTACTTCCACCCAAAATTCTACCTTTCCCTTTCAAGTTACAAGATCGCAAAATACAAGGAGTTGGTTCCAAAGCTAACCACCCCTTCTTATTTTTCTTAACCACTATCCATTCCTCAACTAGTTGCAGAGAATCATTACTAAATAACCTATCCAACTTGGACTAAGTTCCCAATAACCTTGTCTCTATCAATTTGATATTTAACAACCTTTATTGGAGAATAAATAATTGTTGTTTATTATTTTTTGTTGTATTGATTTTTGTCTGCAAAGATTGTAAAATGAGAAGGGAGGGCATCCTTCCACCAAGGAATCACTTTATTTTGTTTGGGGTTGGGATAATTAACCACCAAATTCCCAACGTCAAAGAATTTTTGGCATATAAAAGTGATTCCTTCGTAATCTATGCACTGAATCCAGCAATGATCTTTGATTTTTAGGTTAATGTTTGCTAGGAGTTTCTATGAAATATCCATCACCACCAAAATCTAGGTGAAGGTGGTGTGTAGGAAGCCAGTAGTTGAGGCGTCTATTATCAACGATTCACCTAATCCATTCCCAATGCTCGAGAGGTAGGAAGTCAACCAAAATTACAAAGGGAGGTGTAACAGACAAATCCGCACGTGATTATTTGTTAAAGTTTCCAATAGGGAATAGAAATCAACAAACCAGAGTTTTCAAAAAAGTAGATGGCCATGTCTTGTCCTATAGAACTCTAGCTTGGTCATTCAAATAATCAAAGATTGTGATAAATAATCCATTTACACGTAGATAGATCACCAAGTTATCCTCCACACGCAGTTCCCAGTTTTAAAAGACCAAGATGTGTAAAACTAGTAGGCTAGGCCAATCCATGTTGAATATGTAAATGAGCCCCCTAGAGATAAACCATTCTTCATTCCTGATAATTTCCTCAAACACTTCATCCCAAAAGTAGAGTGAAGGGTTGTTATCCACTACCTGGAGAGGAGGCTCCATTCTATCTTCTAGGGTTACTGGCTTAACAAAAAAATCCACGAAGGATTTCCCTAACCCTTCGCTTTCTTTGACAACCCATGCAACCTATGGCACCCATCCATGCCTACAATAGACCTCTCCAGGTCTGTTCCAGTCTGACTAGGCAAGGAGGGTTTCATTGACGTGCTGCCAGCTACCCATCCTGTCTCAGAAGTTGTAACCTGTCTTGGCTGAGAATTGTGGTTTGCCAATACCATTTTTACCAATTTCGAAGCTACTTCCCCCAAGAGCCCCCGTTTGAGAGCCTCTATCGGCTTTACTTCAGTTTTCAAAGCCGATCGAGGGCATGCATTAACCTGCCCAATAACTGTTGGTATCCCCACAACCCATTCCTCTATTTCAGTTGCTGATGGATTGTAAACCCTACAGGTAAGGTCCTAAAGAAAAATTAAGCTCTAGCCTGACTGCGTATTCCAATCTCGATTGTGTTATTATAATATTCTATAATATTAATATTATATTATTATTATCATATTAATATGTTTGGCTATACAATATTTATAAAATATAGTATTACTAATAATATATTATATTATTATAATATATATGTTTTGATACTAACAATATATACACATACACATACATATAAACTATATTAATTATGTCATATATTATTTTATTAGAGTAATAATTAATATATTAAATATGTTTAATAATGAATTATATTACTAATAAAAATAAAAAAATATAAATATAATATATTATATATATTAAATATTAACATATATAAAATACAATATTTAAAAAAAATATTATATAATATATCATTATATTATAATTATAAATATATATTAATATATTAACATACATATTAATATTATTCTAATAAAAACCCATAATATACATAGTTATATATAATATATTAATATTATAATAATAATAAATATTTTTATTATATATTTGATTACATATATTATTAACAATATACACTATATATATATTACATTAACAGTTAGTATATATATATATATATATATATATATATATATATATATATATATATATATATATATATAACTCAATGTCTTGTTCTCACATCAGCAACATTATAATGATGCTTCAATCAACACATCATATGTAGAGCCTACCATCATTAAATCAACACTCATGACATCCTCACCCAGCCTTGATAATAGAAAACAACCAATCAAATATGTTGACACTTTGTAAGCTACAAACCCCTCTATGATGTTTGCATGTCATGTAGATCCACTAACTACCCTCAATCTAGGTTTGGTGTATGATATGGGCCATCTAATGTATGATACCACCTGAAATGCCTTGTGATTGGCTATCAACATCACCACTCAAGTAATCGTAAAATATTTGATCACTTGCATGTTATTAACATTTGGAGCATTTAAATCGGGGTTAACAACATACAAAAATACTTAACTCAGACACCTAGAAGAAATGGCAAGGTAATAAAAAACATGAAAGTGGTGAAATATTTAAATGTACACTAGAAAATGACAATGAGTGACAATGATAAGGTATTTCAGGTGATACCATATGTTAGGGGCATATTTTACACCAAACCCAGATTAAGGTAGTGGTTGGATTTACATGCCCTACAACACCCATTGCAAAGGGGTTCGTAGCTTGCAGGATAGCAACATTTTTTATTCATCATTTTATATTGTTGAGGGTGGACGAGGATGTCATGAGATTTGATTTGATTAAAAATAAGACTCCATGTCTAATGTACGGCTCCAATCAATGATGTAATGTCATTAATGTGGAGACAAGACATTGAGGTCCCAAAGTCTATCTTGTTACTTCCATTCATCAATGATGAGAATATATTTCTACCTAAAAATAAAAAATTACATGTCTTTTGGTTTTCCTTGCATCCTCAAGGCAATTACTAGTTATATAGTTAGCATGAAGAATTTTCCTTCTTTTTGACATGAACGCTCAATAGATGCTTTGGAGACTTTTTTAACCAATTAGCAAATGATGAAAATCATGCTTATAGTGATGATAACATATATAACAAAAATTAGTTATATCAAAAAAATGCAATGTCTAAACGTTGCAAGTACATCCACAATGAAATACGGAGCAAATTATTAGCACCTTAGAAGGAATTGTCCCAAAGGTGAAGTCATGTCAAAAGGGATGTAATATTTTGATTTTGTAAAGCAAGGTTTTATAAAATGAGGGAGTGTAAATTGGTATGGCTATTGACCCCATCATAGTTTTTGTGTACAAAGTTAACTAACAATTTTATTTTATTTTTTTGTGGAGTCAATAGTGGAAAATGAGGTTGTGTGTTTCTTCATATGGCATGGCAATGTGTTGTACAAGGAGATGTTGTGTTTAATGATGAATTTGAGCAATGACAAAGTAGTGGCAAAGGGGAAATCCATAAAAAACATGCAAGTACTTAAATATTTTAAGGTGAGTTGAGCGGTGATAGTGAGGGGCAATGACAAGGAAGTTTAGATGGTATTGTACACCAGAGGGCCCATATCGTACACTAGATCTAGATTCAAGGCAACTACTAGATTAACATGCCCTACATCCATTGAAATAGGTTTTGCAGCGTACAGGGAGTCAACATATTTGATTGGTCATTTCCTATTATCAAGAATGGATGTAGATGTCATGAGAGTTGATTTGATTGTGGCAGGGCTCCATATTTAATGTACAACATGAGTGATCATTATAATGCTACTCACGTGAGAACAAAACATTAAAGTTCTGAAAACTATATTTATATATTTTAACTATAAATATAATAGATTGTATATTTATATAAATAAATATTATTATATATATATATAATACTTTACATATACTACTATATATATTATTAATAATATGTAAGAGACCAATTTTTAGTCGATTGAATAATGATGGTGTTGGAAATGGCGAGTGATGAGCAAAGGCGTGTGGAAATTAATGGCGAGGGGCGAGCAGAGCTGAGTTAAGAGAAGACAAACGAGCGACGCGTGGATGGTGAGCTTCAGAACCCCTTGGAGAAGGAAAGCAAAGTGATGGCAAAGGTTGCAAGGAAGCACAATCTAGGGCATCATTGAGAGGAGAAAGGGGATTCATCTTCTCTTTCGGAGAACAAGATTTTTCTAGATTGCCCTAATTCTTATATAACCCCTATCACAATTACAAAAAGTTCTATAGGAGATCATTCTTCAGGCTAACCCTTTTTATACTCCCTGTTTGATTATAAGTTCCCCGCTAGATGGCCTAGCCAAGACTGGGGTTGAGTCTGACCGAGGTGATGATAATCTCCCTCAATTGGAATTTGAACGATCTGGTTTGACCTCTAACATTCAGACTTTACAAGAGGAGGCATTGGTCCCTGTCGCACTTGGAGATGTTGTAATGGATTTTTTTCATCACCTCATTATATGGAAATCGATGATGGTTTCCTCCAAGCTATAGAACTGGACAAAGGAAGTAGATCACTAGTTTGTTGGGTTCTGCGAAAATAGACCTATGTAGAAAGATTCATCAATTGGATTAAGTCTACTTGGCACAAGGTGTCTGGTCCCATAGTTTTTATGTTAATAAATGAATTCTTCTTGGTCTAGTTCAATTATGAGGAAGACAAAGAATATATCTTACTGAGCGCCTGGATTCATTTATTTTGTCCTATGAATGTAGTTATATCTTACGTTATAGTTTGGATTCGACTATATAAGCTTCCACTTATAGTGTGATATCCTTCACTGATCTAGTAAATGATATCTAAAGTTGGCCATTTTGTTAAATTGGACGATGATCCATCTTTGTTCCATTAGAACTTTGTTTGGGTATGTGTTATGGTCGATTTTAATAAACCTATCTATCACTCTACTAAGTTGTCATCGTCAAAGGGTAACTGGGTTCAATTATTTAATATCGAAGGCCTATCGTGTTGATGTTTTCATTGTAACAAATTACGGCATATGTTGGTGGATTGATCCTCTACTTAATCCTCTAGTTTCCGGCCTTCCCAGCTCTTAAAATGAAAAAACGTGGTTTTCTATAGCCCAGCATTAGAGAAAGGCTTTCCGCAATGTTCTGACCATCGTTCTCCTCCAATGGGCAGCAAGCTTCAGGCATCTCGTCAAAGTTTACTAGGGCATACTTGAAACATGGATTTTAAATCTCCATCTCCTCCTGCGAGTAGCATAATCTGGGTCTCTCCTTAGGGTCTCCCTGCGCTCTCATGTATCATGAATCCTAAAGTGTTAGTGTCTCAATAGAAATAGGGTCTATCAAATATTTTCAATCGCTTGAGGATTAGATGAGCCCACATGAATCATTGATGGTGGATCGTTTGAGTACTTTTGGTGATTCTTTTGTTCAAGCACCTATGGATGGCATTGTGTCTTTTCTTTCAATTGTCGTTGTGTCTCAGCTATGCTAGTATCCAATGCTTAGATCTTTTAACTGAAATCAATAGTTAGAGTTAGAAACAATAGTCCTTTGGTGCCGGCTACAAATATATTACCTTATTTGGGGAAAGACGGATCTCAGCTTCATATTGTTTCTTTACCAGATCAATATTTGCTTTAGGTGTTAGACGAGGCAATCGTTCAATGGTTGGGAGTGGGTTCAAAGAATTAGGTGGTCTGTCAAAAGTTAGAAGTAGATTTGGTGCAATAAGGTTTGAATTGTAACGAGGAAATAAGTGTAGTCATGGAGCACCAATTTATGCAGATTAATGGGGAGGATCAGGGTTCTCTTCCATGTGATGAAATAGCATCTATTGAGATCCATACTCTTGCTCTGACCTAATCTCTCCTCATCAAACCAAATTGTGGTACTCAAAGGCATAGAGGAAGGAAAAATGAAGCTAAGAGACTAGAGTTGGATGCTATGCTTGCCATTGATGAAGGCTCGCAGTGAACTTTGGATTCCCTTCTCTCTCGAGGAAGAAGGAGAGCAAACTCCTCACCTTGGGAGAAGGCCTTTTTAAATGGTGGTTATATACTTAAGAGTCTAGTGTTTTGTACTTCTTATCAGTATTTAGTCTTTTAGCGGTTGGTTTTTTGGGATACCTATTTGATAGTGTGAGGTTGCTTGATTGAAGGGTTCACTTGTAATCATTTTTTTGTTTTTTAAAATCTCTTTATCGAGAAAGAGGATATATATATATATATATATATATATATATAAAGCCTCTTTCTCGATAAAGAGATTTAAAAAAACAAAGAAATATGTGTGTATATATATATATATATATATATATATATATATATGGGTATAAATAGGATAATGAGGAATAAAAATGGGGCTTAAAGTGATATTTTTTTCTTAAAATAACAATAGTTGAATTTGGAGAGAATTTTAGAGATGTACTTAGAAATATAATTTTATATTAATATCATAATATAAATTGTGGTATTTTGATTGTAGTTTCTAAACATGTAATATTTTTCAAGACTTAAATAAAAGTCTGTGGAATTGATGCATTTCTTTCAATGACATGGTATTTAAATTCTCTCCAAATTCAACTATTGTTATTTTAAGAAAAAAATATCACTTTAAGCCCCATTTTTATTCCTCATTATCCTATTTATACCCATATATATATATATATATATATATATATATATATATATATATATAAGTGCATATATACATATTTCTTTGTTTTTTTAAATCTCTTTATCGAGAAAGAGGCTTTATATATATATATATATATATATATATATATATATATATATATATAAAGCCTCTTTCTCGATAAAGAGATTTAAAAAAACAAAGAAATATGTATATATGCACTTATATATATATATATATATATATATATATATATATATATATATATATATGGGTATAAATAGGATAATGAGGAATAAAAATGGGGCTTAAAGTGATATTTTTTTCTTAAAATAACAATAGTTGAATTTGGAGAGAATTTTAGAGATGTACTTAGAAATATAATTTTATATTAATATCATAATATAAATTGTGGTATTTTGATTGTAGTTTCTAAACATGTAATATTTTTCAAGACTTAAATAAAAGTCTGTGGAATTGATGCATTTCTTTCAATGACATGGTATTTTTTTGTGAAAACATAAGGAGACCGCATGTGTTCAAACATGGTTTTTTAGAGTAAATGAATGCATTTTTATATGAAATTTCATAAATAGATGGAGAAAATGTCAAATATTGTTGATAATACTTTTAATTGATTTTTAACGTGTGTGTGTGTGTATATAATTGAAAGTGTACAAACACAAAGTTTTGACCTTAACTTCATGAAAATCATTATTTTTAAAGCAACTCCAATGATGTGTAGATTGTTAATAAATATGTTTTATAAATTTTTGATTAATGGTCAAAATTAATATTATTATAATAAAAAATCATAATATATATAATATATTAATATTATAATAACAATAATTATTTTTATTATATATTTGATTACATATATTATTACAATATACACTATATATTATATTAACATTTAGTATATACATAGTTATTAACATATAATATAATTATCTATATAATATACAATATACTATTATAATATATTATATTTAAAATTTGTGTGTGTGTGTGTGTGTGTATCAAAAACTCAATGCCTTATTCCCACATCAGTGACATTATAGTGATGTTCTAATAAACACATCATATGTGAAGGCTACTATAATTAAATAAACACTCATGACATCATCACCTACCCTTGATAATAAAAAATAACCAATCAAATATGCCGATACCTTGTAAGCTACAAACCCCAATACGATGTTTGCATGTCATGTAGATCCACTAACTACCTTGAATCTAGGTTTGGTGTATGATATGGTCCCTCTAATGTATGATATCATCTCAAATACCCTGTGATTAGCCCTCACCATCACCACTCAAGTCATTGTAAAATATTTCATCACTTGCATGTTATTAACATCTAGTGCAATTAAATCAAGGTTAATAATATATGGAAACACTAAACTTGGAACCCTAGAAGAAAGGGCAAGGTAATAAAAAACATGAAAGTGGTGAAATATTTCAATATACACTAGGTAATGATAGGGAGTGGCAAGGACAAGATATTTGAGGTGATACTATATGCTAGGACATATTTTACACCAAACCTAGATTTAGGTAGTGGTTGGATTCCATGCCTTGCATCACCCATTGAAAAAGGGTTCATAGCTAGTAGGGTGGAAACATTTTATATTGTTTAAGGTGGATGAAGATGTCATGAGATTTGATTTAATTAAAATAAGACTCCATGTCTGATGTATGTCTCAAATTAATGATGCAATATCATTTATGTGGGGACAAGACATTGAGGTCCTAAAGTCTATCTTGTTGCTTCCATTCATCAATGTTGAGAATATATTTCCACCTAAAAATAAAAAATTATGTGTCTTCTGGCATTCCTTACACCATTGAGGTAACTACTAGTTATATAGTTAGCATAAAGGATTTTTATTATTTTTGGCATGAATGTTCACTAGATGCTTTGGAAATTATTTTAACCAATCAACAAATGATAAAAATCATGATTAAAGTGATGATAACATATCTAACAAAAATTAGTTATATCAAAAAAAGACAACCTAAACATTGCAAGTACATTCACACACACACATATCTCTCTCTCTCTCTCTCTCTCTCTCTCTCTCTCTCTCTCTCTCTCTGTGTGTGTGTGTGTGTGTGTGTGTGTGTGTGTGTTTTAAAAATAATGAAATTTACCTAATCAAATGAGTCTCTAAAGACAAAAAAACACATAACATTATTTAAAAATATGTGGACTACTCCATGATAGGTTTTAGGCTAGATTCAGACCCCTTAGCGTAAATCTAAACTAATTTTGGAGGGAAGTGTAAAATTCAAAAGTAAGTCTCCTACAAAGGGTGTACGCCCTTTGCATGACCACAAGGGCCACTTAACATAATTGGTCATTTGGTACTGATTCTAAATAGGGCATATGTGTTTTATAAAAGGGTTCACACTCTTTATAGTTCATAAATTTTACACCCTTAGAAGACCACAAAGGCTAATCAATGTAATTGTTCATTTAGAACTACTTCCAAATAGGGTGTGAACACTTTCTAAAAGGGTGTACTCCCTTCAAGTAGTTCATGGATTTTACTTGTTTACCCATAAATTTTACTCATTTATTTTGTATTTTAAAAACTTAGAACTAGTTTTTCTTGTTGACACTAAAAATTGTGTAAATTCTCCATTCACTATGCCTTAATTACTATAAATTATTCAATTTTTATTCTACTTGGATTTATTTGTTCAAAGATAAATCACAAGTAGGGTAGTCACTATATAATACCAATTAAGTAAATAACAAATGAGGAGATTGAAATAAGAGAGAAAAAGAAATAAAAAAAGACAACAAGATAGGAAAGCATCCATAAGAGCTTCTTTACAAGGTGAAGGTACTTCCTCCACACCAGGTAATACTTCAAATGAAAATAACATGTCAAATTATATGAAATTTAATTTAAATATGTCTTAAAATGAGATAATATAAATTAATCTATCCTTGTTGAATGATTAAATTTAAAATATAGAACATGCAACTAATGAATTTGCATTAAGTGATGAAACACATGGGGAAACACAATATAATGAATCATCCATTTATAATGAAGTTTTTGAACATGGTGATAATCAACATCACATAATGACACCAATCCATCTCTCTCCCAATTAAGATGAATTCACTTCACCTATAGAGTATAATGTTAACCAACACTCTAATATCCCTTCTATGGTTGAAGTGTTAACACTATTTGATTTAATTAAAAAATTAGATCCTAGACCTACACCTTCAAGGATAATGTGATGAACACGAAGGTATTTTATTAAAATATATGAGAAAATAATAGAACCCATGCAAGGTAAAATTTCAAAAATAGCAATTCAATGGCATGCTCAATGTATCTGAGACTATGCCTTTGAGAAGAAAAGCCATACAAAATGATGTTAACTATTTGTTCAAATAATAAAAATATAAAAAAAAAATCCACATGATGCATAATTTAGGGTTAAGATCAATCAATACAGAGGGAAGGAATAATGCAATAATAAAAAATATATTTAATGCATTTAATAGAATAGGCAATGTGACCCAAAAATATATATTAATGTGGCAGGATGAGTAACAAAATTATTTTCCACTCCATTTGAGGTTCAAAATCTAATTCATACACTATTTATACTATGGATATGGCACATTTTTATTTGGTCTATATGGAATTTCATTGGAATGAATATGAATCAAAAAATGGGTTGACGAATGGTATTGTAGAGCTCTAACACGTATGGAGACTATAAATTCATTCCAACCACTAGGGGAACATGAAATGCATCATTAGTTGACTTTGAACACATATCATATCTTATGCAACCAGGTAAATATTATTATAATTTAAATGTAGCCTTAAACATTAGTGATCTATTATTTTTTTCTTGCATTTCCTTAAATTTGGTTATACTTTAAATTTAGAGATATTTTTTGTAGTAATTTCACTTGAGGAAAATGATGAGGGAATAGGATACTACTTGTCTTGGATGGATAAGACCTAGTTATCCTACTAGATTTTTGGTGTTTATAATAACTTGGTTTCATAAATAATTTCATAAAAAAGTAAAGTAATGGTTATTTGAGGATTTTTAAATGAATAGGGTGATGATTCATTATTAAAATTTGGTTATCACTACAAATATTTATATGATCAAAATTCATTGAAAGACTCACAACAAATTTTTGTGGAAATTTTGTGAATCTGAGCATGAAGCAATTTTTTAACACTTAAAAACAACCCTGATCCTAAAGGTACATTGGATTCACTTGGTAATGTTAGTATTCAATGTGTCTGACATTTTAAATTACTAAAGTTAACTTATTTTATTTATTGCATTTTATTTTCTAATTATTTTATCATTATGTGTTTTCATTTGTATTTGAAATTTTTACTAATAGACTTAATGTAGGTTAGTAGTACTAGATGAGATTTCACCTTCACGTGGTCGATGATGTGAGTAGAGAAGATTATCCTCTTGAAACAAAAAAAAGCCTATAAATAATGAATTTTGAATAGAAAATTTTCATCCTCATCCTAAGTGGCATAAAATCCTCCAAGAGGTGCTTATATAACTCTCTCATGAAGTTTTAGGTGATGACGATTCATCTCTACCCATCATAATTCTCGTGCAATGCCCACCTAAACTTCAATCCATTTTTACACTCAATGACAAGAAGATTCTCTTGAGGGATGCATCTAACCACCTAAAAATGTTGATATTTTGAGGTAATAAAGAGTTTATGGAGACTATTTAAGTGTTTATACACCCATCTAAATGTGTTTGAAAATATTGGGCTAGCGAGTCAAAATATATGTTACCCACTAACCAACTTTTGGTCCCTTAATAGAGATTTGGCTCTGAGATAAAATGCACCATCATGTATCCTAAGATTTGAGTGGTAGATAATCATTTATGATGTGCTTATAGGACTCACCCATGTGCTTATGGGAGCTTAGTGAACTTCTATTTGAGAAGCCAACTTCACACCTTAATAACTTTTACTACGGTCAATATCATGACCTAAAATTTGAGCCATATGACCTTCTTTCATATAGAAATCCATCTATATATCAAGTTGCTCCTATAACCTTCATGTGTGTGAAATATAACTCTATAAAACTAATTACTTGGATCTTCTTGAATTTAGACATTAAGGTCATATTCATTTCTTGATGTCAATCTGTGATATGATTAAATTCACAATGTTATATCTCCTTTGCAAATTTGGCTACATATAAACATTATAAAATACCTTGGAAGCCAACTTTACAAAGTGATATATTTTGATTTGATCACCTGCATGATTTGAAACTTGGACCATAATAACTTAGGACCAATGTGATTATACCCATATGACCAACTCCCCCTGACTCATCTATATATGTCAATGGTGACATCAACAAACTACCTACTCAAATTTTTCTATCACAAAATAAATTATTCCAAAATGAACATAATGAATAACTGGATGAATATCATGCACTTATACAAGCTGTCCAATTATCCTAGACCTCTAATAGGACCCCTCACACATACTCAATACTTTAGACCTATCCTTAATCATGTCAAAACTAAAGATCAACCAATCCTACTTCAAGCATATTAGGACAAGCACATTGTACACTTTGTCTTTGACACTTAGACTATGAAGACACTTCATCCACTCACCTAGACACCTCCATGACATCACTAACAACTCTCCAACATAATATTAATCACTAGATGTTTTGGTTACATTGATGATATTTATTGATTGTTTATAATGGATAAATTTAGTTTTTTTTATTTCATTAAGGATTAAAATGATATTGTTTCCTAAGAGATAAAAAAAAATGGTATTTTATATCATGTCTTGAGAGATAGATCATATTTTCTCTTGAGAGACACAAATGATATTATATCTCAAGAGACAAAATAATTAGTATTCTATATTATCTTTGGTGAGACAATAATTAGACACACCTACTTTGAGATAATATTAGAGACAATACACAACTTTTTTCCCCTCAATTTAAGATGATTTATTGAAGTATTATCTCTAATATTGTCTCAAAACATCCCTATTTGTTGTAGCATTTCATGAAATTTAATTTAGATATGTCTTAAAATGAGATACTATAGCTTAATCAATCCTTATCGAATGATAAAATTTAAAATGTATAGCATGCAACTAATGAATTTTCATTGAGTGAGGAAACACATGGATAAACATAATATAATGAAACATCCATGCATAATGAAAATTTTAAGCATGATGATAATCAACATCACGTAATAACCCCAATTAATCTCTCTCCCAACGAAGAGGAATTCATTTTGCTTATAGAGTCTAATGTTAACCAACACTTTAACATCCCTTCTATGGATGAAGTGCTAACACCATTTAATTTAATAAAAATGTAGCTCCTAGACCCACATCTCCAAGGATAATGCAATGAACACCAAGGTATTTGATTAAAATATATGAGAAAATAATAGAACCCATGGAAAATAAAATTTCAAAAATAATAGTTCAACATCATGCTCAGTGTGTCTGAGGTTATGCCTTTGAGAAAAAAATCCATACAAAATGAAGTCAACTATTTGTTCAAATAATAAAAATATAAAAAATGTGACACATGATACATAATTTAGGGTTAAGAGCAAACAATAAAAATGGAAGGAATAATGAAATAGTAAATAATATATTTAATGTATTTCATACAATAGGTAATAGAACTAAACAAATATATAGTAATGTGGCAAAATGAGTAATAATGAAATATATATTTAGTAAGTCAACATCTAGATCTCAATTTCTTAGTCAAATAAGTACATCCTTAAACTTTATTAGAAAAACTCTAATAAATGCTATAAAAAGATGAACAAGATTTGATAACCCTTTACTCACATATTGTTGGGCATTTAGTGGTAGACTCCCACAAAAGGACAAGGTATTAGTTGAAAGAACAATATATTTGATTGATTTTTTTGTCATGACAACACAAGGTTCACATTTAATGTAAAATATGTTTCTAAAAGAAGAAAAGGTTCCAAAAATATCAATCACATACAAAATGTTTCTTGGACATGATACAAACATAATTTTATAAAAAGTATTTAAGTGAAAATTAATACTAGTCAAAGGTCATTTAAAGTGTGCAAGCCTTTCTACATTATAATCAACCAAACATGCACCACATTTTGTAGGATTCATGTTGAATTTACTATGATTTTTTTTTTTTTTTTTGTCATATACATTTTACTTTACATGCTGACGAGATTATGCAAGAATGTATGGTGGCTTCTCTACCTAAAACATCAAGAGAATTAATCTCAAGTCTTTTCTATCAAAGACATAAGGGATAATTTTGTTTTTCCAAAGAATTTTTAGATGAAATATATAACACTTTTTTTCGTTTGTCACATTTGACCAGCTATATACACAAATAAATTTTACATGAATTTCAAAAAAAAAAGTAGTTGATTTTAAGAAGTACAAATCTGTAAATTATGCAATAAAATATGGAAAAAGGTCATCAATATGTCAGTTGGTTATGGCCAAAGTATTTTTATCTTATTTCATTTTTGAATTCAATAAATATATTATTTACCAATATGTAAGACACACACACAAGGAAAAATGGTTAGATAATCAGTTCAAGTTATGAAAGGACTGCTTCCTAGTTGGGACCATTGTTTCGGTTGTGGAGTTTGATTAAAATTACATACTAGAACCATAGAATGAGGTTCAAGCTTAGTACTATAATTTAATTCAAGTTGAAATTTTCATGCATATTACATTCAGACATGCCCCTGATAACACAGAGGACAACAAAAATATTTAGAGGGAACACAACTATTATATGAGCAATGACATATCACATTCACTAGAGTTTTTCCAAGGTTGTTTTGATATATTTAATATAAATATTAATTCAAGAGAAATCATATTTAATACACACTATATGTGGTTAGAAACTTGTGTAGGATAATTTAAGAATTATTGAATATTTTTTGGTTAAACAAGATGCATGAAAATAATGGGGTTCAACATTTTTGGATTTTCTTTGAGGTTATGCATGGAAAAGGGGAACATGATGGTGCTACTGCATGTGTAAAATTATCCCTTAAAAAAAACATGGTAAACATTAGGATTGTACTGATTTGATCAATGTTATAATTATTGTGACTTGGTGTAATGAAAAAAATTATTGTGGATCAAATAAAATATTTTCATGTGTGAATATTCTTTTAGTTAATCCAGGAATGAAAGAAAGAAATGTATAAATATTTCAATACATTACCCAAATTCAATTTTTTTCACTCCATTTGAATTGTAAAATCAAGTTCATGGACTATTTATACTATGGATATGGCACATTTTTATTTTCACTGTATATAGTTCCATTCGAATGAATGCGAGTCAAAATAATAGGTTGAAAAATTGTATTATAAACCCCTAACACCTATGGAGAGTAACGATTCATTACAACCACTAGGGGAACATAAAATTCATCATTAGTTGACTTTGAACACATATCAAATCTTGTATAACTAGGTAAATTTTATTTATAATTTAAATGTATCATTAAACATTAATGATATATTATTTTTTTCTTACATGTCCTAAAAATTTGATTATAACTTAAATGTGAGGAAAGTTTGTGTAGTGATTTCACTTGAAGACAATGATCAAGGAATAGACTACTACTTATCTCATTGTGGAGAGGCAAAAAAATTAACCACAACTATCATGAATGGAGAAGACCTAATTTATCCCACTAGCCCTGTGGTGTTTATAGGAATTTGGCTTCATTGATAATTTCATCAAAAAGAAAAGCAATGGTTATTTGAGGACTTTGAAATGAAAAGGATGATGCTTTATTATTCAAATTTGGTTATCACTACAAATATTCAAATGACCAAATTTCATGAAAAGCCTCACAAAAAAATATTGTGGAAAGTTTGTGAATTTGAGCATGAAGCAATTCTTGAAACACTTAAAAACATTCTCGATCCTGAAGGTACATTGGTTTCACTTGTTAAGGTTAGTATTCAATGTGTCTGACATTTTAAATTAATAAAGTTAACTTATTTGATTTAGTGTATTTTAATTTTTAATTAGTTTGTCATTATGTGTTTATCTATGCTTGAAATTTTTACTAATAGACTTAATGTATGTTAGTATTACCAAATGAAATTTCACCTTCTCGTGGTTGATGCTATGAATAGAGACAATTATCTACTTGAAAAATATAAAAGCCTATAAAATAATAAATTTTGAGTATAAAATTTTCTTCTTCACCTTACATGGCATGAAATCCTCTAGTGGGTGCTTAGATGACTATTTCATGCAATTGTAGGACCTGATAGTTTATCTCTACCCATCACGATTCTCATACAATGTCCACTTGAAGTTCAATCCATTTCTACACTCAAGGACAAGAAGATTCTCTAGAGAGATGTGTCTGACCAAATAAAACTATCATTTTGGGAGGCAACCGAGAGTGTATGGATACCATTTAAGTGTTTATACACCCATTTAAATGTGTTTGCAAATACTATTCATTGATTGGGCTAGTGAGTCAAAAGATATGTTATCCATTGACCAACTTTTGGCCCCTTAATAAATATTTGACTATGAGAGAAAATGCACCACCTTGTATACCATGCTCCAAGTGGTAGATAATCCTATATGATGTGCTTATAGGACTCACCCATGCAAATTTAGGAATTGATAGTTTGTCTCTGCCCCTCTTGGTTCCCCTGTAATGCATTCCCAAAGTTTATTTCTACACGTAGGTATGAGAAGCTTCTCTTGAGGGATAAATCTAACTACCTATAATTTCTAACCTTGGCAGGTGATGGAGAGTGTATAAAGTCCATTCAAGTGTTTATAAGCTCATTTTTCCATGGTTGGGAAGATGGCTCATCAATTGGGATAGAAATTTAAAATATATACTACCCACTAATCAAATTTTGGAGCCTTAAGAGAGATTTGGCTACGATAGAAAAAGTGTTTTAGTGTCTCCCTCATCTCAAGTGGTAGATAATCCTCTAGGGGTGATTTGAGTACTTGATCATGCATATTTAGGCACATATTTTTTGTCTCTACCCCACATAATTCTCTTATAACACTCACTTGAAGTTCACTCCATTTCTATACTCAGGGATGAAACATTTCTCTTGAGGTATGTGTCCAAATAGTTGTAATTATTTACCATATTAGGTTATAGAGAACACAAGGATTACATTTAAGAGTTCATATGCCCATTTGGATGTGTCTTTATATATATTTCATTGATTGGACTAGCAAGTCAAAAGAAACGCTACCCATTGACCAAATTTTGGTCACTTAAGAGATATTTGGTTGCAAAAGAACATACATTACCATGTCTCTCACATCCCAATTTTTAGATAATCTTATGGAAGACTCTCTCATGAAATTGTGGTTCATTTATACCCCTTACAATTCTTCATAACATCTTCCTAAAATTCTCTTTATTTATACACTTAGCGAAGAGAAGCTTATCTTAAGGCATACATTCACTCACCTAAAACTATCAACCTTAAGAGATGATATCAAATGGAAGGAGTCAATTCAAGCATTTATACACCCATATAGATATGTTTGTAAATATGGTTCATCGATTCAACAAGCTAGTCAAAAGAGACGCTACCCATTAATTAACTATTGGTCTCTTACAAGAGATTTGGTTGCAATAAAAAGTTCATCATCATGTCTCCCTCATCCTGTAGTAGAGAATCCTATAAGGGGTGATAAGAGGACTCTCCTATACAACTATAGGAACTAACTATTTATCTGTATCCCTCACGATTATCCTACAATGCTTACCTAAATTTCTCTTTGTCAACTATAATTGTCAACCTAGGGAGTAAACAATTGGAGGGATGCCATTCAATAGTTTATACATCCATTTGAAGGTTTCCAAAAATATGGTTCATTGATTAGGATAGTGATTATAAAGATACACTACCATTTGACAAATGTTTAGTCATTTTAGAGAGAATTCATTGCAATAGAAAATGCATCATCATGTCTCTCACATCTTGAGTAATAAAGAATCATATGGGGGATGCTCAGATAATTTACTTATTTAATTTTAGGTGTAAATGGTTCATATCTACCCTTATGATTTTTATGTAATGCTTTCCCAAAGTCATCTATGTTTCTACACTTTGGGATGATAAGCTTCTCTTAAGAGATGTGTCTGACTACTTATAATTGTCAACACTGGGAGGAAGAAGAAAGAAAAGGGAAGAAAATCTAGTGTTTATACACCCATATAAACATGTACATGTAGTCGATTCATCAATCGAGATAGTGTGTTAAAAGATACACTACCCACTGACTAAATTTTAGTCCCTCAAGAGAGATTTAGATGTGAGAGAAAACATGTCATCATGTCTCCTTTGTCTTGATTATAAGATAATAATTTTTTAGGTGATAAAATGAATTTCTCATGTAACTTTAGGTACTGGCAATTTTTCTCTACCCCTCATGGTTCTCTTACAAGCCCTACCTAAATTTCATTATATTTCTACACTCAAGGATGGGAAGCTTCTCTTGAAGGATGTGTACATCCATTTGTAATTTTAAAACCCAAGAGGTGACAAAAAGTGGAGGAGGATATTCTAGCATTTATACATCCATCCAAACACATCTTTGTAGTCAATTTTTTAATTGAGCTAGCGAGTCAAAATATATTCTACCCACTAGCCAAATTTTGGTCCCTTAAGAGAGATTTGACTAAAAGATAAAATACATCATTGTGTCTACTCATCTTTAGTGGTAGAGAAAAATCTTGGGGTGATTATAGTAATCACCTATGTAACCTTAAGAATTAAAGGTTTGTATCTATTTCTCATGGATCTTATGAAATGATAACCTAAAGTTCACTTCATTTCTACACATAGGGACAAGAATCTTATCTTGAGGGATGCATTTTTCTTCCTACTAATGTCATACCTAGGGCCTAAAGAATATTGGAGAAAGTTCATTCTAGAATTTATACACCCATCTAGACCTACCTATAAATATGGTTCATCAATTGGGATTGTGAGTCAAAAGATATGTAACCACTAACCAAATTTTGGTCCCTTAAGAGAGATTTATCTATGAGATAAAATGCATCACTATGTTTCCCTCATCCTAATTAGTAGAGAATACTATATGGGGTGCTCACATGAATTTATTTTTCAACTGTAGGTGTTGAGGGTTTATCTCTACCCCTCATAGTTCCCCTACAATGCTCACCTGAGGATTGTTTTATTTCTACACTCAATGATGATAAGCTTCTCTTGAGGGATACATCTAGCCAGATAAAACTATCGACCTTGAGACCTGATGGAGAGAATATGGAGCTCATTCAAATATTTAAACATCCATCTAGATGAATCCATGCATTCAGTTCATTGATTGGGGTAGTGAGTCAAAATATATGCTACCCACCAACCAAATTTTGTACATTTAAGAGAGATTTGGCTACAAGATAAAAAAAATATGCCATGTATCTCACATCTCAATTGGTAGATAATCCTCTATGGGGTGCTCATATTACTTTTCATTTCAAATTTATGTGTTGACATTTTATCTCTACCCCTCACAGTTCTCTTGCAATGCTCACTTGAAGTTCACTTTATTTATAAACTTAGGGATGAGAATATTCTCTTGAGGGATGTGTCTAAATAATTGAAACTATCAATTCTATGAGATGAAATATGATGGGAATATGCCATTATAGTTTTAAACTCCCACATATATGTTTTTTTCACAATCAATTCATCGATTGGGCTAGTGAGTCAAAAGATACACCACCCACTGACCAAATTTTAGTCTCTTAAGAGAGATTTAGTTGTGAGATAAAATACATCAATTTTTTCCCTCATATAAAGTGGTATATAATATTCAAATGGTGCTCATAGGACTCATACATGAAACTATATGAATTGACAGTTCACCTATACCCCTCACAGTTTTTCTACAATGCATGCCTAAAATTCACTCTGTTTCTACACTTTGGGATAAGAAGCTTATCTTGAAGGATGTGATTTTCCACCCAATCTCAATAGAGATTGGAAGGAGGAAATTCCATAATTTTTAGTCCTATTCAAACATGTTTACATAGATGATTTGTCGATTGGTCTAGCAAGTCAAAAAAATACATTACCCACTGACCAAAGTTTGGTCCCCAAAGAGAGATTTTATTGTGAGATAAAATTCACCAATGTGTCTCCCTTGTCCCAAATGGAATATAATAATTTAGGGGGTGATTATTGGAATTTCCCATACAACTGTATGAAATGTAGGTTCGTGTTTAGCTCTCACGGATCTCTTGTAATTACCACTTGAAGTTTTCTCTATTTGTATACTAAGGGATGACAAGATTATCTTGAGGAATGTATTAGAATAATTAAAATTATCAACCATGGGCCTGAAATAGAGAATAAATAGGCCATTCCAATGTTTATATGCCCATCTAGATGTTTCTATGAAGATAGATCATTGATTGGGCTAGCAAGTCAAAAGATATACTACCCACTGATCAAATTTTGATCCCTTAAGAGAGATTTATCTATGAGATAAAATTCACTACCATGTCTCCCACATATTGAGTGGTAGATAATCCTTATGGGTACTTATAGGACTCTCCTATGTATTTTTAGGCACTAATGGTTCATCTCTACCCATTGTGATTTTCCTTCAACACCCACCCAAAGTTCACTCTATTTCTACGCTCAAGGATGAGAATCTTCTCTTAAGGGATGCATCTGACTACATGAAAATATCAAACATAAGAGGAAATGTATAATATAAGAGGCCATTTAAATTTTTATACACCTATCTAAATTTATCTATAAATATAATTCAATGATTGGGCTAGTGAGTCAAAAGATATGTTACCCACTGACTAATTTTGGATCCCTTAAGAGATATTTGGTTGTGAGATAAAATGCATCATCATGTTTCCCTCATAACAAGTGGTAGATAATTATATTTTTTTTCTTAGATAACTCAACCATGTAACTTTATTCAGTGATGATTTGTTTCTACCCCTCCTCAAATGATCATTCAAAATTCACTTTGTTTCTACACTCAAGGACAAGAAGTTTCTCTTGAGGGATGCATTTGATTGCCTAAAAATGTAAACCCCATGAGTTTTCATAGATTGGAGGTATGCCATTATATATTTTATTCACCCATCTAAATGTGTCTGTAAATATGGTTCATTGATTGGGCTGTGAGTTAAAAGACATGTTACTCACTGACCCATTTTTGGTCCCTTAAGAGAGATTTAACTGCAAGATAAAATGCACTATCATGTCTCCCACAGATATATTGGTATATAATCCTCCATAAAATATTAATACGACTCTATCATGAAACTGTAGGTGCTAAGTGTTCATCTCCACCCCTCACGGTTCTCCTATAATGCATGCATGAAGTTCATTATGTTTCTACACTCAGGGAAGAGAAACTTCTCTTGAGGGATGCATTCATCCACATTTAAGTTTCAAACCCAAAAGGTGATGGAGAGTATATGTATGTCATTACAAAATTTATATGCCCATCTATACATGTCCATATTGTCAGTTCATCGATTAGGGTAGCGAGTCAAAAGATATGTTACCCACTGACCAATGTTTAGTCCCTTAAGAGAGATTTGGATTGAGATAAAATGTGTTAGCATGTTTATTGCATCTAAAGTGGTATATAATACTATAAGGGTTATTATAGGATTTTATATTATAACTTTAGGAGTTGATAGTTGGTCTCTACCCCTCATGTTTCTCCTATAATGCCCACCTAGAGTTTGTTATGTTTCTACATTCAGGGATGAGAAGCTTCTCATGAGGGATGCATTTGGATACCTAAAAATATTGAATCTAGTAGGTGAAATATAGTATATGGATTCCATAAATTATTTAAGTACCCATACTAACCCATTCACATAGTTGGTTCATCAATGGGGCTAGCGATTCAAAATATACACTACCCATTGGCCAACGTTTGGCCTCGCAAGAGAGATTTGGCTATGAGAGTAAACATGTGGATGTGTCTCCCTAATATAAAGTGGTAGAAAATAATATATATATAGTTATAATATGACTCACCTATAAAACTATAATCATTGATTTTTCATCTCTACCCCTCATATTTCTCCTGCAACACCTGCCTAAAGGTTGTTTCATTTCTATACTCAAGATGAGAAGCTTCTCTTGACAGATGCATTTAGTCATCTAAAGTTTTCAATCTTGGGGACTTATAGATATTATAGGGTGGATATTATATAATATGTACCCATACAAACATGTCCACATATATGTTTCATCAATTAGGAAAGCAAGTCAAAAGATATGCTACCCACTGACCAAGTTTTAGTCCCTAAAGAGAGAGTTTGCTATGAGAATAAATGCATATTTGTGTCTACCTCATCCCAAGTGGCATAAAATAATTTAGGGGGTGATCATATTACTTTTATATTCAAGTTTATACACTAATAATTTGTTTATACTCCTCATAGCTCTCCTATAATGCCCACTTGAATTTATCTCTATTTTTATACTCAAGGACAAGAAGATTCTCTTGGGGGATGCATCTAGCCACATTAAACCATTGACCTCGAGGCTCAATGAAGATAAGAGGGGGGCTATTCCAAAATTTATACACTCATAAAAATGTTTCCATGAATATTTTTCATTTATTAGGCTAGCAAATCAGAAGATACATTGCCTAATGACTAACGTTTAGTCCTATAAGAGAGATTTAGATACAAGACAAAATACACCACTGTGCCTCCTACATCATGAGTGGGAATTAATATTATGGGAGATGCTCATATGATCCCACTATGAAATTTTAGTATCTAACAGTTCATATATACCCCTCATTATTCTCTTTAAATGCTCACTTGAAATTTTCTCTATTTTTACACAAAAGGATGAGAAACTTCTTTTGAGGGGTGTGTCTAGCTTCCTAAAACTATCAATCCTAGGAGGACATAGAGATT
This sequence comes from Torreya grandis, assembly GCA_037957365.1. Taxonomy (NCBI): domain Eukaryota; kingdom Viridiplantae; phylum Streptophyta; class Pinopsida; order Cupressales; family Taxaceae; genus Torreya; species Torreya grandis. The sequence goes on from JARHVA010000015.1 coordinate 9,655,709, forward strand.
GGAAAGAGGTAATTTAAATGTTTATAATATCATATAAATGTGTTTGAAAAGATAGTTTATTTATTGGATTAGTGAGTCAAAAGATATGTTACCCACTAACCAAATTTTGATCCATTCTAAGATATTTGGCTATGAGAGAAAATGATCACCATTTCTCCATCATCATAAGTGGTAGAGAATTTTGTTTAGGGTGCTCATAGGAATTTATTTTAAAACTTTAGGAACTAATGGTTTATCTCTATTCTTCAATTCCCTCCTACAACACTCCCCTAAAGCTCACCCTATTTCTATATTCACATGGATGAGAAGCTTCTCTTGAGGGATGCATCTAGCCACCTATAAATTTCAACCATGGGAGGCATCAAAGAGTGTAGGGAAAAAATTAGAGAGTTTATACATGTATTCATACTTTTTTGTGAAGATGGTTCATCAATTGGGACAGCAAGTCAAAATATATGCTACCCACTGACCAATTTTTGGTCCCTTAAGAGAGATTTAGCTACAAGAGAAAATGTGTTACAGTGTCTCCTATATCCTAAGTGGTTAGAATCCTTTGGGGGTGATTACAAGTCTTGAATACATATATTTAGGTACTGATGGTTCATATTTACCCCTCGCAGTTCTCCTTTAACACCCACCTAAAGTTTGCTCTATTTATGCACTCAGGAATGAGAAACTTCTTTTGAGGGATGCATCTAGTTACCTAAAAATGCACACTCGAGAGGTGACAAAGAGTGGAGGGAGACCATTCTAGTGTTTATATACCCATCCTAACATGTTTTCACATTCATGTCATTGATTTATATACCAAGTCAAAAGATATGCTACCCACTAACTAAATTGGGTTCCCTTAAGAGAGATTTAGCTAGAAGATAAAATGCATCACTATGTCTCCCTCATCTAGAGTGGTAAAGATTCCTCTATGGGGTGATCATAGGACTCACCTATGAAATTTTAGGTGCTCATGGTTCATATCTACACCTCACTTCTATCTTACAATGTTCACCTAAAGTTTGTTTCATTTCGACACTGAGGGATAAGAAGCTTATCTTTATGGATGCATCTATCTATCTTCAACTATCGACCCTAGGAGGAGATGGAGAGTGAAGGGAGGCCATTACAAGATTTATACACCCATCTAGATATGTTTACATAATTGATTTGTTGCTTTTGATAGTGATTCAAAATAAACACTACCCACTAACCATCTTTTGGTCCCTTAAAAGAGATTTTACTATGAGATAAAATATAGTACTGTGTCTCCCTCATCCCAGGTGGTAAAGACTCTTCTAGTTTGTGCTCAAAGGACTTAACCTTGTAACTTAAGGTGTTGATGGTTCATCTCTACCCCTCATAGTTATCATGTAAATCATGACTTAAGTAGGTGATGTTCAAAACTTCCATGAATGAGGAATCACAAGAAGTACGTGATGTGCATGATTATTGAGCTCCTCTAGTGGGTGGTCATATAAACATGTGTCTATTGAATCTCTCAACAACTATAAAATATGATTTCTTTCATTTTTTATTTCAAATTGTTCTCTAATTTAATAGAGGAAAGGATTAATGCATCTATTATGTATAACATTATTTTTAGGTATGAAATAAGTTCCCTTTTTTTAGTTTAAGATCCGATGTAGTTACTTAATTGCATTAAAGGATCTTTTTGAAATAACTAATTTCTTGTTGAATCTAGTTGTGTCTGCTTTAGTTCATTAGTTATTATGATACACCCTAGATCATGTCATATATTTTTTGGTAAAATCCATTCATGGGTGCAAGATTTGGTAGTAAACTTTAGATCTTAGATCCAATAAAACCCTTAATAAATTACACATGTCTATTATCTTTCTAAAATTTTCCTTATGGTTTGGGAGGAATATCACAGAGACATTTATCAATCCAATATTTTTTTTCTAGTTTTGTTTGAAATGTGGAGTCCATAGAAACCACACGACCAATATAGAGAAAAGATTAAAAAAAATCACTACTTATTGTCTGATGTTTACATATTTTATTTTACTATTTTTAAAGCTAATAATACATACAAACAATCCCTATTTCCTCATTTCCAAATATTTTGAAGGAAATTTTTTTGAAACAAATCCATTCTAAAAGTTTTGTCATCTATCCAATTTTGTATGTAGTGGGGTAGGAACCTTAGTAACACCTTTGTATGTTTTTATGGTTTGGAAACAACAAACTGATATCACAACACCAATGCTCCTATGAAAGGCTCATCAGACCAATGATATCTATTTTTTTATAATGTTCCAATTCCAAACTATGTTTTTTAGATGTAATGTACATCTTATTCCTCTATTGGGTGTGCACATCATTAGGTAATGTTTTTTGAAAAAATCTACAAATTCCCTACTTTTATTTAGGGTTGTTATATCAAGCCAACTATAAACTGACATCCTTGTCTATGTTAGGTCTTTGTAATGGACACTAGTGACCCTAAAGCTTTGTGAAATTATTTTCCTAATGTAAGCATGCATGACAACATAAAAAGGTATTGGTAGTGGTTATTATTTCCATTGATGGTTCAACTTCAGCGCAAGTTTCATTATAAGTATGAAATTCTTTGGATATGGTAGTAATTGTGCCCATGAAAATATTCCACAAAAAATAGTTACAACATAAATATATAGGTCATGAAATATTTTTATAAAAAAGTTTATCCTTGTGCTTACTAAAAATCTTCTTCCTTTTGTGTGTTTTAAACAGTCTATCACATTGTCGAGTGCTTAGATAGGATAACTATATCACATCTTGTTAATGCATGGGACATTATTCAGTTTTATAGGACATGTGTCCTAAATTATACATGCAATGAACAACATGCCTCATAATATATATTATTATTAAATTATCATCGTTCTAATAGATAAAAAATAATATATATATATATATATATATTACATAATCAATGTTTAATTTGCATAAAAATATTATAATATATATTATATAATAGTTAATATTACACATACACACACACACACACACTTCATGCACAAAATCTAAGATAGAATCATTAGTCATGGGTTTTGAGTGACGTTCAATTATGGATTTACACTCTTTCATTTTACAAAACCCTTCTTACCAAAGTATAATCTTGCATCCATTTCAATGTAACTTATTTTCTTTAGTATGATAGTTTCAGCCTCCACATATAAAGCTATAATAATCAAGGTGTGCCTAATTTGAGATACATCATACCACCAAAGCTCTTGAAAAGAGTATGCATAAATTGGTGTGGATTCCTACCTAGGTATAACAAAATACCCAAAAGTGGCAATGCTAGTGGTTACATTGAAGGAATATTTTTGATTTTTCATCTAATTAGTTTTAGTGTCATCTAATTAGTTTTTAAATAGTTTAAGTAGTAAATGTTTTTGTCCAATAATTTTAGACTCTTCTAAATTGACACATGGTACATTATTTACATTTTTGGAGTGGTCAAATATTCAACCACTATTTTCATTTAAGTGACACATTTTTCAAGCATATATTGGGTAATTAAAAATAGTTCAGGTGAAGCTCCAAATTATCTTGACAAATTTGACTTGTCATCAAACTTTGCACGTGTATCTTTTAGAACATGCAAATAGAGAAAGATTTCAAGGTGAGATGAGAAGCAATGGTGAGGGGCAATGACAAGGTACTCCCAATGTATTAAATAATAGACCTAAATTTAGGGTAGTTTTTGGATTTACATGACTATCACCGATTTCAAAGGGATCTATAACTCGTAAGGTGGCATCATATTTCAATGGCCATTTTTTATTATTAAGGTTGGAAAAAGATGTCATGAGATTTCATTTGATTGTATCAAGGCTCCACATCTAATGTGAGGCTAGAATCAATGTTGTAATACAATTGATGTGGGGACAAGACATTCAGGTCTAAGAGTCTATATTACATAGATATACGTGACATAATGTATTCTACTCAAAAGGTGAGACAATATCAATGGTCATAGAATTTAAGTGAGGTACAACTACCAATTTACATTTTTTCTCTTTATGAAATCATACTTTAATAAAATCAAAAAATTACGCCATCCCTTTTGGCATAACTTGCACCTTTGGGGTAACTAATACATACATACATACATACATATATTAATAAAATATTATATTACTAATAATTAAAAATATATTATATTATATCATAATATATAATATAATATTATTATTTTTTATATAACATCATATTATATTATAATAAATATATACTAAATAATAATATATACATTAATATTATTATAATAGAAACATACTATATATAGTTATATATAATATCTTAATAATGTAGTAGCTATAATGTTTTTATTACATATATCATTAATAATATCTATTATTGTAACACACACACACACACACACACACACACACACACACACACACACACACACACACACACACACACACACACATGTCAATTGAAAAAGGCCACATTATTATTATTATTATTATTATTATTATTATTATTATTATTATTATTATTATTATTATTATTATTATTATTATTATTATTATTATTATTATTTATTTTTTATTTTTTGACCACTGCTTTATGTGGTGATCTTAAGCTAAGAGCCAAGGACTGAGGGGTATCCATTCTACCAAAGTTGTCCAGGGCACAATCCTGACCTCGTCCTTTTTCTCATGTCAAGTTTTGTTAGTAGTAAGAATTAATCCTTGGTGGGCTCTGTTAGGATCCTACTCCTTATGAGTACACTTGATTACCTTTGTATAAGCAACAAAACATGGAATTAAACTAGAAGTAATATGTAACTAGAATTCAGAATCAGCAAAGAATAGGAGATATGAGAAATAATATAATCTGTATTAACACTCTTCCAGAAAGAAATACAATGAAGAAATCTCACTCTTCCCACACCTCTTGGGTGTCTAGTAATTCTCCCTCAAGTGTTCTCTCTCTCTCTCTCTCTCAATTACAATCAACAATCAACTCAATACCAAGTTTTTTTTCCCTCCAAGTGACAATCAACTCAACCGTTGTTGCCTCCTTACAGTCGATCTCCCTTGATCTTGCACCCTGTAGATCTACCTGATCTTGCACCTTACAGATCTAATTAATCTTGCTTACATTACAATACAGCCCCATGGGTCTCTTAAATAGATCCCAAACCAAATAATAATTAGAAACACAGACTCAAGACTAAAATTAATCTTTACATGCAAACTAACTATTCGTCTAAAATTAGAATAGTTCTAGAATGCACAAATCATCGATGCTAGTCTCTGTCTGTCTGCAGATGACTGACGTCAGTTCTTGTCTGACCGATGCCAGCCGATACATAACTAATGTTGATTACTGTGTAACTAAACATATCTGACATCAATTGGCTTGACCAACATCGGTTACTATGTCACTCAGCAACCTCCACATTTGCATAACAGTGAAGCTTTTAGCTCCACAACTTAACAATCTCCCACTTGGAGATAAACAACTACACCTGTAGCTGTATAGCAACATCCTCTAATTTTTTTCTGACTTGTATCCCCATCTTCAAGTTCAATCTTGAAGACCAACAAAATTTGAATGAAGATTCAACTTCTCCTTTGTTCTCAGCTTTGTTAACGTTTCCATAGGGTTCTTATCCTTGCTAGCCTATGTGACTATAACAACCTTTTACAACTCTAAAATTTAGCTAACTGCCATTCCACCAATAGTGAACACATATCCTGTGGTGCTTCTCCTGCCATCTAAGTCACCTACCATATCTGAATCTACATACCCATGTAGAGAAGTGCTTGACCCTGTATAGCATAAATACCTACTGTTGGTCCCTCTCAGATACTTGAGAATCCACTGAACTGGTTTCTAGTGCTCCTTTCCTAGATTGGCCATAAATTTGACAACTCCCACTACTTGGGAAATATTAGGTCTAGTACATACCATGTACTCAACCTCATCATGTGATTTAGGACACTGTTTTGTGCTCAGCTTGAACTGTCCAACCATAGGTGTGCTTACCAGTTTTGCATCCTACAAATTGAACCTCTCCACTACCTTATTCACATAATCCTCTTGAGACAAAATCAACTTATGATTTTTCCAATCTCTCTTAATGCTCATGTCAAAGATTACTGCTCCTAAATCCTTCATGGCAAATGTCTGAGCTAATTTTACCTTTAGCTCAGCAATTCCCTGCATGTATGAACTTACAACAAGCATATCATCTACATATAATAAAAAAATAATGTAGCTACTATTATCCAACCTGGTAAAATAAACACAATGGTCACATTGACATTGACTAAATCCATGCTTTGTCATAAACCTGTCAAACTTCAAATACCACTGTCTTGCAGCTTGCTCAAGACCATATAACCTAGCCTTCTGTCTCACCTATCCATTCTCTCCTTTCTTTAACCTGTAAATCCATTCATCTTTCAATGCTTTCTTTCTGGCTGGCAACTCAACCAAATCCCATGTTTGGTTCTTTTCCAAGGAATCAATTTCCTCATTCATGCCATGCTCCCACTGTTTCCTGGATTCTACCTGCATTGCCTCTTCAAAACTTCTTGGTTTTCCACCATCAGTGAGCAACAAGTAGTATAAAGAAGGGGAATAACGAATTTGAGACTTACTTACCCTTTCAGACCTCCTCATGGGTGTTTGAGACTCATTAACAGCTTGTTGTCCACCCAAATTTCATTCTAACAGTGACCGATCCTAGTCATCTCTCAGTCTACACCCAACCAATGTCGGTTCCATGTGACCGACCTGACTGATGTTGGTTCTTACCTAATCGATGTCAGTTTCCACCTGCTCGACATCACTGACTTTGGTCTCCACTAGACTGACATCGATTCCTGCCTGATCGACGTCGATTCTCACCTGACCGACGTCGATATCTGTGTTTTCTTGTGAGTGATTATTTTTACCCGTGAGCTCATTTTAGATCATAACCTTGTCTAAATCAACATTGCCCTACTCTGAATTATTTAGCCTCTTGAGCTGATCACTATCCATCACCTTCTCCTTGAAAACCAAGGCTTTCCATTTCTTAAATGTGTCAAAAACATCAAATTTCCACTTTATGCAATAAACCCATACCTTTCTTATAGCATCATCAATGAAAGAAACATAGTACTGTGATCCTCCAATAGAAGCTCCCTGAGCTGGTCTCCACACGTTTGTGTGAACAAGCTCCAACTTGTGCTTCTTCTTTGTTGACCCAATTTTCAGAAACCTCACTTTCTCCTATTTCCCAAACATACAATGCTCATAGAAATCTCATTATATCAAATTTGAAAGCTTACCTTTTGACTTAAGAACATGCATTCCCTTCTCACTCATGTGACCAAGCCTACAGAGCCACATCTTTGCATCTACATCTGAAGTAGATAAAATAGAAGTAGAATCAGTAATACAAGTAGATAGATAAAGTGTACCTACTTTCTTACCTCTAGCTAATACAAGTGCACCCTTAGAAACTTTCCAAGATTCCATTGTGAGAGTTACTATGCAACCCTCATCACCCAACTTTCGTATAGAAATCAGATTCTTCTTCAGGATGGGTACATGCATGACATCCTTCAACACCCATATGTTGCTAGTCTACAATTTCAGTTGCACTTTTCCTTTGACAACAATTTGACAATGCTTACCATCCCATAAATAAGCTTTTCCAAAGTCTCCATGGACATAATCATGGAAAATTCTCTATTTGGGGTTGCATGGAAAGAAGCACCAGAATATAAAACCCATGATTCTACCTGACTATCCAAAGAAAACATAAGAGCATCCCGTGCAAAAATACCTACATCATTCACTTCTTTATTACATTCATGCTGATCTTCTTTCAACCAACAATCTTTCTTTGCATGTCTTTTCTTTCCACAATTCCAGCAAGTGATACTTCCATTTCTGGATTTGGATCTACTTCCTATCTTTGACCTTGATTTCCCTTGCTTGCTCTTCTCTCTTTGTTTTCCCCTAATTTCAAGACTTAAAGCATTACCTAATGTTTCCCCTGTACTTTTCCTACAAATTTCTTCATTCAAGATTACACTAACAACATCATCAACTTTCAAGATATTTGAAGCAGATGTAGTATTACTAACTGCCATTACCAAGCTATGCCAACTTTCAAGTAAAGAGCATAAGATTAAGAGAGCCTTACTTTCATCATCAAAAACTACTTTGACTAAAATTAACTGATTTACTAAACCATGGAAATCACTAAGATGACTATATACCGATCCACCTTCCTGCATTTGCAAATTAAATAATTGCTTCATAAGAAATACCTTATTCAAAGCTGAGGGTTTTTCATATAAATTTGCCAAAGATTCTATTAACTCTACCATTTTCTTTGCCTATGATAAGTTGGAAATCACAGATGATGCCAAGCTCAACCTTATAGATCTCAGAGCCTTTCTATCAAGAACATTTCATTCTTCATCTTGCATATATGTGGGCTTACTTGAAACCCCACCCAACGATAAGTACAGATCTTTCTGATATAGATAATCTTCTATATGCATCCTCCATAATTGATAATTATTGCCATTGAATTTTTCTATTCTTAGCTTACTTTCTTTTACCATTGCTTTACTCCCACTCAAACAAAAACCCCTGTGAGTGACCTATAATCAACAACCACTAACACGCTCTGATACCATTTGTTAGTGAACCAAGCTCTGATACCAATTGTTAGGATCCTACTCCTTATGAGTACACTTGATTACCTTTGTATAAGCAACTAAACACGGAATTAAACCAAAAGTAATATGTAACTATAATTTAGAATCAACAAAGATAGGAGATACGAGAAACAATACAATCTATATTAACACTCTTCTAGAAGGAAATACAATGAAGAAATCTCACTCTTCCCACACCTCTTGGGTGTCCAGTAATTCTCCCTCAAGAGTTCTCTCTCTCTCTCATTTACAATCAACAATCAACTCAATACCAAGTTGTTGTTCTCTCTAAGTGACAATCATCTCAGTCATTGTTGCCTCCTTACAACATATCTCCCTTGATCTTGCACCCTGCAGATCTTCCTAATCTTGCACCCTGCAGATCTAATTGATCTTGCTTACATTAAAATACAACCCCATGGGTCTCTTAAATAGATCCCAAACCAAACAATAATTAGAAATGTAGACTCAAGACTAAAATTAGTCTTTACATGCAAACTAACTATTCGTCTAAAATTAGAACAGTTCTGGAATGCACAGATGACCGATGCCAGTCTCTGTCTGTATGGAGATGATCGACGTCAGTTTTTGTCTGACCGATGCTGGCCGATACATAACTGATGTCGATTACTGTGTAGCTAAACATAGCTGACATCGATTGGCCTGACTGATGTCAATTATTGTGTCACTCAGCAACCTCCACATTTGCATAACAGTGAAGCTTTTAGCTCCACAATTTAACAGGCTCTTTGTGAGCCAAACAACTTCACCAATTGAACCAACAACTGTATTATTATTATTATTATTATTATTATTATTATTATTATTATTATTATTATTATTATTATTATTATTATTATTATTATTATTATTAATTTATGCTAGTAGCATGTGTCATCACAAAAGGTAAAGCTATTTTTTTATTGTTCATAAAAGTTATATTTAATATAATTATGTAATACAATATCAAAAAGGAAAATAGAGTGCAACACACACACACACACACACACACACATAATTTGATGTTAAATCTGGAAATAGAGAGCAACACATATATCATATATTTAATCAATATAATAATAGGTTTATGATATTTAGTTTGTGTACATGTGATCATTTAACAATTGAAACCTTTATTCTTTCTCTTTTATTTTCTCTACTCTTTTTCTATTCTTCAATCTCTCAAACCTATCATATGTGAAAGGTGGTGCAATTATTAATCCATATATTGACTTGACATGTGATATAGCAACAAATGTCAAACTTTGTCTTTCTATAAGTCCTATATCAATTGTGGCTTTGTCAAGTGTTAAGCCCTATGATTTATGGATTGTCAATCCCCATGCCAATTTTAAAGATAAATAACACATATGATCTCTTTGTGTAGGGATGATTTTAATTGTAATTAAAGAATCATCAATAAAAGGAATCACTATATAGTTATCAAATTGTACCATTACATATGTAGGTGGTTCAGATGGAGCCAACCCTATTTTGTATACAATGCTTTGATTGTATCCAAGTGAAAAATTGACAAGACTTGCTTATGTCCATAAGTTTATAGTGAGCATCATCCTTGTAATAATTTAAATCAATGACTCAACTTCTAATTGTTCATCATCCAATCCTACAATGTTATTACTTTTTCCTCTAGTTGCAATACATTGAGCAACCAGTTGATTCAATGCATACAATTTTCTCTTATTGTGCCAATGGACATTCTCATTTGTTACAAATAAATGAATATGTTCATTAAAATCCTTGTTTTCAATTATTTTATGTTCAACATATATTCTATTCATCAATAATTTCTAATATTCAATGGTTGGATTGACATCTTTTAGATTTGTTAAAAGTTCCCAAACCCTTTATTGTTCTTCAACTTGACCTTGTTGTAAAAAAACATTATCAATTGTAACAACAGTTCTAAAGTTTTGTCTTAGTAATTTTATGTGTCTTGTATTTTCATATGGAGGTTTATCCAATATTAGAGGCAATTATCCCAAATCCCTAACAAAAATCATTGACCTTCCACCAAAGCATATATCATCATTTCTTGGAAATACTTGGCGTAGTTAAGAATCTATATTTTCAAGTATATTTTGGCCTATAAATCTCATCTCATCAATCAAAATATATCTAACATGTTTAATTTCTTATTGAAAACTTGATAATCTTATTCCTTCTAATTTATCAAAATTTGAAATAGGCATTTGCAAGGTTGTATGTATTGTTGATGCACCAATGTCAAATTCTGCAACTCTAGTTGGATCAAATAGTAACAATGGGCAATGTTGTGGTTGTGATAACTCTAGAAGTGAGAGTTCAATCCCCTTAATAAGATATGATTTCACTATTACTATAGTTCTTTTAATTATTAGATGCAATGAAGATGAAATTTGTCCTTGATTATAATGTCTTATAATTATATCAAAAGCTACTTTTTATTTCACACTTAGGCTTTCATAACAAAAATTAGACTCTATTTCTTCCATAGCAAGTTTTTTTTTTTTTTTTTTTTTTGTCATGCTTATAAATTTAAGAACTCTCTTCATTTATTCTTCACCCATATTATCTACATCCCAATTTATTTGTCTATCAATATCTCTTTGACCCAACATATCAATCTGAGAAACATGTAGAAACTATTTTCGATGTAGCCCTGATATGATCTCCCAATCATGTCCAATTGTATTTTTTTGGATAACTTCAACATTTTAATAAGTTATTTTTTGTTGGATGCCATTATTTTTTTCAATAATCCGGTCCATATGAAAAGGGTTATATTAAAATTAACCCCAATTATATTTTATTGTGTCCTCATCAAGGCCAATGTCTATTTCAATATCATGAAATGGTTTGTACAATAGTAACTCTGACCAAAAAAAAACCAACAAAAAAATAACTATCTTGTTTTGGGATGATGTAAAACCTTGGCCATAACTTCATAATAGCACACATTTTTCTCGGTTTCCACTTTTCACCTCTTTTAATTTTTGTACTATACATCAAAGATCTTACAACCCCAATGAGTGGTACATGTTCCATTGAGTGAGGTCTTTCAATATACCCATTAATTATTGATTTTCCATTTTTTTCATTTTCATTATCCTCTTTTAATATCAGTTTAGAAACTTTATGTCCAAAATTCAATGATACAAATACTCTACTACACTTCATCAAAAGATGTTCCAGTAACATGTGACATGTTTCGATTGCACCTATATATCTTTCAAAAATTGATTCAGTTAATATGGTGTCTATATACTCATGCAGTAGGTCCTTATAGGTCTTCAACATTTTCAAGTTGCATCAACATTTGTTGATATGTTTCTAAAATTTTCTCTACTTTTGTAGCATACTTCACAATGTAGTTCACAACAACATGTTTTGAGAGTATTGGTTGCCAATCTACATTTGCATGCCACAATTACAACGCATATAAATTATGAGTGTTCACACGGTCATCATTTATTTTTGGATCATATTGTTTATCTCCTTTATCTACATATGCATTTAGTTTCAATCCATCGAGATGTAAAGGCCAAGTGGCTTTGTACCTACATCAAAGACAATTTAATGTTATTATCCATGTACAAACCAACATTTAATACATTGTTTTATAGTTGTGTTTCTTACCTACAAATATTTTTTCCTCTTTTTTCCATAGGCAAGACCCATCTTTACACATGGTATGGTGCTCCATGTAATTAACTAATTCTTCATAGTCTTGATCTAGATCTATTTGATTAATATTTATTGTGTTCCTCAAACATGGATGCAAGCTAAAATTATGCACTCCTTATGTCACACATGAAATCAAATTAATATATAGATTTATAATAGTTAATTTTTATATAATATAATTAAATTATTAATCATTTATTACCTGCATGTTTCTTTGATGTGCATATCCCTCAGGATTCCATGCATGTATAATTTTGTCAAAATATTTTTGGGCAAATTTGACTTGATTTTTATTTTTCTAGTCTAAGGTGTCGAAATATATTCACTTGATAAAGGGATCGTGTTAGCTAGGTCAAAGAAGAATATCCTCAATCATTGCTAGAGACAACCTGAATATGGTAAGGTCAAGATAAATTTTGATGGAGCCTCAAAACGCAAATTAGGGGTGGCTAGTGGTACCTATGTTTTTAAGGATCATGATGGTCATCTCCTTCTCATTTTTTCTCATGATCTTAGTGTGAAGACTAATAATTTTACAAAGGCCTAGGTGCTTCTAAAAGACACTAAAATTATTCTCTTTCACAACTGGGTAAATATGATGGTCAAAATTGATTCATAAGTGATCATCAATGCTCTGATGTATGGGAAAGACCAAGCATGTAAAATCCAAGTTATCTTGGATGAAGTCAATGGGGTGATAGATCCTTTTGAGAACTTGGAGTTTCATCACACAAAACGTAAAGGTAATTCCATTGTGGATTGGGATGAAAATGGTAGGATTAATGTCCTTTCTACCCATAAGGTGGAATAACGTTAATGTCTTTTCTACAGATTTGATGCAGGATAGCTCTTTGTTTGTTATTTAATATTTGTCCTTTTTTCTTTCTAAGAATAGTTTTGTATACTTTTGGACAAGCTTGGATTTGGAGGGTGTTTGGGTTATAATGCACTTAGGTAACTTCTGAACATTTTGGATTTGGCAATATGAATGGAGTGAGGGAAGGCATTGAGGGTAATAGTCATAATTCCTTAGGATAACCTATTAACTATCTCAATCGGATCTATAGTCTCATAATTACTGATGAGATTGGTTTAAAGAATATTAATGTGGTTCTCATCATATACATGATTAAAATGAATAGTAATATGTTGACAAGAGATCCCAGAAGAAGTTGAAGAAATGCTAAATATGTGCCATGTGTTGTTCACAATTGACTTCAACCAGAACTCACCAGAAGATAAGCACTTTACCTCAAAATTAATAGTGATGTTTGTGGAACCGCATTACTACAAACTTCTCTTATCCGATAAGAAAACTAGAATAAATAGTAAAAAACCCTAATCACACTTACACGCAAACATAGAAAAATATCACATAATAATTTCTTTATTATTTTCTAAAAATTTAATTAATATTTACAATTTAATTTTTACACCTTATCTCAAAATTAACAGTGAGATGTATACAGTTTTGGAATAATGTTATTGGAGCTTATGAATGGAGTACGGCCAACGAGCTCAACGTTAGTTAACAAGGGTATCACGTTTATAGAGTGGGTGAAATCTGTAGATGAAACCAATAGTTTGACAAAGATGTTGGATGATTGCTTGAAAAGTGATACACAATTCTATGACGAAATTGGGAGAGTAATAAAAATGGGAATTTTGTGCACTCATGAAAATCCAAAGATAATTTGTCCTAAATGAAAGGACAAATTATACAAGTCTTCAAAACCGAAAGTCTTCCTAATGAGAGTGAAATGAAAGGGCAAATTACGGGTCATAGTCTTATGTTAAAGTGGAAGATATATAATAATATTATTATAATATATTAATAATATTATATTTTATAAATATAATATAATGAAATAAATAATAATATTTATGAATTATTAATTATTAATTATTATTTTATGTTAATATTTAAATATTATATAATATAAGAATATGTATAATAATATATATAATTTTAAAATATATATAATATATATTGTATAATATAATAGAATAATATTTTAAATATGATTATATTATTTATTATTATGTGTATTAATATTATAAATATTATTTTATTTATATAGTGTAATGGATATAATTTTTTGTTTTGGTATAACAAGGTTTTTGTTTTCGTATAGTAGGGTTTTGGAAAGTGGAGTGCACATCGATTATTGTATTTTATATGAAACTTATGATTGTTAACGAAACCTCAAATTTTGTGCATGAAAGGTTAAATAATAATAATATAATATTAACATAATATTTTACAAAATTAACATTTGATTGTTTAATATAACCTAATATATAAATAAATAATAATATAATATAATTACTACAATATAAATATTGAGAAAAAGTAAATTCAACTACATATGTGGGTTTCATGTTATGTGCTTATGCTTTGATTATGTAACTCTTTGTGACTTGTATTATATGAGTTTGAAACTTAAAAATGTTCACAACACATGGTGTGCCTAAAGTGTTCAAATATTCATGACTTTAAAAAAATTCAATACAAATAAACAAACATGAAACATTTTGTTACATACATAATGAATGTAATTTCTTACTTACTAAAGTATGGGTTTTTAACGTGAATGAGTGCAAATCAATAGTTTTAACTCATTCAAAATATTATATATTCATCTATATAATTACGGTAGAGGAATTTTTATTGAGGGGCACATATCATAGATTTGTCTCACACATGGTATATGCCCTATCACGATTTTCATTGGTCCACTCACTCATTGGTTTGTTTGCTCTATCACCTTTCAACACACTGGAAAGAAAGATTATGTCAGAATCTGTCAACATTGCTATCAACGATATTATCATAAGGTGCCATTTTGCATCCCTTAGTGGGAAAGTTAACATCATTGAACACTAAATATAGTGTATAAGGATGGTATGTGTTCACGTCATTAAAGATATTATCTTATATACTCTATCAAAATACAACTACAACTAGATTTTATTTGATCAGTGGTATATTTGATTTGCTTTGATTCTAAGGTAAATATTTCCTTTGCCCATCCCCTTTCTAGGTAAAGACCAAGCACAATCATCTCTTCTATATATAGTTGAGGAGGAATGAGGAATTGTAGGAAGTATGTGATGTGCATGATATTTGAGCTCCTCCAACAGGTGGAAAATGAGCGTATGTCTATTGGATCTCTCAAGACCTATAAAATATGAATTTTAACATTATTTAGTTCAAATTATTCTCTAATTTAATAGAGGAAAGTGTTGATGTATCTATTGTGTATAACATTATTTTTAGGGCTGAAAGAGGTTCCTTATTTTTTAAATTTAAGAACTTATGTAGTTACTTACCTACGTTGAAGGATCTTATTGAAACCATTGATTTCTTTCCAAATCTATTGTGGTTGCTTTAGTTTATTAGCTATTATTACATGCCCTCGCTCATGTTTTATTATTTATAGGCAAATCCATTTATGGGTGTAGGATTTGGTACCAATTTTTAGATCTCGAATCTCAAAAAACCCTCAACAAAATCCACATGTCTATTCTCTCATTGAAATTTCTTGACAGCGTGAAAGGCATCTCATAGTGACATTTACCAAGCCTGTATTTGTTTTCTATTTTGTTTCAAAATGTGGAGTTCATAGGACCCACACAACCAATACAGAAGAAAGATAATAAAAAAATTACTACTTAATGTTTGAAGTTTACATATTTTATCTTACTATGTTTAAAGTTACTAATACGTAGACACAATCCTTGCTAACTCATTTCCAAATAGTTTAAAGGTAGTGTTCTTGAAACAAATTCATTCTAAAACTTTTGTCATTTATCCAATTTTTTCTGCAGTGGGGTAGGAACCTTAATATCACCTTTATATCTTTATTGTGGTTTGAAAACAACAACATGATATCACAACACCATTGCTCAGCTCATCAAACTAATGATATTAGACTTATTATAATGTTCTGAATCCCAACTAATTTTTTTAGGTATAATGCACATCTTGTTACTCTATTGAGTGTGCACATCATTACGTAATATTTTTTGAAAAAAAATCCATAGATTCCCAACTTCTAGGTAGGGTTTTTTGAAAGAAAGTAGGTAATTCATTAAAGCCTTATTTTTTATGTAGATGGAGTAACAAATATGGACATGGAGATCAATTATCAACATGTGAGTCCATGTTGAACATACTGATTGGTTATGCTCAATACTCATGCACTCATAAAAGATCCTCGATTCTTAGTGTAACTAGTAGGTATGTTTAGCATGGATGGCCATGCTCGCAATTGACTTCCACATCCCCATTGGTTAATTTTAAAAATTGATAGTATACTCACATGACATTTCTATGTTCTATTCCGACATCTTCAGAAGCATTACATAATACATTACAAATTATGTGTTTTATTTAATATAACAACAATAAAAAAACTCAAAGAAAGCCTTATATTTTAAATAAATTACCTTGGACAATATCAAGAGTTAAAACTACTATAGGGAGTGCCTTAACCAACTGGTATGTTCAAGTTTCTAATTTACATGTCTATGGATCCCATGAAATTGGTCAACTCTACTTACTCATCATTCCATTAATAGATCCATTAAGATTGGCATGTAATGTTATTGGCCAAAAAATTTAAAAGTTAAACTCGATTGAACACATTATGCTTGTTGACAAGGAAAATTAAAAGTTAGACAAGTTACGTGTATATCATTCCCCTATTCCATTTCTACATTTGTAGGATATCGTACACCATTACCCTATTCCATAAGCCCATATTGCTTTTTCAGGAACATTAAAAAAATCACCCATCAAAGTAGTCAACTCTCATTCCTCATCATTTCATTACCGTCCTTTAATATTGGCATGTAATGTTGTTTGTTGGAAAAGTTAAAAATTAACGTCAATGGAACTATAACGTGTTAGATGATGTTACCACTAAAATGGCATGGCCATTATTTATGCCATGATTTTCATCCATAAAATGCCCTTCGACATTTAGCAGGATTTTCAATTATAAAATACAACATGCATTATTATTATAATACACAAGATTCAATATCAT
This sequence comes from Torreya grandis, assembly GCA_037957365.1. Taxonomy (NCBI): domain Eukaryota; kingdom Viridiplantae; phylum Streptophyta; class Pinopsida; order Cupressales; family Taxaceae; genus Torreya; species Torreya grandis. The sequence goes on from JARHVA010000015.1 coordinate 9,673,137, forward strand.
TTACATTTTATTTTAATAGCTAACAATGAATCTCCTTACCCTATTTTAGAGATTCTAAAGCAACAAATCTTTTGAGGATTTTAAGAAAATGCTACAAGTAGGTTAAACTTAATTTATTTTTCAGTGCTTATACTCATCTACTAATTATGGGAGTGCTTTAACCAATTGGTACATTCGAGTTTCCATCTAACATGTCTATAGGTCCCATGAAAAAATAATAAACAATTATCAAACATATGCATTGATACATTATCCATAATCCTATATATGCTTTGAAAAAAGGGATTAGATCCCCACTAAGTGTAACTAGTCAGTAATTTCAACGTGACCTTCCATGTTAAATGTACGACTAGTTATGTTCAACACTTTCAATTGGTTAGATTACCCATCTAGATTAGCACATATTAGTTTTTATTTATTAAAATTTAATGATCAATTTATTTCATAGTTTATTTCTTGTTTAAATAATCATGATGGTAGAGTATGTTGCATTTGAGAATCATGTGTATCAAAATTCATTGAACCAACCACTACATTGTAAATATGCACTTCTTAAGCAAAATATTTTCCTTCAAAGCTTATTTTAATTCATGGCTATGTAAGTTGGCCATACATTTTTGGTATTTCTATGAAATGTTAAGATAACATGATAGGTTACAAACCTCATTCATCCTCTTAGAGAATCTTGTTTTTCTCTTGAGATTGAGTCTTTTTAAAACTTCCTTGTAGGGACTAGCATATGCCCTATTTAGTATGGATGATTTCATTAAAAAGTTAAGTTATATTTTAATAATGTTGTGAATTTAAAATTAGTTGGCCCTCATAATAGGTTCAATAATAGGAAAATGAAGCCCAAATTGGCAAAATGGATATCCTTTGTGGAGTAATAAAGTTTAATTTTTAGGGGCTCTATCACAACTCAAACATAAAAAAAAGAGTATTCATGATTCTCAAGGATAGCTTTCTATTCAAACATAAGACCCACCAAGTTGAAAAATGATACATTTAAGTTGGTTTTTAGAATTAGTGGTAACTTGTTTGCTTGTGTTATATACCATAGTTTGTTATTTATTTTTTAGTCATACTAATTTTTTAAGTAATCATCTTTATCTAATTTTATAAATAATCATTTTTATCTATATATAAATTAGCAAGCCAAATAGTTATTGTAGGTACATGCCTTGAGAAATTTAGATTTTATCAACCATTTGAAAGGAGCTACTATTGCTTTCACTAGATGTATCTATTTCTCCTTATAAGAAAGGTAATATGGTCTTAGAGCACTGCTTTCTGTTTGGATTATAATCTTTTGTGATTATGTCGATATAAATTTCAAATCCAAATCTAATCTTTAGCATACTCCCTTTTTGATACTGAAAAATAATAAACAAGAACATAACATATGTGAATGTTATGTTCCTTACCTCTCTTAGGTCTAGGCCTTGAATCATTAAACTGGGTCTTGTATACCTATGTAGGAATGATGGAATTTTAAAATTAGTGGTAACTAGTAATGTTGTTGCCTAGAGCACATTTAAGGATATTGTCAAACATTTTGTGTGCATTCTTTGCTCTTCTACTATTGGTAAATTATTTGGAAAAAATATAGTGACAAAATAATAAATTTATGCCATACCGTTCACCGAAACACCATCTTGCCTCTCCTATAATGCATTTTGCTCAAGGTTTTATCCTACATTCTCTATTATGGATGGTAAGATTTTTATTTTATTTTGTGTTTTGAAATCAAAGTAATAAACATGATATAAATTCATCTCACTTGTGAGTGTGAATGTATACACACCCTTATCTCATCTAACCCAGGTCTGACCCCATTTGATATTTTATATTTCTATATATCTTATGAGACATAAATCCTAGACCACTAAGCATGGTTGGTTTCTCTTATAACTCTTCCAAAAAAGCAAAATTTCTCTTATGATTTACATAAATAAAACTCTCAAAATGTTTGCCCAAGTAAATTTTAGAAGGCAATCCTAATAAATCTCTAACAAAAACATATCATGCTTTTTAGAATATTGTTTTAAATCCTCAAACATGAAAGATTTGCAGAGTAAATTATATCATTTTCCCTCCTCGGTGTAGTGCTCTCAATTGGGACTTATTTTATTTGACTATGACTTGGGTCTTGAGGTGGGTGGTGTTGAAATCGTTGAGGATGATGTTGTGATGTTGGATGATGGGACCAATATAAACTTATAGTTATTGATTGTTCTTGTGAAAACTTTTCCTTTATTAACTCCTGGTGCTTTTGTTTCCTGTTAATATCACTTGTGTGGATTTTTATATTGTAATAACATTTTAATACTATATGAAGAAAATAAATGAAATATAAGAGAAATCCACCTTGTTTACTCTATGATGTATAAACTTTAAAGCCAACTAAAAACAATTAACTATAGTTAACTTTTTAATTAAAAGTTCATATATTTATATATATAAAAACATGTCAATTTAATATTTTTTTTTAAAAAAAAAATCAATCATAAATTATCACTTACTAAGATAACTTCTAATATTTGCGGAAGATATTCCACACTTCAATTTTTTCTATTCAAAATTTTCCCCTCCTCTTTTAAAGGAAATGGTTATCTTTTTTCATATAACCATATACTATGAAAATTGGGAAAACTTTTAATGTTTTAATTTTTTTCATACGACCATCTACTTAATGAAAATACATTTCCCAATCTGAAACGCGGTTACCCAGCAGCCAAGAAAGTATGCCGCGTAATTGGGAAAGAGTTTTTTATTTTTAAATTTTTTGGTTTTAATGGGAAAGAAGCGTATTAATTATTCCAATATTAATTTGTTTTTTATTGTTATTAATATTATATATTTAAGTTGGTAGTTGATTCTTTACATGACATTGCTTCTCACGATTTAAAATGTTTCCATATATATATATATAAATAATATTATGTTATATTATTATAATATAAAAATTTTATTCTCCGTATAAATTATATATATTTATGTTATATAATATTAATTTTATTATAATTAATATTTTATAATAATATAATAATAAAGTGGGTATTTGTAAAGTGAAAGAGTGTAAATTCACAATTGTATTATATTCAAAATTTGTGATTATTAACCCTGTTTCACATTTTGTTCACAAAACGTTAAAAAATAAAAATCTGCTATTTTTTGTGAAGGTGGCAGTAGAAAATGAGGTTGTTATTATTAGCTATTATATACATTAATATTATAAACATGATTTTATTTATATGATGTAAGGGATGTAATATTTTATTTTCGTAAAGCAAAGGTATATAGTAATTTATTGTTATTTATATCTTGATTTTGTACAATGTTAAAGTTCGTGAGTGAAACGTAATATTTTAAAGTTATGTAGATAACAAACAATGTTATATTCAGATAAGATGAATTTAATGTTTTGCATTGTGAGGCCATATTTTGTTCAAAGCCTACAATATTTGATAATTATATATATATATATATATATATATATATATATATATATATATATATATATATATATATATATATATATGATTGAGTGTTGATAGGTCCCTCCCATGTTTTATTAAAAAAAAAACCTAGATTACAAAAAGACCACTAGTCCCTCGAACCTAAAGAGCACAAGAGAGACCAAAAATAGGCCCAAACGAGGTCAATAACCAATAGAGAGACAACCAAAAACAATCCTGAACTAGATGAAACCAACATGTAGTGAGGCCTCACTCCACCTTTTGAGAACCTTTGCATGGCTTCCTACTTTCACCCAAAATTCTACCTTTCCCCTTCAAGTTACAACATCGTAAAATATAAGGAGTTGGTTCTAGAGCTAACCACCCCTTCTTATTTTTCTTAATCACAATCCATTCCTTAGCTAGTTGTAGAGAATCATTACTAAATAACCTATCCAACTTGGACTAGGTTCCCAATAACCTTGTCTCTATCGATTTGATTTTTATCAACCTTTATTGGAGAATAAATAATTGTTGTTTCCGATATTTTGTTGCACTGATTATTGTCTGCAAAGATTATAAGGTGAGAAGGGAGGGCATCCTTCCACCAAGAAATCACTTTATTTTGTTTGGGGTTGGGACAATTAACCACCAAATTCCCAATGTCAAAGCATTTTCGGCATATAAAAGAGATTCTTTTGTAATCTATGGACTAAATCCAACAATGATCTTTGATTTTTAGATTAATGTTTGTTAGGAGTTTTTATGAAATATCCATCACCACCAAAATATAGGTGAAGGTGGTGTGTAAGAAGCCAGTAGTTGAGGCGTCTATTATCAACGATTCACCTAGTGCATTCCCAATGCTTGAGAGGTAGGAAGTCAACCAAAATTACAAAGGAAGGTGTAACAAATAAATCCACAGGTGACTATTTGTTAAGGTTTCCAATAGAGAATTGAAATCAACAAACCAGGGTTTTTAGAAAATTAGATGGCCATGTCTTGTCCTATCGAACTCTAGCTTGGTCATTCAAACAATCAAAGATTGTGAGAAATAATCCATTTGCACGTGGATAGATCACCAAGTTATCTTTCATGAGCATTTCCCAGTTTTAAAAGACCAAGTTATGTAAAATTAGTAGACGAGGCCAATCCCTGTTGAATATGTAAATGAACCCCATAGAGGTAAACCATTCTTCATTCCTGATAATTTCCTCAATCACTTCATCCCCAAAGTAGAGTGAAGGGTTGTTATCCACTTCCTGGAGAGGAGGCTTCATTATATCTTCTAGGGTTACTGTCTTAACGAAAAAAACCATGAAGGATTTCCCTAACCCTTCACTTTCTTTTCCAATCCTTGCAACCTATGGCCACCCATCCATGCCTACAACAGACCTCTCTAGGTCTATTCCAATCTGACCAAGCAAGGAGGGTTTCATTGACGTACTACCAGCTACCCATCCTGTCTCAGAAGCTGTAACCTGTCTTGGCTGAGAATTGTGGTTTGCTAATACCATTTTTACCAATTTCGAAGCTACTTCCCCCAAGAGCCCCCGTTTGAGAGCCTTTGTCAGCTTTACTTCAGTTTTTAAAGCTGATCGGGGGCATGCATTAACCTTCCCAATAACTGTTGGTATCCCCACAGCCCATTCCTCCATTTTGGTCGCTAATGGATTGTAAACCCTACATCTGGTAAGGTCCCGAAGAAAAATTGAGCTCCAGCTTGACTCCGTATTCCAAACTCAATTGTGTTATATTAATATTATATAATATTTATATTATATTATTATTACCATATTAATATGTTTGGTTATACAATATTTATAAAATATAGTATTACTAATAATATATTATATTATTATAATATATATGTTTTGATACTAACAATATATATATATACATACACACATATATAAACTATATTAATTATGTCATGTATTATTATATTATAGTAATAATTAATATATTAAATATGTTTAATAATAAATTATATTATTAATAAAAACAAAAAATTAGAAATATATTATATTATAAAAAAATATATTAACTTATATAAAATATAATATTTTTAAAAAATATTATATAATATATCATTATTTTATAATTATAAATATATATTAATATATTAACATACATATTAATATTATTCTAATAAAAACCCATAATATACATAGTTATATTATATATTAATATTATAATACCAATAAATATTTTTATTATTTATTTGATTACATATATTATTAACAATATACACTATATATATTACATTAACTAATAAATATTTTTATTAGTTATTATATATTAATAACTATAATATATCGAAAACTCAATGTCTTGTTCCCATGTCAGCGACATTATAATGATGCTTCAATCAACACATCATATGTAGATCTTACTATAATTAAATCAACACTCATGACATCCTCACCCACCCTTGATAATAGAAAACAACCAATCAAATACGTTGACACCTTGTAAGCTACAAACCCCTCTATGATGTGTGCATGTCATGTAGATCCACTAACTACCTCAATCTAGGTTTGGTGTATGATATGGGCCATCTATTATTTGATATCACCTGAAATACCATGTGATTGGCCCTCACCATCACCACTCAAGTAATCATAAAATATTTCGCCACTTGCATGTTATTAACATCTGGGGTAATTAAATTAGGGTTAATAACATACAAAAATACATAACTCAAACACCTAGAAGAAAGGGCAAGGTAATAAAAAACATGAAAGTGGTGAAATATTTAAATGTACACTAGGCAATGACAATGAGTGACAATGACAAGGTATTTCAAGTGATACCATATGTCAGGGGCATATTTTAAACCAAACCCAGATTTAGGTAGTGGTTGTATTTGCATGCCCTGCAACACCCATTGAAAAAGGGTTCATAGCTTCCAGGGTGGTGACATTTTTGATTCATCATTTTCTATTATTGAGGATGGACAAGGATGTCATGAGAGTTGATTTGATTAAAAATAAGACTCCATGTCTAATGTACGGCTCGAATAAATGATGTAATGTCATTAATGTGGGGACAAGACATTGAGGTCCCAAAGTCTATCTTGTTGCTTCCATTCATCAATGTTGAGAATATATTTTTACCTGAAAATAAAAAATTACATGTCTTTTGGTATTCCTTGCACCCTCAGGGCAACTACTAGTTATATAGTTAGCATGAAGGATTTTTCTTCTTTTTGGCATGAACATTCAATAGATGCTTTGGAGACTTTTCTAACCAAATAAGAAATGATGAAAATCATGCTTATAGTGATGATAACATATATAAAAAAAATTAGTTATATCAAAAAAATGCAATTCCTAAACGTTGCAAGTACATCCACAATAAAATACGAAGCAAATTATTATCACCTTAGAAGGAGTTGTCCCAAAGGTGAAGTCATGTCAGAAGGGATGTAATATTTTGATTTTGTAAAGCAAGGTTTTATAAAATGAGGGAGTGTAAATTGGTATGGCCATTGACCCCATCATAGTTTTTGTGTACAAAGTTAAACAACAAAAAAAAAAAAAAAAAAAAAAAATTGGTGGAGTCAATAGTGGAAAATAAGGTTGTGTGTTTATTCATATGGCATGACAATGTGTTGTGTGAGGAGGAGATGTTGCATTTAATGACGAATTTGAGCAATGACAAAGTAGTGGCAAAGGAGAAAGCCATAAAACACATGCAAGTGCTTAAATATTTTAAGGTGAGTTGAGCGGTGATAGTGAGGGGCAATGACAAGGTAGTTTAGATGGTATTGTACATAGAGGGCCCATACCATACACTAGATATAGATTCAAGGAAACTACTAGATTAGCATGCCCTACACCCATTGAAATGAGTTTTGCAGCTTACAAGGAGTCAACATATTTGATTGGTCATTTCCTATTATCAAGAGTAGATGTAGATGTCATAAGAGTTGATTTGATTGTGGTAGGGCTCCATATTTAATGTACAACATGAGTGATCATTATGATGTTACTCATGTGAGAACAAAACATTAAAGTTCTGAAAACCATATTTATATATTCTAACCAATTTTTAGTCGATTGAATAATGATGGTGTTAGAAATGGTGAGTAACGAGCAAAGGCATTTGGAAATTAATGGCGAGCAGCGAGTTGAGCTGACTAAAGAGAAGAGAAAATATCGACGCATGGATGGTGAGCTTCAGAACCCCTTGGAGGAGGAAAGAAAAGTGATGGCAAAGGTTGCAAGGAAGCACAATCTAGGGCATCATTGAGAGGAGAAAGGGGATTCATCTTCTCTTTTGGAGAACAAGATTTTTCTAGATAGCCCTAATTCTTATATAACCCCTATGACAATTACAAAAAGTTATATAGGAGATCATTCTTTAGGCTAACCCTTTTATACTCCCTGTTTGATTCTAAGTTCCCCCTAGATAGCCCAACCAAGGCTGGAGTTGAGTCTCATCGAGGTGATGATGATGTCCCTCAATTAGAATTTGAATGATCTAGTTTGACCTCTAACATTCAGACTTTACAAGAGGAGGCATTGGTCTTTGTCACACTTTGAGATGTTGTAATGGATTTTTTTCATCATCTCATTATATGGAAATTGATGATGGGTTCCTCCAAGCTATAGAACTGGACAAAGGAAGTAGATCACTAATTTGTTGGGTTCTGTGAAAATAGACCTATGTAGAAAGATTCATCAATTGGATTAAGTCTACTTGGCACAAGGTGTCTAGTCCCATAGTTTTTATGTTAATAAATGAATTCATCTTGGTCTAGTTCAATTATGAGGAAGATAAAGAGTATATCTTACTAAGCGGTTGGATTCATTTATTTTGTCCTATGAATGTAGTTATATCTTGCATTATAGTTTAGATTCGACTATATAAGCTTCCACTTATAGTGTGATATCCTTCACTAATCTAGCAAATGATCTCTAAAGTTGGCCATTTTTTTAAATTAGATGATGATCCATCTTTGTTCCATTATAACTTTGTTTGGGTATGTGTTATGGTCAATTTTTCTAAACCTATCTATCACTCTACTAAGTTTTCATCATCAAAGGGTAACTGGGTTCAATTATTTAATATCGAAGGCCTATCGTGTTGATGTTTTCATTGTAACAAATTAGGGCATATGTTGGTGGATTGATCCTCTACTTACTCCTCTAGTTTTAGGCCTTCCCAGCTCTTAAAATGAAAAAACGTGGTTTTCTATTGCCCAGCAGTAGAGAAAGGCTTTCCACAATGTTCTCTCACCACCGTTCTCCTCCAATGGGCAGCAAGCTTCAGGGATCTCCTCAAAGTTTACTAGGGCACACTTGAAACATGGATTTTAAATCTCCATCTCCTCTTGCAAGTAGCATAATCTGGGTCTCTCCTTAGGGTCTCCCTAGGCTCTCATGTATCATGAATCCTAAAGCTCCAAGTGTTAGTGTCTCAATAGAAATAGCGTCTATCAAATATTTTCAATCACTTGAGGATTAGATGAGCCCACATGAATCATTGATGGTGGATCATTTGAGTGATTTTGGTGATTCTTTTTTTCAAGCACCTATGGATGGCATTGTGTCTTTTCTTTCAATTGTCCATGGGACTTTCATTGTGTCTCAGCTATGCTATTATTCGTTACTTAAATATTTTAACTAAAAGCAATAGTTATAGTTAGAAACAATAGTCCTTTGGTGTCAGCTACAAATATATTACCTTATTTGGGGAAGGACGGATCTCAGCTTCATATTGTTTCTTTACCAAATCAATATTTGCTTTAGGTTTTAGACAAGGCAATCGTTCAATGGTTGGGAGTGGGTTCAAAGAATTAGGTGGTCTGTCAAAAGTTAGAAGTAGATTTGGTGCAATAAGGTTCAAATTGTAATGAGGAAATAAGTTTAGTCATAGAGCACTAATTTATACAGATTAATGGGGAGGATCAGGGTTCTCTTCGATGTGATGAAATAGCATCTATGGAGATCCATACTCTTGCTCTGACCTAATCTCTCCTCATCAAACCAAATTGTGGTACTTAAAGGCATAGAGGAAGGAAAAATGAAGCTAAGAGACTAGAGTTGGATGCTATGCTTGCCATTGATGAAGGCTCGCAGTGAACTATGGATTCCCTTCTCTGGGAGGAAGAGGAAGGAGAGCTAACTCCTCACCTTAGGAGAGGGACTTTTAAAATGGTGTTATTTACTTAATAGTCTAGTGTTTTATACTTATTATCAGTATTTAGTCTTTTAGTAGTTGGTTTTTTGGGATACCTATTTGATAGTGTGAGGTTGCTTGATCGAAGGTTTCACTTGTCATCATTTCTTTGTTTTTTAAAATATTTTTATCAGGAAAGAGGCTCTTTTAACCCTTGTTAATCTATCAATATGTATATATGTACTTATATATTTATGGGTATAAATAGTATAATGGGAGATAAAAAGGGGGCTTAAAGTGATATTTTTTTCTTAAAATAACAATAGTTGAATTTGGAGAGAATTTTAGAGATGTACTTAGAAATATAATTTTATAATAATATCATAATATAAATTGTGGTATTTTGATTGTTCTAAACATGTAATATTTTTCAATACCTAAATAAAAGTGTGGAATTGATGTATTTCTTTCAATGACATGGTACTTTTTTGTGAAAATATAAGGAGACCGCATGTGTTCAAACATGGTTTTTCAAAGTAAACGAATGCATTTTTATATGAAATTTCATATATGGATAGAGAAAATGTCAAATATTGTAGACAATACTTTTAATTTATTTTTAATGTGTGTATATATCCAATTTTATAAGTCAAAATAGATGGAAAATTGAAATTGAAAGTTTACAAACACAAAGTTTTGACCTTAACTTCATGAAAATCTTTTTTTTTAAAGCAATGCCAATGATGTGTAGATTATTAAGAAATATGTTTTATAAATTTTTGATTAATGGTCAAAATTAATATTATTATAATAAAAACCCATAATATATATATAATATATTAATATTATAATAACAATAATTATTTTTATTATATATTTGATTACATATATTATTAACAATATACACAATATATTATATTAACATTTAGTATATATCATAGTTATTAATATATAATATAATTATCTATATAATATATAATATACTAGTATAATATATTATATTTAAAATTTGTGTGTGTGTGTGTATCGAAAACTCAATGCCTTGTTCCCACATCAGTGACATTATAGTGATGCTTCAATAAACACATCATATGTGGAGGCTACCATAATTAAATCAACACTCATGACATCCTCACCTACTCTTGTTAATAAAAAACAACCAATCAAATATGTTGTTGCCTTGTAAGCTACAAACTCCTCTATGATGTTTGCATGTCATGTAGATCCACTAACTACCTTGAATCTAGGTTTGGTGTATGTTATGGGCCCTCTAATGTATGATATCATCTTTGATATTTTAAAAATAATGAAATTTGCTTGATCAGATTAGTCCCTAAAGACAAAAAAACACATAAATTCCTTTCAAAATATGTGGACTACTCCATGATAGGTTTTAGACTAGTATCAAACCCCCTAGCCTAAATCTAAACTAATTTTGGAGGGAAGTGTAAAATTCAAAAGAAAGTCTTTTACAAAGGGTGTATGCCCTTTGCATGACCACAAGGGCCAATTAATGTAAATGGTCATTTGGTACTACTTGCAAACAAGGTATATGTGTTTTCCAAAAAGGTGCACACTCTTTATAGTTCATAAATTTACACCCTTTAGAAGACCACAAAGGCCAATTAATGTAATTGTTCATTTGGAACTACTTCCAAATAGGGTGTGAGCACTTTATAAAAGGGTGTACACCCTTCAAGTAGTTCATGAATTTTACTTGTTTACCCATAAATTTTACTCATTCATTTTGTATTTTAAAAACTTGGAAATGGTTTTTCTTGCTGACACTAAAAATTGTGTAAATTCTTCATTTACTATGTCTTAATTACTGTAAATTTTACAATTTTTATTCTACTTGGATTTATTTGTTCAAAGATAAATCACGAGTAGGGTAGTCACTATAAAATACCAAATAAGTAAATAACAAAAGAGGAGATTGATATCAAGAGGGAAAAAGAAATTAAAAAAGACAACAAGATAGGAGAGCATCCATACGAGCTTCTTTACAAGGTGAAGGTACTTCCTCCACACCAGATAATATTTCAAATGAAAATAACATGCCAAATTCCATGAAATTTAATTTAGATATGTCTTAAAATGAGATAATATAAATTAATCAATCATTATTGAATGATGAAATTTAAAATATAGAACATGCAACTAATGAATTTGCATTGAGTGAGGAAACACATGGATAAACACAATATAATGAATCATCCATTTATAATGAAATTTTTGAACATGATTATAATCAACATCACATAATGATCCCAATCCATCTCTCTCCCAATGAAGATGAATTCACTTTGCCTATAAAGTATAATGTTAACCAAAACTCTAATATCCCTTCTATGGTTGAAGTGTTAACACTATTTTATTTAGCTAAAAAATTAGCTCCTAGATGTACACCTTCAAGGATAACGCAATGAACACCAAGGTATTTTATTAAAATATATGAGAAAATAATAGAACCCATGGAAGGTAAAATTTCAAAAATAGCAGTTCAATGGCATGCTCAATGTGTCTGAGACTATGCCTTTGAGAAGAAAATCCATACAAAATGATGTCAACTATTTGTTCAAATAATAAAAATATAAAAACATTTGCCACGTGATGCATAATTTAGGGTTAAGATCAATCAATACAGAGGGAAGGAATAATGTAATAATAAAAAATCTATTTAATGCATTTAATAGAATAGGTAATATAACTCAAAAATATATATTAATGTGGCAAGATGAGTAGTAATATAATATATAGTGAGTAAGTCAACATCTAGATCTCAATTTATTATTCAAATAAGTACATCCTTGAACTTGAATAGGAAAACTCCAATAATTTTTTTAAAAAGAAGAACAATGATCTATGACCGTTTACTCATAGATTGTTGGGCATTTAACGGTAAACTCCCATGAAAAGATAAGTATTAGTTGAAGGAACAAGAAATTTGAATGATTTTTTTGTTATGATAACACAAGGGTCATATCTAATCTAAAATATATTGTTAAAAAAAGAAAATGTTCAAAGAATGGTGAGCAATGTTTCATGGACATGACACAAACATAATTTTTTTAAATATATTTAATCATAAATTGATATTAGTTAAAGGTCATTTAAGATGTGCAAGCCTTTCTATGTTAAAATAAACCAAACATGCACCACATATTGTTTTAGGATCCATGTTGATTTTTTAATGCATTTTGATTTTTTTTTTCATATACATTGTACTTTACATGCTGAAGAGATTATGTAGGAATGTATGGTGGCTTCTCCACCGAAAAAATCAAGAGAGTTAATCCAAAGTCTTTTCTATCAAATACCTAAGGGACAATTTTGTCTTTTCAAATAATGTTTAGATGGAATATGTAACACTTTTGGTGGTTCGTGACATTTGACTAGTTATATACACGAATTTGAAAAAAAAATAGTTGATTTTAAGAAGTACAAATCTGTAAAGTATGCATTAAAATATGAAAAAGGGTCATTAATATATGTGTTCATTATGACCAAAATATTTTTATATAATTTCTTGTTTGAATTCAATAAAAATATAATTTACTAATATTCAAGACACACACACAAATAAAAATGGTTAGATAATTAGTTCAAGTTATGAAATGGCAACTTCCCAGTTGGGACCATTATTTTGGTTGTGGACTTTGATGAAAATTACATATAAAAACCATAGAATGAGGTTCAATATTTGTATAATAATTCAATTCAATTTTTAATTTTCATGTATATTACATTCAGACATGCCCTTAATAACACAGAGGACAGCAAAAATATTTTGAGGGAATACCACTTTTATATGAGCAATGGCATATCACATTCCCCATAGTTCATCTGAGGTTGTTTTAAAATATTTAATATAAATATTAATGCAATAGAAATCATGTTTAAACACACTACATGTGGTCAAACAATTGTGTAGGATAATTTAAGAATTTTTGAATGTCTTCTAGTTAAATAGGATGCATGAAAATAATGGGGTTCAACATTTCTGGAGTTTATTTGAGGTTGGGTATGACAAAGGGTAACATGATCATGTTGGTGCATGTGTAAAAATATCCCTTAAAAAAGAGTAGATAAAATTAAAAAAATGGTGTTGAATTGATCGATGCTGCAATTATTGTGACTTGCTATAATGAAAAAAATTCTTGTTGATCAAATAAATATTCTCATGTGTGAATACTATTTTAGTTAATTGAGGAAATAAATAAGGCAATGTATCAATATTTCAGTATAGTATCCAGATCAATTATTTTCCATTCCATTTGAAGTTCAAAATCTAATTCATACAATTTTATACTATGGATATGGCACATTTTTATTTAGGCTATATGGAATTTCATTGGAATGAATACGAATCAAAAAAATGGGTTGACGAATGGTATTTTAGACCCCTCACACTTATGGAGACTACAAATTCATTCCAACCACTAGGGGAACATGAAATGCATCATTAGTTGACTTTGAACACATATCAGATCTTGTGCAACTAGGTAAATATTATTATAATTTAAATGCAACGATAAACATTAGTGATCTATTATTATTTTCTTGCATTTCCTTAAAATTTGATTATACTTTACATTCAGTGAAAGTTTTTGTAGAAATTTTAGTTGAGGAAAATGATGAGGGAAAAAGATACTACTTGTCTTGGATGGATAAGACCTAGTTATCCTACTAGATTTTTGGTGTTTATAATAAATTGGTTTCATAAGTAATTTCATAAAAAGGTAAAGTAATGGTTATTTTAGGACTTTTAAATGAATAGGGTGATGATTCATTATTCAAATTTGGTTATCACTAAATATATTCATATGATCAGATTTCATGGAAAGCCTCACAACAAAGTTTTGTGAAAATTTTGTGAATCTGAGCATGAAAAAATTCTAAAACACTTTAAAACAACCCTAGTCCTGAAGGTACATTGGATTCACTTGGTAAGGTTAGTATTCAATGTGTCTGACATTTTAAATTACTAAAGTTAACTTATTTTATTTATTGTGTTTTAATTTTTAATTATTTTTTCATTATGTGTTTTCATTTGTATTTGAAATTTTTACTAACAAACTTAATGTAGGTTAGTAGTACCAGATGAGATTTCACCTTCATGCGGTCGATGATGTGAGTAGAGAAGATTATCTTCTTGAAAAAAAAAATCCTATAAATAATAAATTTTGAATAGAAAATTTTATTCCTCATCTTAAGTGGCATAGAATCCTCCAAGGGGTGCTTATATAACTCTCTCATGCAATTTTAGGAGATGACGGTTCATTTCTACCCATCATAATTCTCGTGTAATGCCCACCTAAACTTTAATCCATTTTTACACTCAATGACAAGAAGATTCTCTTGAGGGATGCATCTAACTACCTAAAAATTTTGATATTTTGAGGTAATCAAGAGTTTATGGAGACCATTGAAGTGTTTATACACCCATCTAAATGTGTTTATAAATATTGGGCTAGTGAGTCAAAAGATATGCTACCTACTGACTAACTTTTGGTCCCTTAATAAAGTTTTGGCTCTGAGATAAAATGCACCATTATGTATCCTAAGATTTGAGTACTAGATAATCATTTATGATGTGCTTATAGGACTCACCCATGTATATTTAATAATTATAAATTTATCTCTACTCGGGTCACGATTCTCCAGCAACACCCACCTAAAGTTTATTATGTTTCTACATGTAGGTATGAGAAGATTCTCTTGAGGATACATATAACTACCTATAAATGTTAACCCTGGGAGGTTATGGAGAGTGTATGGAGGCCATTCAAGCATTTATATGCTCATCTAGACATGGTCTAGAAGATTGTTCATTAATTGGTATAGCAATTCAAAATATATGCTACCCACTGACCAACTTTTGGTGCCTTAATAGAGATAAGGCTGAAATAGAAAAAGTGGTGTTGTGTCTCCCTCATCTTAAGTGGTAGATAATCCTCTAGAGTTACTTTTATTACTTTCTCATGTATGTGTAGGAACATATTTTTTGTCTCTACCCCTCACGATTCACCTATAACACTCATCCAAAGTTCACTCCATTTTTACACTCAGGGATGAAAAGATTCTCTTAAGGAATGTGTCTAGATGACTAAAACTATTTACCATATGAGGTGATGGAGAGCATAAGTATGCCATTTAAGATTTTATGTTTCTATTTAGATGCGTTCGTGTCCATGGTTCATTTATTGGACTAGTGAGTTAAAAGATATGCTACTCATTGACCAACTGTTAGTCCCTTAAGAGAGATTTGGCTATGAAATAAAATACACTATCATGTCTTTCACATCCTATTTTATAGATAATCCTATAATGGGGTATTTATAGGACTCTCTCATGAAACTGGAAGTGATAATGGTTCATCTTTGCCCTTACGATTCTCCTACAATGCCCACCTAAAGTTTTCTCTATTTCTACACTTAAGGATGAGAAGATTATCTTGTGAGATGCATTAGCTCACTTGAAAATTTAAAACCTAAGAGGTGATATTGAGTGGATATATGCCATTCAATAATTTTTTAACCTATCTAGATATGTCTATAAACACAGTGCATCAATTTGGCAAGCGAGTTAAAAGATACACTACCCACTGACTCACTTTTGGTTCCTTACGAGAGATTTGGTTGCAATAAAAAAATCATCATCATGTTTCACTCATCCTAAAAAGTAAATAATACTCTAAGGGTGATAATAGGACTCTCTTATATAGTTGTAGGCATTAACTATTTGTATCTAACCCTCATGGTTCTCCTGCAATGTT
Organism: Torreya grandis; assembly: GCA_037957365.1. Taxonomy (NCBI): domain Eukaryota; kingdom Viridiplantae; phylum Streptophyta; class Pinopsida; order Cupressales; family Taxaceae; genus Torreya; species Torreya grandis. The sequence continues at coordinate 9,689,502 of JARHVA010000015.1, forward strand.
CACCCGAAATTCTCTACATTTATACACTTAGGGATGAGAAGCTTCTCTTAAGGGATGTGTCCATATAACTATAACTATCAACCTAAGGAGGAAAAAATTAGTGGATGGATGACATTAGATAGTTTATATGGCCATATGGAGGTGTCAACAAAGATATTTCATCGATTGGGATAATGTTTCTAAATATACACTACACATTGACAAACATTTAGTATTTTAAGAAAGAATTAACTATAATAAAAAATGCATCATCATGTCTCCCACATCTTGAGTGATAAAGAATAATATGGGGGTGCTCACATAATTTACTTGTTTAATTTTAGGTGTTGACAATGCATATCTACCCCTTATGTTTTATTGTTATGCTTGTCCAAAGTTATCTATGTTTATACACTTTGGGATGATAAACTTCTCTTGAGGGATGGGTTTGAACACCTACAATTTTTAACCCTAGTAGGTAAAAAAAATAAATGGAATCCATTCTAGTGTTTATACACCCATCTAGACATGTGCATGTAGTTGGTTCATCAATTGGGCTAGTGTGTTAAATAATACACTACCCACTAACCAATTATTGGTCCCTTAAGAGAGATTTGGTTTTGATATAAAGCATGTCATCATGTCTCCCTCATCTTTAGTATAAGATAATCCTTTTAGAGGTGATAATATGAATCTATCATGAAAATTTAGGTATTAGTATTTTTTATCTACCCCTCTCAGTTCTCCTACAAGGCCCACCTAAAGTTTAGTATGTTTCTATAATCAAGGACGAAAAGATTCTCTTGAAGGATGCATCCAGTGTCTTGAAATTTTCAACCCAAAGAGGTGAAATAGTGTGGAGGGAGGATATTATATCATTTATACATCCATCTAGACATGTCTACATAGGAAGTTCATCAATTGGGCTAGCAAGTCAAAAGATATGCTACCCATTGACCAACTTTTGGTCCTTTAAGAGAGATTTAGATCCTAGATAAAATTCATCACTATGTCTACCTCACATTGAGTAGTATAAAATCCTATATGGAGTGATCATATGACTCACCTACGTAAATTTAAGCATTGAAGATTTGTCTCTTTTGCTCATGGTTTTCTTGCAATGCTCACCTGAAGTTCACTTCATTTCTACACATAGGGATGAGAAGTTTATCTAGAGGGATGCATTTTTCTACCTACTAATGTCATCCATAGGTCCAAAATAAGAATGGAGAGAAGCCTATTTATTATTTATACACCCATCTAGAATTGTCTACAAAGATAGTTCATCGATTGGGCTAGCGAGTCAAAAGATACACTACATACTGACCATTTTTTGGTTTTCTAAGAGAGATTTAGCTACAAGATAAAATGTATCACCATGTCTCCCTCATCCTAATTATCAAATAATCCTATATGGGATTCTCACATGACTTTATTATGAAACTATAGGCATTGATGGTTTGTCTCTACCCCTCATGCTTCTCCGACAATGCTCACCTGAAATTGTTTTTTGTTTTTATACTCAGGGACAAGAAGCTTCTCTTGAGGGATGCATCTAGCCACCTAAAATTGTCAACGTCAAGACTTGATGAAGAGTATATATAGGTCATTCCAATATTTATACATCCATCTAGATGCATCCATGACCTCAGTTCATTGATTGGGGTAGTGAGTCAAAATATACACTACCCACCAACTAATTTTTATTCATTTAAGAGAGATTTGGCTACAAGAGAAAAAATTATGCCATGTCTCTAAAATATCAAGTGGTATATAATCCTATATGGGGTGATCATATGACTTTAAATTAAAATTTTACGTGCTGATAGTTATTTTCTACCCCTCACAGTTCTCTTACAATGCTCACATGAAGTTTGCTCTATTTATACACTTAGAGATGAGAAGTTTCTCTTGAGGGATGTGTCTAGATGCTTGTAACTATCAATCATGGGAGATAAAATATATTTTTAATAGATCATTATAGTGTTTAAAATCCCACCTAGACATGTTTACATATTTGGTTCATCGATTGGGCTAATGGTTCAAAAGATACATGCCCCACTTACCAACTTTTGGTCCCTTAAGAGAGATTTAGCTATGAGAAAAAATATGTCAAATATCTTCCTCATCTAGAGTGGTAGATAATACTTAAGGGATGATCATAAGAATCAGACATGAAACTATAGGAATTAACAGTTAACCTCTAGCCCTCACGATTCTCCTGTAATGCATGCCTAATGTTTACTTTGTTTCTACACTCAAGGACAAGAAGCTTCTCTTGACGATGTGTCTTTCCACCTAGGCTCAAAGGAGAGTGGAGGGAGGTCATTCCAAATTTTATATTCCTATTCAAACATGTCTATATAGATCATTTTTTAATTTGGATAGTGAGTCAAAATATACACTACCCACTGACCAAAGTTTGGTCCCTAAAGAGAGATTTGACTGTGAGAGAAAATACACCAACATGTCTCCCTTGTCCCAAAAGGAACCTAATAATTTAGGGGTGATTAAAGGAATTTCCCATATAATTTTATGAACTTTAGGTTCATCCATATCCCTCTTGGATCTTAGTTACTCCTACATACACATTATGGGAATGCACATATACATAATTCTATCCACTTATGGGTATTGTGCTTTCCCTCTACTCACATCACTAGGATATTGGGAGCATCCATATTATATGATCTTGATACTTCTAGGTTATATCATTATATGGTCACATTACATTATCATGTGTGGGTTATTATGTACTTACACATGTCTTATCCATGATTATATCTAATATAGGGTACCTGATATGTGATGCATTTGATGTTTTTTGCTAACACATTTGATATATGGGCTATTACGACATGTTTATGTTGGTTGCTTGTTATTTTCCTTTATTCACTTATTTGAGTGTTTTTCCTTATTATTGTCTTACTTGTTTGAGCATTTGAATATTCTTTGTTGTATACATCCCCTATGTCTATGTTTACCTTATTAGAAATTTTAATGTCATTTCTCATTCTTGGAAATTTGAATATGTCATTGATTGTTATATGGATATTTGAATATGTTATCCCTTGCTTTGTGTACATTTGACTAAGTCACATCCATTCGATTTTGTGGCATTTGAACATGCCCCTTAATTGTAATCTCCTATTACCTTTGTTTATTGACTTGATTTTGAGTGGTCTTGTATGAGTGCTTGTTTGCTTTTTGAGCTTGTACTATTACTATATGGACATTTCCATGATATTTATCATGTATATTAGGCCTACATGTGATCACATTAGTTTTATACCTTTCAATGATATATTTACTTATGCACATTCTTATACATGATACATGGTTCGATCATAAAATATACAACTATATGGTTATATTTTTCATTTGAGGTGAGGTAACTACTAGGTACTATTTTTACCTCACCTTAAATTGAGGGCATATTCAATAGGGGCATGCCATATGGACATGTCTTCCAGTCATTCACAATTTTTAGATTGAGTAAGGGCATGCTTACGAGGCATGTTCTCCACACTCATTTTGTATTTTTGTAATTATATCAATTTGCATATTTAGTGGGGTCATGTCATATCGACATGGCTTAGACACATTCATAGTTATTGGATATAGTGGGGGCATGATTTGGAATCATGTTCTCCATGCCTACTTAGTATCCAACATTCCCATATTACAATGGGGGCATATTTTAGAAACATGTCCTCCACATTGGCACTTATATCATTTTTCAAATTTATCCATATATAGTGGGGGCATGTTATCGTAACATGTTATTCACACTTGTTCAAATTAGTCAAAACACATAGTTATATGATTCAAATACATATTTATGGTAGAATTATATATATGGTACCATTGTTATACATAGTTTTAGCATGAGACATATCTAAGGTGAATATGTTATGAAAAATGTGCCTAATATTTTAAAATTCAAATTAATTTAATATTTTATAACCATCACATATTAATACCCCATAAAATTTTATGAACTTTATCAAACCAATCTATGGTAGTAGCTAGTTCACCTTTTGGTATGGTTGAGGTAATCAAATCACTTAATATTTCCAAGTTTTAAGGTTAGATCTGATTGTATCAACCAGCTTCACCATGTTATAAGTATTATTGGGTTGCATGGTTGAGCTAATATCAACTACAAGGTGGAAACTCACTTTTACTCCAAAGTTGGTGGCATGTGCCTTCCAATATCTCTCTATCTCCTTAGATATATGCACTTTACATATTTATCTATATTTATCCTAAAATCAATTTCAGAGTCTACAATTTAATATATTTTTCAAGATGGTTACATTAACACACATGCATACTCCTAAACTTTTATCTTTCTCTTTTAATTTCAATATTTTCAAGTACTTTCAATTCCAGATATATATATATATATATATATATATATATATATATATATATATATATATATATATATATAGATTATTAACTATAACATGATCTCAATTATAGGTTAATCACCAAGAAAGCACTCAAATTCAACTCAAGCAAATATAAGGTGTGCATACACATCCATGTACTTATTTTTTCCTTTGAACTAACAATTTCATTACTAGATTCAAGGGGAATGTAGATGATATTTTGTGATTATGTAGCACCTCAGTCATGTTCACTTGGAAACTTTAGACCTTGGCTATTACTCTTAGTTTTACACTCTCCTTATTTCTACAAGCCTCACATATGCTCTAACTTGTGCCCCTTGGCCTATCTCTTATTTTGACTAGTCTTATATTGATGACACAAATATCATATCTTTTTCATAATGTTTAAAATGTGCCTATCTTACACCTTTGCAAGTTATGAGCCTGTACCTACTATCCTGCTCCCTTGACACTAATGTCTAAGATAGATAATAGTGTTGATGTTATTATCCTAATCTGACATAAATGGGAGTGCCCTAAATTCATCCAATTTTTAAATAAAATGTATTCCATTGGTTGGCGTAAGTGAATTAATGCAAGTTATCTCCCAATAAGATTGGTATAAATATAATATCAACCCTCATTCATACTTCACCTAGCAAAAAATTAAAAAGACCAAGGCAACTTATCAAAATCACTCTATTTAACATTTAACTGAGAAAAAATTTCCCTATTTGCACACCAATCATAGGTACATCACATCTACATGTATGAAGTATTAAAAGAACAATCATAAGGTCTTATTTTCCAAGTTAAAAGGCTAGGTCACTATTATACTTGCTTTACACACATTACATGATTCACACATAAGCTAACATATAGGGGATAACTACATGATTTTAAGGCCCTCTTCTGGATTATTGGTTATGTAGGAAACACCATTAATAGTAGGGTCATTAGGGTCAACTTCATATCATGTGACCACTAACCCATTTTTCTCCAAGGTTACTATGAAGGTAGAAAACTAGGGTTTTTCCATTTCATGAGGAACGACCATCCATGACCTAAATTTGAATGCACTAAATCAAAGGCACTGATGAACCAATAAGCATATAGGTGATCACATCCTATTTCAATAGATATTATGTATATGACACTAATGTCAAACCTAGATAATAGCATCGATGAAACCATCCAAGGCTAACATTTTTGTCTAAAGAGGTCAAGGCACTATATCAAAATTTGGAAATTATCATAGAAATATCTTTCTACCTATTTCCTACATAGATCCAGTACTATGTTAGCCTAAAAATAGATAAATACTTCACTTATTTGTCATTTTTTTATTTCTAGCATATTTTTACTTTCCGCTGATAGCTTATCTTAGTTTAATAAATTTAGTATATGGTATATATGATTTTAAAATTTAATTGTCTTACTACAAATATGATATTCACCCTTGTACCGTATCATTTCTATATTTTTAACCCTATCTACCCAAAATGATACTTATCCAAATTAGGGTTAAATAGTATGTTGCCTTCAAGTTAATTCACGTCAAGTTCATCAAATGTTTAACCCCAAATTTAAATATGTAGGGGTTAACTAGGGTTGAGGGTTACTATATTAGCTTTTATAAAAGGATGGTGAGATAACCTAATGAGAAAGGGTAATTAATTAAAAAACTCCAACAAATAGTATTCTAAATTTATACAACTATGATTGTTAAAAATAGTAAAGTATAATTATTTCTAGATAATGTAATGAATTGGAGACAAATGATACTTATCTAATTTATTGTACTCATGTAGCTATAATATGTAACATGCTAGAACATGATATTAGAATAGTCATCAGATTCTAAAAATAATATTTCTAGGGCCTTAGATACTTACATCAAATCTAGACTATTGTATCCACACAGGTGTTCAACTTTGATGCATGTGTCATGTATGGAATATTAACTGGATCTAGATGCAACCAACTATAACCTTCTAGTTTTTATGTCACCTTTATATATATATATATATATATATATATATATATATATATATATATATATATATATATATATATATATATATATATATATATATATATATATATATATATATATATGCACACATGTTGTTTATCTTTTTTAAATAATCAAACATTAGCTTATTCACCCTTGGAATGACTGTGGGAATAGTGGATTAGTGGGCTCATAGTGTTAAGCTTTCGTAAGGACCCCTATATCAATGGGCACTACCTACATATCAAATACTCTGAAGAGGGCCTTAGACTTGTGTGTTTATCCCCTACATGTTGGCTTGTGTGTCCATAAAGATGCAATGTGTGATAATCAAAGGCATGCAGTGACCTAGCTTGTAACTTGGCAAATATGAATCATGAATTACCCTTTGAATGATTCACACCTATGGGAATATTAATATTATGATTGATATGAAAATAGGAATGAATATGGTAGGTTTTCTCACTTGAATGTTTGATTGATTATTTCTTGATATGTTTTCTTGTGAGTTCTTAGTGTTTTTCTAGGTGAGGAATAAATGAAGATTGATCTTGTACATATACTAATCCATTTCAGAAATATCTCACACTAAATCACTTAAGGATGACCTTTAAGATATGTTTCATTTATAAATTAGATGAATTTTGAGTAGTGGACACTTTGTAGGAAATATGGACACTTGCATCAATATAAGTGTTTGTATGGGATGAAAGTGTCAAGGAAGATAGAAAATAGGTATAGACCCAAAACTGGTAGTGAAGGATAATAATTAGGTTTTGACATTTTTTCGTAGTTTAGAAGGCCTGGTCATTAAAATAAAAATCATCAAACTAAGAAATAAACAATTTAAGCATAAAAATATAGTGAACGTGATCCTTTCAGTAGTGGTTAGGTCTATAACTAAGAGGTACAACCATAATAGATATTTTTCAAGTGTACAAGACTAAGGTACTACATAAATTAGATTTTAGTATCTACATTCCCCCCCTCCTTAATATAGTAATTAGATAGATAGTTTAAAGAAAATAAATTCATATCTAGGTGTGTGTACACACCTTGTCTTTGCATGAGCCTAACTTGAGTGTTTTTTTTTTTTTTTCTTGGTGACTGACCTAAAACTAAGAGCATGTTATAGTATATAGTTAGTGTATGAAATCTAAAATTGAAATAATTTGAAATGATTGAAATTAATAAAAGAAAAGTTAAGAGTACACATGTGCATTGATGAAACCATCTTACCTTTTGGTAATTTGAATTGAAAATATGCCACATTATGAGCTATTGAATCTAAACATAGGAAAAAATTTAAACCTACAAGTGCATATATATATATATATATATATATATATGAGGAGGAGGAGGAGTACACATGCCCCAACCTTGGTGTAAGGGTGAGTTGCAACATAACCATTTAACTTGTTTCATCTCAATCGTGCAACCCAAATATGTGCATGATCAAGTGACTGTGAGAATTTTAATCAACTCAAAGTATATATATCTAGTGAAGATGAATTATGTAATTAAATCTAACCCATAAGTCTATTAAATTTAGATGGTTTAATCAAATCTAACTTATAAGTTTGGTAATACTGAGCAATTTAATCAACTCAACCTCCCAAACATGAACCAACTACTATAATAGATTGACTCAATAACAATCCATAAAATTCCATCCTAAGTACAATAATAATCCATCTTAGTATTTGAAATTTTTAAAATGGTTTGATTTTAAAATTTTAGGTGCCCTTTGCATGGAATATGCACTGCATATATGTCTCAAGCTAAAATCCAAGTAATAATAATATCAATGTATAGAATGCTACCACAAATATATATCTGAATCATATAACTATGAAATCTGGTGAATTTTAAATCGATGCAAGTGTGGAGGACTTGTCTCTATGAAATGCCCCTATTGAAAATAGGAGAATCTAAGAACTTGTGTAAATTTAGAGAACATGTTTCCATAACATTCCCCCACTATAATCTAGAAATGTTGAGTATTGAATAAGTGTGGAGATCATGTCTTTCTTATATTCTCCCATTATAATCTAAAACTATAAAAATGTGGAATATAAGACTCTATGACATGCCCCCACTGATATGCGCCCCCCCCCCCCCCCCCACACTTTGAGGTGATGGGAAGTATAATCTGGTGGTTCCCTTATCTTAAAAGGATAAGATAATTTTATAAGTTATGTATTGATCATGTAGCATATATGAATAACATGTCTAGGTAGATATAACATTAAATTATATAGTATGTGATCATATCAAGTCCTAATATGCATAATTTAGATCATGGAAACATCTAAAGCGTAAAGGTAAAATCTCAACAAGTAACCAAGCACAAACACAAGAGCACTCAAAAGTAAAGCAAATGAAATAATTCCAGGAGACCTCATACAAGGGGCATGTTTAAATTCCACACAATCAAAGGGACATAACTTATAAAAATGTCCATAAAACATATAATGACATATTAAAATTTCCATATACAAAAAAAAATAGAATATTCAAATGTCAAAATAGGCAAACAAAGGCACAGGGGCCACAACCAATGGAGCATATTCAAATGCTCAAATAAGTAATACAATGTAAGATAATAACAAGCAATGAAACATATTCAAGGAAGTACTAAAATTGACAATTATGATAAATATAAGCAACTATCATGAACCTAGCATACTATTTCCTAAAAATATGTGTTTGAAAAATATCAAATACATATCATATCAAGTACACTATGAAAGGTATAAGCATGGATAAAGGCATGCGTAAGTATATATAAACTCAAACATGATAATGTAAAGTTATCATAGATTAATGTAATCTGGGTGTCTCATGATCAAATAATTAGATACCCCCAATATACTTAGGATGTCAATGAAGGGAAATCCTAACATGTATATGTACAAATATCATGTATCTAGGTATCCCTATATCACACTCAAATGAACCATGAAACTTATGTGTATATATGAAAAGAATTATATGTTATCTACTAACATGAAGCAAACAACATATGCATAATAAATAGTAGAACTGGGAACATGTTGAGAAGTTTTTAATATTTTTACAATTTTTGAATGTTTTTGGTTAAGGCAAAGTCTATCCAATCATCCCATCTAAGGGATGCTCATTTAAAAGTGCTTTGAGCACTATATATGGTATAACATATTGGTGGTACTATTGAGGAACATGTATATGTGTAATATCTAGAATTGTAGGATTTATAATGCTCTATGTATGTATCATAGGACCCTATGGTATTGAAGAGTAGGAGTTTATGAAACCCATTATTTTGTGTTATGTGGTGTGTTTTAAGCATCAATAATAGGAACATGTTTAGCTACTTTGGATAACTAAGTATGTTGCATAGTAGTAGATAAGGATTTTTTATGTATGAGAATTAAAATATCATCCATTTTACATATGTAAATATCATAAAAATCATCTTAGTATGGTTGATTAAGGTTCTTAGAGGACTTGATATTCATTGGTAGTCTTATTTTAGTCCATATAAGGTGTCCAAGTAGTCTTAGTTTATTGAGAGGGTCCTTAAGGGCCATTATCATGTTGTAAAATTCTTTTCACCCTCATGTAAACATAAGCACACCTCAAAGTCTATCTAGCAGCTATGTTGTATTGGAAGAAGGAGAAATAGTATGTTGTTGACTAGATCAAGAACTAAACATGAAAAGTGGAACCAACAAGATATAATGATAATACCTATGTGGATATGATCATTAGAGGAGATAATAAAAAGGATTTTGGCCATAGTAGAGAATTTTTTTTGAGAAAAAGGAATAAAAGTATACAATTTGTAGGTTTGCAAGAAAGACAGGAAGGCTTGTAGTAAGGTGGTTGATGTTTTAAGGTCTGCAATAAAGGTCTTAATAAGTAAGCATCATATGCTTTTAAGCTTGTATAATAAAATAAATTATTTTATATATGGTGAAGACTTATTTGTATTGATACAATATATGATCATGTGTTTATATGTTGAAAGGAAGTTAATATGTGGTTTTGAGTCCTTACATGTATGACAGTATATGAAAACATAGAAATCAGTATGCTAGAACACTAAACAGGCAAGTAATACTTGTGTTTTTAAATTCATGGAATTTCAATGACAATTTAAAAGGTAATTAATGATATTATATCACTTATTTGATGCATTATTTTTGTTTGATCAGTAGAAAAGTAGTCATTTTTATCATCTCTATCTTCTCAGGCTTAGAAAATTGAGGTTAATAAAATAGAGTCTAAAATTTATGGTTTTATTTATTGAAAGGGTTTATACTGACAATTTTAGACTTGGAATATTTTAATGGTGTTTGTATAAACCCTCACACAAATTTTAAGGTCTTGAAACTATTTACAATGTCCAAAAATCAAAATAAAAAGCCCTCAACATGTGTAAAAGGAACTAGCCACGAATAGAAATTTTTATCAAAATCGACTTTGAACCAATGAAAAATTATAATAAATTGTGATTATGAGAGCCTTGGAGTTATTAATACAAATTAAAAAAAATTAAGCTGATTGGGCATGTGTGGAGGAAGTTATGATCAAAATATAGACCTACAGTTCTGAGACAACCTAGAAAAATGTATTTTCAGTCAGTAAAATCATCATAAAATGAAGAGTAATCAATCAAAGTGTCTAAAAATTGGATAACATGGACGTTTTGAAGAGACAAAATTAATGAATTTTTTTTTAGATGTATCAATTTAGTATTGACAAAAATATTATCAAAATATAGTTTGCATATAATCCTACGAGCCTGAAGTTGTGTTCATATTTTTTCAAGTAAACAAGCAAGAAAAGTCAGTTTTGGGTCTTGTAACCTTTGAAAAATTTAAGGGATTTATATAGTAAAGAGGGATGTTTTAATGATTCTAAGATTAGAAAATTTTGAGAATCTTTGTTTCATATTTCATGTGATTTCAGTAACCTAGAAAGAACTTCTTTCATAATCTAAAGTCTTAGACTTTGTGGAGTATCTAATCCTAGAGAAATCCTATTCAAAATGGTCTTGCTAAGAAGGTGATAAGACTAGACAAGACAAGTAAGAGCTGAATTTCAAGTTGTATTTGATCTTGATTGCAAGACTATGATATGAAGAAAGTTTTATTCAAAATCAAATTGCTCCATAATATTTCCATTTCAAGAAAATATCTTGGTTGATTGTGAGAACTCATAAATAAAGATGTCACATGTACATCATTTTTTTAATATCAGAGATTATGAAAATCTATTGAAAGTGTGATAAGGTAAGAGTGAATAAGCTTATAAGAGATTGATAAAAAGAAAGAGGTTTAGGTAGTTATAAAATCCAAGTGAGTCTTGAGAAATAGATAGTTGGATAGGACAAGAAAAGAGTCTTATAGCCTATAGAGGGTTGAGTAAGTGAAGAAGAGATCACATTAAGGCTCAAAGAAGAATAAATGCATATGTAATTATATGTGTTTTTAATTTTTTTCATCTTATTTGTGAATAATATTGTATCAAGAAGATATTTATGAGCTTAAAGCATATCAAGACATGGAATGAGATAATCCAAAAAAGAAAACAATGGAAGGGTTGATAAGCTAGAATAATTCAATGCAAAGAAAGAGTGAAAAAAAGAAGGATCTGGACATACAGAAAGAGATAGCAGAGATGAAATAGGTTCTAGCTCATTTTGAGTAATATATAGAAGAATGGAATTTATCAAGACAATGAATATATATCAAAAAGGTGGTCAAATTGCCAATTAAGTAAATCATGGAGAAAATAAAAATATAACAAGAGATAAGAAGCTTGAAAGAGATGATAAGGATGCTAAGGAAGGATTCTAAAGAAGAAACCAAAGAGGTTGTTTTGATTAATGGTGAAATAGATGAGGAGGTGATGTTTGAAGATGCTCAAGAATATTTTTAAATTGATAAATAAGTGTTATATGATTCTCTAATAGACTTTGAAAATAATGAAGAGTTCTATGACACTTTGGAGGATTTTCTAGTTCAAGATAAGGAAATGCCCATAAAGAAACATGTGGTTACAAAAATACCAAGAAGCTTGTTGATGAAACAATGTGTTAGAGAGGAAATGTGGCCTAAAAAATTTTATTCTAATAATTTGATTAGGGTTATTATTGTAGGTGTACTATCTGAAGAAGAGAGTGCTAAATTTGAGACTTCTAAACTTGAGAAGACCATAGAGAACAAGGTGATGAAGAACCAAGTCAAGCAAGTTGTTGATTCCATGGATAGTATAGATCAATAAGGTAAAAAAATTAACATGAGAAGAGTTACAAAGGAGAAAATATCATGTGTTTCAGTCCAAGTGAGAGAACTAAGTTCAAACAAGGAAAAAATAATGCCTAGTGAAGCACTTAAAGCTACAAGAGAACCAAGAAGATCATTTGTTGATCTTAATAAGGAATAATCAAATGAATATGTAAATATAATGGGAAAAGAGTTAGAATAAAAGAGGAACCATGGTCATGAAGAAATCAAGAGGGATGTATAAGAATATAAGAGTCTTCAAAACTATTGCAAGTAAGTTATAAGGTAAGTGATAGAAAATAAAGAAGATTGCAAAGCATATGTGCAAAGAGAAATAAGTATGGTAATATATGCATCTAAATTCATTATTAAATCATGTATGGAGGTAGAAAATAAGGTGTGGTTAGTAAAAAATATAGCTATAGTGAAGAAACTTCATGTAGAAGAGCATAATAGTGAAATAGAACTTGTTGGTTCCCAGTTGTACACCTCTCTAACTGGGCCTTACAAACTTGAAAAAAATGGAAAATAATGATGATAAACCCATTGTTATGTCATTGTGGTTGGGAAGGGTTTGGCATCAATAATGGATCAGACTATAGAAAATGATTGAGAGGCACATACAAAGGGTATGGTTAGCTCCCTACTACTTTTGGCTCTGCTTGAACCAAGGTAAGAGGACCTATGGGGTAGCTTGCTCACATGAAGAGATTATACAATTTAACTTCCATGGGGATTATTAGAATAAGGGAACACAAATCTAACCAAAACACAACCAAGATTGTTCACTCAACTTGAAAGGGTTGCCACATGGAATGAGAAAATGTTCTAGTCTAGATACAAGCTACTGAAGATAGATATGAAAGTGATTACAATCTTCATTTGAAATAATTTTAAACAACACAGGGGTTGAATAAAAGATTTTAATGCTAAGATTTAAATCACAAATCTTAGACACATGTTAAATGTACAATGTTTATGCATCTACAAGTAAACAACATTTAACATATGCAAAGGGCATATTATTTATAGGGTAGCACATGGTAAGACAAGTTGATAGTTATAAAAGGGGGAAGGTAATGAAATGGAGGTATTTAATTAGCAAGGATTATTTCAATCATTCATGACATCATTTATGACAAAGACACAAAAAAATTATAGCAAGCTAATAAAACTACCAAAAGTGATTTGTCTTCTTCCATTGAATCCATAAACTTAGGGTGCCCTAACAAGTTATTTAGCAATATATTTCCAAATATAATGCAAAAAAGGATTTATAATCTAGCTCTAAGCCTAAGATGACAATAGTTAATGAGTAGGGAATGAGATGTCCTATCAAAAACATTTGTAAAACATATTACTACACTTCATCAATAGAAAATAATAGAGAACCACATGCATTTTCATTAATGTGAAAGAAAAATATTACATACACCAATGTTTCAAAATGCTACCATGGGGACAATCATGGTGGATTTTCTCCATGTTGGATAGGGGAGACATGTAGAGATGATCTTAGAGCTTGATAATGTTTGTACAGCTACAACCACCTTAGCAAGAGATTCAAAATGCACACAATAGTGATCCAAAAATATGGAATATCCTATACTAAGGAAAATATAAACCAATACAAATGACTAACACCATGGCCAACCAACCTCTATAACAAAGGAAAAAACCCCTATTTATACAATTTTGAATCTAAAATTATGGGTTACAACTTGAAAAATTGTAAAACAAACCTTTAAGTCTACCAAGATATTTCTAGCTGGAATACATATCCACTTGTAAGAAAAGAATCATTATTGCAACTACCCTAGCAAGGAATGATGAAGATTTTCAACAAACCTTTGATCTTTTGACTAAAGATGTTGATAAAATCATGATTTGGATGGTGACCTTCATAGTGGAGGCCCAAAGAACTATTTTTCATCATAAGTAGCCACTTGGATATGCTCTTAACTGCTCACTTACACAGTTGAAGGGAGAAAATCATTTGAAGAGCCAAAAAAATTTATCCTCATGTACAACTTGTTTGAAAATACTCTCTTGTTGATCAATTACAAATCATGAAAACTTCTAGACAGGAAATCTCTTCTTGGCGTATGCCAAAGAAAGCCCATTACCTTGTGATGATTAGAATTGGAAAGCTCCAACTATGATGAAAATAGAAAAGATCCATGGTTACTAAGAAGATATGCTCTAGAATGGTAGTTAGATGTTATTTTGTGCTTCGAATCATTATCTGACCAGGAAAGAGCCATCAAGTTTAACTTTTATACCAAAGCTCACCACATACCAACATCTGACATATCACATCAGATCTAATTAGACATTTGTGGGATTTAAGAGTGACTAGGTTGATTAATTAGCTCCAGTCTGGACACTTGTCACTTCCTTGTGCAATCTAGGCCCTTTGAAAATTTTATCTTAGCTCACACCATTGGATCTTGCTAGGATGGATCAATGTATGTTGTTGGATTTTGACCCAAAGGATCAAACTCCATTGGCTACTCAATGCTCTATATAATGCGGTTATAATACATGTAATAACTACATTCATTTTGGGCTCAGTTTTAAACCTTGAATTAATTCACCCCATTGATCAAAAGGTGTATGCTTAACCATATACCATCAATCAATAGGAATATGCTCGAGCTTTATCATGCACCACAAGCCTTGACCTTTTAAATTTAAACTTTCACCATCTGATCTTGATTACCCAAGCAAATGCATTCCATTAGATCATGATCTATGGGGTGGGGCATCATTGTATATTGCTTGTTGTTAGCCTTGAGTATGTGCCACTTGGTAGTCCCATGGGATTTTTATCTACCTTTGACTATCCACCTTTGATTGTGCATCATCAGATCATCCTTCTCTATGAAAACATGTTATATTAGAACTACCTCTATTTTAAAATAAATGGCTACTTTATGGGGTCTAAAATTAACTCTCACATAACTATCTTAGAGCATTTGAATCCCAATGGCTAGTCCCTGCATCTTAAAGTTGACATATGTGCACCCATCAAAAAATGTCCATGAGACTGTCGTACCTATAATACAGAAATTTCTTCAAGAAATTTCTTCCATGGTAATTTGATCAGTGGGCTCTTTGTCTTCAACATACCTATTTGCTTCAACACTTCTGCTTTCAACTTTTATTTGGCATAATTGTCCCACAACAATTTTTTTGGGCATTTTATTGGGATAATTGTTTCAAAAAAAATGTCAGATAATTTCCTTGAAGGATTTTGACTTCATACTTTTCCCACAAGAATTGAGTCTTCAACGTTTTCTCTTCATTAGGATAATTATTTCAAATATTTTTCCGAAATAATTTCCTCAAAGAAATTGGTCTCTCGCACTTTTGCTAAAGGAATTAGACCATTGTGCTTTTGCCAAAAGAATTGAGACTTAGCTCCTTTTGTCTTCATCGAGAAATTTTTTTTGGATATTTTTTTCAAAACAATTTCCTTATAGAAACTAAACTTCACCTTTTTCATAAAGAATTTGAAATGCTTTTGAACTTTTTGCATGAGAAAAGTGCCTGAAGGAAATACGACTTATGCTCCATAGAAAATTTGTCGAAATTGCCCTTCATCTATTTAAACATACCCTTCAAAAGTTTTATCAAGGGCACGTATGCTATAGAATTGCCCTTCATCCTTTTGGAATGGCCCTTAGATCTCTTGAAAGTGCCTTTTAGACTTTTTGAAAGTGTCCTCCAAAAATTTTACAAAGTCAAAATGACCCTTCAAGTTTTTTGTGTGGATAAAATGCTTGAAATAACTAACCCATTAGGATTTTTATGTAGATAAAATGCCCAATGGAATAATCCTTCACACTTTCTGCAAACACTTTGGCTAAAATAAATAAGTCCTTACAATTCTTTCAAGTTTTTTTTGCAGGCAAAATGCTCGAAGGGAAAGTGCCCTTCAAACTTTTTATCATGAACAAAAATTCTAAAAACAATGACCCAAAATAATGAAAATATCCCTTTGGGCTTTTTGTGCAGATAAAATTCCTAAAATGAATGGCCCTTCAGGGTTTTTATGCAAACAAAAATCCTAAAAGAATATGGCCTTTGAATAATTTATAAAAACACTTTATTTTGAAAAACTCTAAGGATTTTGTACTAAGAACAGACCAAATAAACATAAGGAAATACCCAATGTGAAGTGCCCAAAGGAAATACACTAAGTAAAGACCAGGTTAAATCACCTAGCCTCTTAAACATGAACTTGACCTTTTCAAAAGAACACTTTAAAACAGTAATTGGGATAATGACTTAGACATTGATACTTGATTTGGCTAATGACTTGGGCATTTGCATTGACAAGGGCCCAATTCCTTCAGTGCAATTTTGGGCACTAACAAAACTCCAAACATAGTTGAGAGAAGAGGTGAAATATTGGTCAAAGGAGAAAAATGGCATACAAAAGAAAGCTAGAAATGTGAATAGGTCACCACAGTAAGATATTTCAATGAGGCATGAAGAAATTAATGATGAAAAGATTAAGGGAATGGCAAGATTTTAAAAATAGGTTTGGAAGGTCCTTGAGAAGGACATAACCAAGATATAAGATGTAAAATATGTTGAGATGCAAGTTGATGACTGATAAGAATGCCATTGATGTAAATATAGAATCATAGGGGCTAGAAATACCCCATGGTCACCTATGCAATGTGAAAAATATTGTGGGAAAGTAATAAAAAGAATAAAATAAGTGTATACCTCATGAAAAGGATAGATTGAAAGAGGAAATAAACTTGAAATAAGATACTTTCAGCCTTAAAATAGGTCTAAATAAAGAGCAAAGAAAATCAAGTTGTATGGGATAAAAACTACAAGGCATGAAGCTAAAAGAAGATGAATCAAGCAAACAAAGACAAGGTAAGAATTTTATTTGTCGCTATGAATCTGATTTGGTAATAATTCAGGGGGAGAAAAGAGAACACAAAGAAATGGAATGTTATCATGCGAAAGTCATAAGAGATCAAGAGATAAACATGTTAGATTTAGAGGAAAAATAGGTTCTTAAGGAGCCATTAGAGCATTTGTAGAAGAAAGAGAGAAATAATAAAGAAGATGAAGAGAACAAAAAATAAAGACAAAGGTCAGTAGATAAGAGGATATACCTAGAAGACATCCAATCAAGTAATGCTGTAGTATCATTTATAATTCTTAGTAAAAGAGATTTAGAGGTCAAGGGTAATGATGATGAAAAAGCTAATGAGATAATATCAAGTCAAAAAGGAATATTGTTTGTTTTTTTTAATCAAAAGTAAAATGAAGCTAAGAAGGAGCATTCAATGCATGCCCAAAATTTTTATATCATGATGTAAACATTGAATGGATGGTGGTATTATATGTTGCCAAAAAAGTTTGATGATAGTTGGAAAATTGTATTATTCAAAGAATTATATAAAGGAAAGTATGAATCCTAAGAGATTTATGAGGCCTATGGGCATCCAATTAGCATGTCTGAGAGCCCATAGATAGACTATTTGGTTCAAAAGGGGATATTATACAAAGAAGAACAATCATACATATTAAGAAAGGCCATGAAAGACATGTTATTGAGGTATAAACATAATTTTAGATCATTTCATTTTATACATGTGGCAAGTATAGGAGATATTCATAATATTAGAGATTTTTTCAAGCCAAAATCAATAAATTTTGATGAAGGAGAACATAGTACATGCATGCAAGTAATATTTGAATAAGGTAAATAATGGGAGTTGTATAATACTAATTACAAGAGAGAAGTTGAGGTAAAGAAGAATAAAAATAATAAATCAAGAAGAATAATGTTGAATAAGAGAAAAAAGAGTTATGTTCAAATAAATTAAAGTTACATGAGTAATTTTGAGAGTTCATGAACAAGAGCTCATGATGAGATTATTTCCTCCTTGGTAGTCTGATGTAGGAGCATCAATATATCATCCACTATACATATGTAAATATCACAAAAAATTTATAGTGTCATTGAATAAGGTCCTCAGAGAACTTGATAGTCATTGGTATTCTTATTTAGGTCCATATAAGGTGTCCAAGTAGTCCTAGTTTATTGAGAGGGTCCTTAGGTCTATTATCATGTTGTAAAAGTCTTTTCACCCTCATGTAAACATAAGCTCACCTCAAATTCTATCTTGTAGCTTTGTTGCATTAGAAGAAGGAGAAATAGTATATTGTTGAGTAAATCTTGGAACTAAACATGAAGAGTGGAACCAACAAGCTATAATGAGAATACCTACATGGAGATGATCCTTGGAGGAGCTAATAAAAAAGATTTTGGATGTAGATGAGAAAAATGTTTGAGAAAAAAATAATAAAGGTCTATAAGTTGTAGGTCTGTAAGAAGAAGAGGATGGTCTGTAGTAATGTGGTTCATGTTTTAAGGTCTACAATAGAGGGTCTTAATAGGTCTACATCATATATTTTGAAGCTTAAAGAATAAAATAAATTATTTTATACATTTTTAATACTTCTTTGTACTCATACAATATATGATCATGTGTTTATATGTTGAAATGAAGATAATATGTGGTTTCAAGTCCTTATATGTATGATTGTGTATGAAAACATAGAAATTTGTATAATAGAAGACTTTAATAAGGAAGTATTGCACATGTTTTTGGATTCATGGAGTTTCAATTACCATTTCAAAGGTAATTCATGATATTATATCATTTATTTGATGTATTATCATGGTTTGATTAGCAGAAAAGTAATCTTTTTTATCATCTCTATTTTCTTGGGCTTAGAAAATAGAGGTTAATAAAACACAGTCTAAAATCTATGTTTTTATTACTTTGAAAGGGTTTATATTGCCAATTTGAGACTTGAAGGAGTTTAAGGGTGTTTTCACAGACCCTCACATGAAATTTGAGGTCTTGAAACTACTTACAACATCTCAAAATAAAAATAAAGAGCCCTTAGTCTGTGTAAAAAGAAGAACTAGGGCATGAATAGAAATTTGATCATAACTTGACTTCGAACAAATGAAAATTTATGAAAACTTGTGAGTAGGGTAACCTTGTAGTTAATAATCCAAATAATAAGTTTTGAAGTCAATTGGTCTTGTGTGTAGGAATTTATGATCAAATTATGAACCTACAATTCTTAGACAACCCAGAAAAGTGTATTTTCAATCAGTAAAATCATCATAAAATGAGAGTAATTATTCAACGTGTCTAAAAATTGGACAGCATAGATTTTTTGGAGAGAGAAAATCAATTAATTTTTTTTAAGATCGATCAGTTGAGTATTGATAAAAATATCATCAAAATATAGCCTACATATGATCTTAAGATCCTAAAGTCATGTTCATATTTTCTCAAGAAAACTCAGTTTTGGGTCTTGTAGCCTTTGCAAACTTTAATGGCTTTATATAATAGAGAAGAATGTTTAAATTATTTAAACAATAAGAAAATTTGAGAATCTTTGTTTCATATTTCATGTGATTTTAGTGACCTAGAAAGAATAACTTTTATAATCTAAAGTCTTAGACTTTGCAGAGTATCTAATCCTAGATAAATCCTATTTAAAATAGTCTTGTTAAGAAGGTTATAAGACTAGACAAGACAAGTAAGAGGTGAATTTCAAGTTGGATTTGATCTTGAAATTATGTGATAAGATTAAATTTTTGTTCAAAGTCAGATTACTCCATAATATATCCATTTCAAGACAATATCTTGGTTGATTGTGAGAATTCAAGAATAAAGATGTCACATATACATCCATTTTATAGAATCCATTATGTATCTCTAATGTAATGGTCTCTCAAGTATGGGCCACTTAATAAATGAGATTGTCTATTTTT
>JARHVA010000015.1:9717500-9752500 GCA_037957365.1 Torreya grandis
ATTAATTCAAAGGTGTCACATCTAGTCCCACTTTACAAAACTACTCAAGTATTACTAGTAGACTATGAAACTAATGATTTGTAGTTCTGATTTTTATGTTTGATCTAGATATGTATGTTGTATGATTGATAGTCATATTGTTTGCTTCATGATCAATTATTATGTTAGATAACATTTGTAAATGTTATATGATCCTATTGATTATGATTTTATTACATATGATTTACATTACAATAGTTTATTGATGTTTATTTATTGATTAATTGTTATAATATGAGACTAACTACCTTTTTAATTGATAAAGATGGATACCAACATTGAGGATTGAGAGAATTAATCTGAACCTGTGCATGCCACATTTTATTTTTCTTGGGTGAAATAAATGTTATCATGAATTCTATTTAAATGATTAATGTCATTTGCATTATTTATCCTTAACAATTATTGAGGCATGTTTTAATTATCTAAGTTCATCATTTGTCATGATTTTCATAGTATGTGAAGTCTATGATTTGACTACTTTTATTTCTTAAAATCTCTATAGGAACTAAACTTTGATGTGCTAACCTTGATTTCATTATAGTTGGTTGAGGTATGAGTGTTTATTGGTCTTGTTTTATTGTTTTGCTTATTCCCCTTTTTTTTGAAATAGTAAGGAGGCAAAAGACAATAAAAGCACCCCAAAGAAAATTGATTCAAATGAACTTCAAAATTTTAGATTTTGTTTGGTTTGTTTATATTGATTGGAAAATTCCATGAAGTTGAAAGGTAAATAAATTAGGTTATTTGGGAATTTAGAGAAATGAAATGGGGTTGTTTTTTTATATGATGTGGGAGTTGACTTCATTACTTGGAGATATTGAAGGTTGCATGCAACTGCCATGCCTAGAGATAAGGTGAATGGCTACAAGCTAATGATAAAATATATGAGTTCGGATATGGATGAATTCAAGTTCTATGATGGGAACTTGTAGGATTTTAGGAGAGTTACTTGGTCATGAAAAAAGTGCATGGGTCTTGGGAAAAAGAATAAGAAAAGAATAAGGGAGAAAATGGAATATGACAGAAAAAGAAAAAAGGAGCTCTTATCAAGAAGAATAGGGAATATAACAACATCTAAAACTAGAATAGTTAATATTACTATAACCAAGAAAGCAAAAACTTTGAATTTGTGTATGTAAAATGAAAGGGTTTTTGATTTATAATTTTCACCTATTTGGGAGTAAAAATTAAAAGTTGTTTGACCTAGGTTAATGTAAACCCTATTCAATTATATTAATTGGTAGATTCTCTTTATAAAAAAATATAGGGCATCAGATCTATAGACTCAAGGATGGAGTTTGATTCCATCCCCGGGCCTATAAAAATGATACTAGGCCTTATTATTTGGTTGGTGTATTATTGATAGAGTTGACCCTATATTTTTACTTTGTCCTAAACCAAGTATTGGTCCAAATAGCATGAAAATGCTCCTTATTTGAAACCCATTAAAATTCTATAGGTTTAAGGGTTTTGTTTTGAATTTTTAAAATCCATGCATACTTTGCACATAATTATTAGTTATATATTTTAGAGTGATTAGATGTACAATCCTGTGTGTTTTAGAATGAATAAAAATGGATTAAAATATGAATGTATTATTAGAAGTCATAATTTGGAACCTATTCAAATGTTAAGATGTATATAAATGATTAAATATTTCAATGAAATTCTTATAAAAAAATTAAATAATACGTGATAAATATTCTTGAGGGTATTATGCAAACTTTTACTACATAAGAGACCTATATCTACAAAAAAAAATTACTAGTTACTCTTATGTCAAGATGTTCAAGTTATGAAGTTATCTATACCAAATTATTAGTTTCCTCTTGTATTACAAATAAATGTATATACACATATATATGTATATAAAAATATACATCCATACATTCATGGATACATGTGTGTGTGTGAGTGTGTGTGTGTGGTCAGATTGTATGTCCTAATGACTTGACTAAGTTATTAAAATTAAATTCATTCATTGACATCTATAGGAAGTTATCAGAATGTTTGGCAGTGCTATTAGCATTGACCCACATGAAAAGTGGATACATTTGTCTATGAATATAATGCATGGGTCAAACAAACACTGAGATATCAAACCTGAGCATGTATTGGTTAGGATGAACTAGTTCAGTTGTAGGTTATACTAAAAATGGTTCAATCTTGTATATTAATTATTTGTATGAAGAAATATAAGCATATACATAATTGATAATCTAGTTCAAAAAAATTAGTTTAACTATATACATAAATGAATGTATGTGTATATATATTTATATGTATAAATGAAGATAATTACATTCATTTATGTATGCAAATGTATCAAACCTGAGTATATACTTATCTTCTTATGATGGTTTTGAATAGCCATAAGTTATAAAGGGAAAATGCTAAGTATGAACTATTTAAGTGACTACATTTATTGATGAGGATGATTATCCATAGATTGTATAAAGAGTAATAAGATATTAAACATTTATAATTGTGAAGAACAAGCTTATGTAATATATTATTATAATTATGATGGCCCTTTATTATATTTAATTGATCAAGAAGACCTTGTTATGAAACATATTTAGATTGTAACCTTATATCAATTAAAATATGATATTTTGTTATACAATATAATATGATGGAATAAGCTAGGAGAGATGTATAAAGAAATCTTAGAGACTTGATTGTGTTTATGAGTTATTTTGAGACTCATCAATTTATATTGTTAAATAAGTTTTAGACCATCAGATACATATGAATTGCATTTAAAGAGGGATATGTTGTATGGATATAGTGTTCTTGAATTCTTGTTCTAGTCTTATATACATTTTTAGTTGAATGTTGAAGAACCTATATATGACTTTCATGAGTTGAAACAAAGTAAATTTGTTGAATTATGATTGTGTGTACCTTTCATTACATAATTGCCTAAGTTGATATATGATGTAATCTATATTATTGTACCATGATTAATTATGAAAAATCATTGGCATGTTTTATATGATAACTAGTGATAAATATATGGGGGTGTAATCTTGAAACTCATATATATATATATATATATATATATATATATATATATATATATAACTAGTGATAAATATATGGGGTTGTAATCTTGAAACTCATTTGATAAATATATGAGTTTCAAGATTACACGCCCATATATTTATCACTAGTTATATATATATATATATATATATATATATATATATATATATATATATATATATATATATAGTTTCAAGATTACACTATGATAAATATATATAGTGATATATATATATATATATATATATATATATATATATATATCATCTGATAGTTATGATTCAGTAATAGAGAGTTTTGTGTGAGTGAAATTGACTCAAACCCTTAGATCTGATTTCTAAAATAAAAACTTTGGCCAAAGTATTGTTATATCTAAGACATTGACATTCCACTATACTTTATAGTTTACATGTGTGTGTTAATCTCATATTAGATAGAGAATTTGTTTTCATGGTCTATGTGACTATTTCATGTATTAGTGATTGTACACACATGGGTTCTAGTTAATTTCTTGATATTTGTATTGTTCTTATCTACCCCTCCATGAAGGGTAGGGCCACTTTTAGTGGGGAGTTGTGTGGGAGACCAAGGGTCTATGATTGGAGGTAAAGCACTTAGATGATACCCTCCCTCTATTCATCTACTCAACCATTTAGGATCATATATATGGCTATATTTATGAATAATTAAGTTATTTATAAGGCTTGTTTATATTTTTGTATATACTATATTAAATATTTAACTTTGACTATGTATTATGTACTACATTATTATTTGATGGATATTTAGCATAGTAGTGGTTATGAGATTTATAATTAATTCTGAATATTATGACAATAGTGGTTATCTACTTATTTATAACTACAATGCGGATTATATATGTGTTTTTTGTACCTGACTCCTTCCACGATTCATTTTGTGAGAAACATTCATCTTTTAATCTATTATAGAATGTATGGAAACTAAATGGGTCATTTTGTTAACTAGTGGGTTGATACATTTTTGTATTTATTGTTTTAAATGCATTTATTTGTTAAACAATGATTTTGTAGATAGTTATAGATGATTCTATAAGTCATTTGAATTTTTTTTTAAATTTTGTAACTCTTATGTAACCTAGTGGGGTTATAACATTGTGGTATCAGGGCAAGGGTTTAATGCTCAGACTTAATGAGTCTACTAACATAAATCTATTCTCCAATTTTTTTAGTGATGATAATGGCACAAGGTAAATCAAGTGGTGAGGGGACTTCAAATGCAAACCTTCAAGATGATCCTAATCAGCTAACAATAGAGCAAGTTATAAAACTTGATTAGATACTCATTGTCATGAATGAGACTAGATATGGTATATAAACTCTAGAGTGAGAAGGTCATCCACCTAAGGAGGAATATGAAAAAGATGTTTCAAAATAACAACCTGTTGAATAAGAAGAGCCTCAAGGTGAGGGGCATGATGAAGATCAACAAGTAGCTAGAGCTCAAATAGCTATAGATCTTACACACAATATAAATAAATTAAACCCACCCTAGTTTAATGGCATGGTATTAGGTGATGGATCTGAATCTTGGCTCACTAAAATGGAAAATTATTTCAAGATTTTGAAGTATTCTAAAGTGACTAAGTCCATTTGGGGAACTTACCAACCAATTGGTGAAGCATCAACTTGGTGGGATAATAATAAGCTTGAGATGAACCTTGATTATACTATCACCACTTTGGAGTATTGTGTGACTCTTTTTATAGCATGATGGATACCCCAACTATAATTTAATTATAAATTAATATATTTATAGAATTTGAAACAAAGGGATTTATTGGTAAATGAATACTAGGAGCAATTCACAAAGCTCTTGAAGTATGTTATGTTGTATCAAAAAGATGAACATTTACATATTAAGAAGTTCATTATGAGATTAAATCCCCAAATTAGATTTGAAGTGGATATGCATGAAACATCCACCATGGACCAGGTATTTGAGAAGATATTTAATTAAGAACAAAATTTAAAATCACTTGTTGAGGTCAAAGAAAAATTCAAAAATAAGTTTGGAAGTTCCAAGACCCCTTCAAAAAAAATTCAAAAAAAAAATCAAAAATAAGTTTGGAAGTTCCAAGACCACTTCAAAAAAAATAACTAGAAATAGAATGGAAATTCTAAGATATTGGTTCAGCAGTTAGAATGCAAGATTCAGTAATGCTTCAGGTAAGAGGAAACTAGGAGGTAGTTTTAGAGAAGGATTCAAGGGTGATAATCAGGCTAAGAAGAAAGGACCCCCTGGTGGATGCTTCACATGTGGAGGAGACCATTATGCTAAGGATTATCCTTAGTCGAATACATATGGTAGAAATAAGAATTCATCCACCTCTACATCATAGTAGGGAACCTTGTAGTAATGTATTCATGTAGTAGTTGACAATCGTCAAGAAATATTTCAAGCCTCTCCCATTGAAGTATCAGGTACTTTATTTGTGCAACCTATTTTTGTTTTGATATATATGGGAGCCACTGAATGTTTTATCTCTCCTAGAATGTTAAGAAAACTATCTATGGAAGTTGGTTTTATTCAAAGCTTGGTTAGTTTAATATGGGAATGAATCCATGATCAAGGTTGATAGATGTTTTGTTGAGGCTGAAATAAAGTTACCAGAATTCACCACAATTGTTGATATTTATGCAGCACCACTATGATCATATCCAAGGTTGATATTTATGTAAACACAAAGCCAAAGTTGATTATTTTCTTAAAAAGGTTGAGTGTTTAGATGATTTGGTAAATCAGACCCAAATCTAAGGAGATCATAAAGAGTTGAGACTAAGGAAAATTTTATCCATTTAGTTGAATAAGGTTTAATGAAAGGGATGTCAAGCATTCCTATTCAAAATAGATGAAATTAGTGAAGCTAAGGAACCCACTTTAAAAGACTTTCCTTTTCTTCAAGATTTTCAGGGTGTTTTTTGAGAGGATTTATTAGGACTAACTCCCAAAAAATAATTTGACTTCACAATTGATATCATTCCAGGATTAGAACTGTGTTGTTCCCCAAAAATATCACTCATTTTTTGGACAACATTTGAACCATTTTGGTTCCTCAGACCAAAATAAGCTCTTCCTTTCTCAAAATTTGTTCTGAGCATTCAAATTCCTCATTTTTCAAGCTTCTCAAAAATCTATGGAATTTGTAGGATTAAATATATGGACTCTACAGGCTTAAATCTATGGACTTTATAGGCTTAAATCTACAGACTCTGTAGGCATAAATCTACGGACTCTGCAGGAAGAAAATCTACAGACTCTGTAGGCCAAGTTCAACTGACTTCACAGGTTGATTTCTATGGACTCTGTAGGAAAGAAGAAAGCTCTCAACACTTAGGTAATTTCAAAGTTGGTTCAATGACCAGGTTCAACTAAAAGAGTTCAACGTCAAGGTTCAACATCAGCAGCAAGAATCAAGCGCATTTGTCAAGCTTCAAAGTTTAACAAGTTCAAAGGTTCAACATCAGTAGCAAGAGTTCAATAGGTTCAATGGACTAATGGTTCAACAGGTTCAAAGGCTTCTACAAGTAGGTTCAATTAAAAGAACATTTTTTCAAGGATTGAACCATCGAACTGTTGAACCATTGAACCACTTTGGTTCAAAGGTTTAACAGGTTCAATGCATTTGGTTCAACGAGGATCAAAAGGACTTAGCCAAATCAAAGAGAATGAACCAATTGAACCGATGAACCATTCAACCACTTTGGTTCAAAGGTTCAACGGGTTCAAGGTTCAAGGTTCAAGGTTCAACGAGTTCAATGAGGCTTGTTTCAAAGAATCTTAGTTCAAGCAGTAAAAGGGAATGAACCGTTGAACCATTCAACCAAAGTTGGTTCAATCAGTTGGTTCAATCAATAGGTTCAAGGGGTTGCCCCAAAGCCAAAGGATCATATACTCTTGTGGAGGGCAGTGAGCAAAAACCTGACAGAACTTAGTGGATGCTGCCATGTGTCACAATTTGAAATTCACATAAAATTGACTAAGGCAAATTTCGAAGGGTAGATACCCTTGTAGAGGGCAGGAAGGAGGCACATGGACCATTTGAAAAGACCGAAAGACAAAGGGATTTCCTTCAAGAAAAAGACTAAGGCAAGACATGAATTCTTTTAGACTTCTATCCAAAGGAATTCCTTTGGACAAAAAGTCCAAAGAAATTCAAGGAAGCTATGAGAGAAAAGCCCAAAAGAATTTATGAAGGCCAAAGACAAAGTGACCGAAACAATTCTTGTGGACTTTTTCTCTGTGAGAAAATGTTTGTGGAAAAAGTCCGCGAGAAAGCTCTGAAGGACTCTGAAGACAAAAGGCCACCAAAGGACCTCGAAGGGCAGG
Source organism: Torreya grandis (assembly GCA_037957365.1). Lineage (NCBI taxonomy): Eukaryota > Viridiplantae > Streptophyta > Pinopsida > Cupressales > Taxaceae > Torreya > Torreya grandis. The sequence continues at coordinate 9,724,959 of JARHVA010000015.1, forward strand.
TGCCCTTGCAGGGGACTCTCAGCTACCAAATTAAAGGACACTTCCCCAAATCTGAAGGGTCGCCTTCCCTTTGGGAGGATGCAAAACAAGAATGCTGAAGAAAGTCCAAGGGGTGACATACTTGAAGACTCAAAGTCAAGAACAACAAACTAGCTGTTGGAAATTCAAATGTAGTGATAGGTGCATGAACGTTAATTTTAAGGATCATAAAATAGTCATTGATTTTGAAAAGCCTTAAATAAGAGCCAAAGAACTTAGTGACCCACTAGAAGAAAGAAACCCGAAGACCATCTGAAGACTTCTCAAAGGGTAGATACCCTTGCGGGGGGCTCTTCTCGACCCAAAGCAAACCATTTCTCAAGCCTGAAGGGCAGGTCCCCTCTGGGAAAGCTCAAATGACAAAGCCGAAGGAATTGCCAAGGAAAGTTATGTGCCCATAGACGTCAAAGTTGTGACAATGAAATAGTCGTTGATCCTTGTAGGTTTAAATCTACGGACCTGAATGCATTCAAAGGCTTTAAGGCCAAGATCAGCAGGAAGCGACTAAGGAATAGAGCATCAAATTGAATCAAGGACCTGATTTAATTAACCAAAAAAGGAGGAATAATGAGGAAGGACTAGAAACATTTATGCATTAGATATGTTTCTAGAAGCATATCGCCAGGCAGGCATTGAAAGATGCAAACTTTTAATAGCGTGACCCGTTTCTCTACATTGAGAAAAGAAAATGGGTAAATGCCCCTAAATTCCAGCATGTCTTCTTAACAAAATTTAATGCAACATGATGTGTTAGTATTCCCAAGTACTTCTTGAAGAGGCTATATAAGGGACTCTCTTTTTATTGTAAATGGATCTCTCTCTGAAAATTAGAACAAAACTCTGCCCAAATTGGAAGGCATTACTGAGACTTTGAGCTCAGATTGTTGATCATATTTTGTTATTGGAATAAAAAAGCAAGTGACTTTTTAGACTTTCTGCTATGATATCTTTGTTGTTGGGGAAACTGTTCTTATGTCTTTTTCCTTAATATATTTTTTGTTCCTTTAATTCAACAAGCAAAATTAGTGAAAGTAGTCAGGAAGGTGTCCTGAAGTCAACTGTGGAGAGACTTTGTGCCCCCATAATTTCCTTTAGTGTGTTTTATTTTTGTTTTTGTGTAAAGGACCTTGGGATGACTTTGTGCCCTCATTGTCCTTTGTATCTCACTCTTGGGCAATTGAGGTGGAGACTTTGTGCTACATCTCAATTTGTTGGTTACTACATCCTTGGTTACATTTTGCAATTACTACTAGGAAGATTCTTATGGTTTGCTAAATAGTACTTCTAAAAAAAGAGGAGTGCTTTCTGTCATTATCCCTAAGATTTCTCCTTTGATCTGCATGCATCATCTCTAAAAAAAGAGAGATGGATGGTTTATCCTACCCTCGAGTATTATTTTTTGTTTATATATATATATATGGAACCTCCCCTTGATGAGAGAAGACATTAGTCCCCTTTTAATGTGGTGAACCCACACATTTGGATGACCAATCTTCCTACTTTGGCTGATCATACCTATTTTGTTTATTAGTACGTTGATCGACAAAATAATCAACTAATAGTTTTTAGCGACTCAGCTGGGGATATAACCCATTATTGTTATAACCTATCCATTGTACTCTGCTATGGAAGAATGAACTACTCCAATTCTTTCCTAATGTTAAAATTTTCCTCCCAGCATCGCGCAATAATTTTTGGTGACTCCGCTGGGGATATACATAATTTTGTGCAATTTGAAACCTCAAGTTTTAGATTGAAACATCACCTGTGTCTTACCTATTATCATTATAACCCTTATCCATTATAGACTCTGGTGACTTCATTTCATGTCTTACCCATTATCCATTTATAGCCTTCCTATCTTTGTTTCATGTCTTACTATTATCCATTTATAGGCTATTTGTAGAAACATTACAAGGTGTTGCTACAGATTGGTTTTATCATCTACAGGCTCGGTGAGTAATTGATTGGAATACCCTCAAAGATAAGTTTGAAGCCATATTTAAACTTGTAGAAGATGCACATGCACTTCTGGCTCAACTTAGACAGATGAAGAAAGAGCCTCATGAACCAATGAGGGACTTCATAGCCAAGTTTGACAAACTGAGGAGCAAAATTCTTGTAATTGCTTGACCTATGCTAAGAATCTCAAATGCTTCTTCATTAATTCTCAGTTACCTAAAGTGAGTTTTCTTTTGAGATGTGTTGGTCAAATAGATCTTGCTGCACCTTAACTTTTGGCCACTGAAGTAGAAGATGATCTCATCTTAGTAGGGAAGATAAGAAGAGATCCAAACAAAAATAGACCCTCATCATCTTCTAAATATTTATCTACAGGCACCACTGATCCAATCGTGCAAAAGCTAGCAAATGAATTACTAGCCTTAAAAAGACAAATGGCACAAGGTATGTATTCTTCTCCTTCATATAAATATATGCTAAGAAGGACATTTACAAATTAGTCTTATCAAGGCAATGCTGCTAGGAATCAAGGGCAACAAAATTGTCTTCCTCCCCCACAAGGGAAAATTGCCTTGGAATCTCCTCCAACCAATTCAGCAATGGGATATCTTAAAGTAGAATCAGAGTTCTCTTTCTAGCCTAAATTGAATCAAGAAAATGACATTGATCTCTTCACAGAGGATCAAGAAGAATCAGCTGGCGACTCCCACATTGGTTTCCTAAATTACCAGGATGAACCTAGAAGTAAAGGAGAAGCTATTGATGGATCATATGCAGTGTTTACCAAGTCCAAGAACCAATCAGTCCAACAAGCTGATAAAGGGAAGACAGAGGAGCAATCTCAACCAGTAATTACAATTGCTAAGCGTGGAACCACTCTGCCTTTCTAGTTAAAGGATCCAGTGATCACCCAAAAGGTAAGTACATCAATTTCACCTTCACCTTCTACTTCAATTTTGCAAACCAGCCCTCCTCCCATCCCTCCTAAAACCCAAAAGGTTGAAATGCTTTCCTCTATTCCTAGTCTAATTCAGCCATTTGACATAATTGATCATGTCAAGAAGACCAAAATACAAATGTCTAAATTTGAATATTTGCAATCCAATCCTAATCAATTGGATAAGTTGGTCCAATGTGTCAAGAACCAAACCATCCCTGCAGGACAACAAGCTAAAAAGGTAACTCTTGATTCACCAAAGAACATGCCCATTCTAAATAATCTTGTCATTACTCCTCTATCTGCCTTTGGGAAAATAAAACCTTTCTATCTTTCCTTATTGATAAATGGTTATCAACTCAATAATTGCATCATTGATTTTAGGGCATCTGACAATGTCATGCCTGCTAAAGTAGCTGAGTCTCTGGGTCTCACACTGACAGAAACCTTTGAGAGATGTTTCTCCATGGAGAATAAGCAAGTACCACTACTAAGGCAAATCAAAGATGCCCAATTTGCATTTGCAACATTTCCAGATAAGAGAATCAAGATGACTGTCTTGGTGGCTGACATCCCAGCATCCTATGGCATTTTGCTTGGATGAAATTTTTGCAAGGATGTGGGAGGAGAACTAAGCATGGACCTGTCTGAGGCAAGGATCCATGTCCAAGGTGTAATGAAGAGATTGCTCCCTGAAAAGGAGGCAAAATACGTGGTCACCCAAATGTCAACCCTTGTAGCACAAATTTTGTTTGAGTCTTCAGGCAGGGGTAATTATTTTTTTACAATAGAGAATGTTCATGTTTCTACAAATGAAAGTCCTATAGCTAACAATCTAGGAATTGATCCAAATAAGATGTCAAGAGAATTAGGAGGGTGTAGTACAAATAAGGAAGGACCTTCCATCCCTAATGAAGAGAAATTTGATAGGAGATCAGCTTCTAATGATGCTTGGATTCTGGAATCTGATGGCAGCAAATCTTGCACCAATGATGGAGTCAGGACTATGTTGATATCTCCTCAAGGATATATTCTTCCTTCATGTAATTTTTAATTTAGCAACACCAACAACATAGTTGGATGTGAATCTCTATTGCTCAGATTGAAGATTTCTCAAGATGAAGAGATCAAACTCTTTCACATTAAAGGATATGCTAAGCTGATAGTTTGTCAAGAGTTTGATGTGGACAATCCAATCATGTGTTGGACTGAACCAAAAGAACAACCAATTATGATAGTGAACCAAGCTGCTGCAAATCAAAATCAGGCAAAGGAACCCTTCACCAAGAAAGTAAGGAGTTATGGCTTTCAAATTGAAGACCACATCTTGCCATGGGGCAAAAAGAAGAAAAAACCAAGAGGAAGACGCAAAAAATTGGTTTCCTGGTGGAGAGTTCCATTTGCTCATCATCATTTTTGGGGACAAAATGTCTTCTTATTAGTTTATCAGGATGGCACACCATTTTCACTATCTCATAGTGGGTAACATCTGAAACACTTCAACTCTTGAAGTATCATATCATTGTATCTGTACATATGTATATTTGTATAGTTTTTAATTCTATTTTATTTGTTTGTTTCCATTTTTGATGTCTTCCATTTCTGGGTAAAATGACTCCATAGCCCAATGGCATACTTCAAGGCACTGGAGATTCTAGTTTCTACTCCCCTCAGTTGTTCCAAGTTTTCAACTGAAGGAAGTTCCCCAACTGGAGCCAACTGTTGTTCCCCAAAAATATCACTCACTTTTGGGACAACATTTGAACTATTTTGGTTCCTCAGACCAAAATAAGCTCTTCTCTTCTCAAAATTTGTTCTGAGCATTCAAATTCCTCATTTTTCAAGCTTCTCAAAAATCTATAGACTCTATAGGCTTAAATCTATAGACTCTGTAGGCTTAAATCTATGGAGTCTACAGGAAGAAAATCTATGGACTCTACAAGCCAAGTTTAATGGACTTCACAGGTTGATTTCTACAGACTCTGTAGGAAAGAAGAAAGCTCTCAACACTTAGGCAATTTCAAAGTTGGTTCAATGACTAGGTTCAACTAAAAAAGTTCAACGTCAAGGTTCAACATCAGTAGCAAGAGTCAAGTGCATTTTTTAAGCTTCAAAGTTCAACAGGTTTAAATGTTCAACATCAGCAGCAAGAGTTCAGCAGGTTCAATGGACTAATGGTTCAACAGGTTCAAAGGCTTCTACAAGTAGGTTCAATTAAAAGAACAAGTTTTCAAGGCTTGAACCATTGAACCACTTTGGTTCAAAGGTTCAACAGGTTCAAGGTTCAACAGGTTCAACGCATTTGGTCCAACGAGGATCAAAAGGACTTAGCCAAATCAAAGAGATTGAACCAATTGAATCGATGAACCATTAAACCACTTTGGTTCAAAGGTTCAACGAGTTCAATGAGGCTTGTTTCAAATAATCTTGGTTCAAGTAGTCAAAGGGAATGAACCATTGAACCATTGAACCAAAGTCAGTTCAATCAGTTGGTTCAATCGGTAGGTTCAAGGGGTTGCCCCAAAGCCAAAGGATCAGATACTCTTGTGGAGGGTGGTGAACTAAGGCCTAGAACCCTTGCAAAGGGTAGTGAGAAAAAACTTGATAGAACTCAATGGATGCTGCCATGTGTCACAATTTGAAATTCACATAAAATTGACTAAGGCAAATTTCAAAGGACAGATACCCTTACGGAGGGTAGGAAGGAAGCACATGGACCAATTTAAAAGATCGAAAGACAAAGGGATTTCCTTCAAGAAAAAGACTAAGGTAAGAAATGAATTCTTTCAAACTTTTGTCTGAAGGAATTCCTTTAGACAAAAAGTCTGAAGAAATTTGAGGAAGCTGCAGGAGAAAAGCCTAAAAGAATTTTTGAAGGCCAAAGACAAAGCAATCGAAACAATTCTTGCAGACTTTTTATCCACAGGAAAATTTCTACGAAAAAAGTCTCTGAGAAAGCTCCAAAGGACTCTGAAGACAAAAGGCCACTGAAGGACCCTGAAGGGCAGGTGCCCTTACAGGAGACTCTCAGCTACCAAATTAAAGGACACTTCCCCAAAGCTAAAGGGTCACCTTCCCTTCGGGAGGATACAAAACAAGAAAGCCAAAGAAAGTCCAAGGGGTGACGTGTTCAAAGATGTCAAAGTCAAGAATGGTGAACTAGCCATTGGAAATTCAAACGTAGTGATAGGTGCGTGAACGTCAATTTTAAGGTTCATAAAATAGCCATTGATTTTGAAAAGCCTTAAAGAAGAGCCAAAGAACTTAGCGACCCACTAGAATAAAGAAGCCTGAAGACCATTTAAAGACCACCTGAAGGGTAGATACCCTTGTGGGGGGCTCTTCTCGACCCAAAGTGGACCATTTCTCAAGGCTTGAAGGGCAGGTCCCCTCTGGGAAAGCTCAAATGACAAAGCCAAAGGAATTGTTGAGGAAAGTGACGTGCCTGTAGATGTCAAGTTGTGACAATTAAATAGTCATTGATCCTTGTAGGTTTAAATCTATGGACCCAAATGCATTCAAAGGCTTTAAGGCCAAGATCAGCAGGAAGTGACTAAGGAATAGAGCATCAAATTGAATCAAGGACCTGATTTAATTAACCAAAAAAGGAGGAACGATGAGGAAGGACCAAAAACATTTATGCATTAGATATGTTGCTAGAAGCATATCGTTAGGTGGACATTGAAAGATGCAAACTTTCAATAGTGTGACCCATTTCTCTGCATTGAGAAAAGCAAATGGGTAAATGCCCCTAAATTCTAGCATGTCTTCTTAACAAAATTCAATGCAACATGATGTGTTAGTATTCCCAAGTCCTTCTTGAAGAGGATATATAAGGGACTCTCTTGTTATTGTAAATGGATCTCTCTCTGACAATTAGAAACAAAACTCTGCCCAAATTGGAAGACACTACTGAGACTTTGAGCTCAGATTGTTGATCATATCTTGTTATTGGAACAAGAAAGCAAGTGACTTTTTAGACTTTGTGTTGTGTTATCTTTGTTGTTGGGGAAACTATTCTTATGTCTTTTTCCTTAATATATTTTTTGTTCCTTTAATTCAACAAGCAAAATTAGTGAAAGTAGTTTTGAAGGTGTCCTAAAGTCAACTGTGGAGAGACTTTGTGCCCCCATAATTGCCTTTAGTGTGTTTTTTGTTTATTTCTATGTAAAGGACCTTGGGATGACTTTGTGCCCTCATTGTCCTTCGTATCTCACTCTTGGGCAATTGATGTGGTGACTTTGTGCTACATCTCAATTTTTTTGGTTACTACGTCCTTGGTTACATTTTGTAATTACTACCAGGAAGATTCTTGTGGTTTGCTGAATAGTACTTCTAAAAAAAGAGGAGTGCTTTCTGTCATTATCCCTAAGATTTATCCTTTGATCCACATGCATCATCTCTGAAAAAAGAGAGATGGATGGTTTATTCTACCCTTGAGTATTATTTTTTGTATATATATAACCTACACATTTAGATGACCAATCTTCCTTCTTTGGCTGATCAGACCTATTTTGTTTATCAGTACACTGATCGACAAAATAATCAACCAACAAATTGCAATTCAAGGCTCCCTACATAATGAAAATTGAGTTAATCAAGTCAAAGGCCCAAATTTAGGAGATTTTGGCTGAAGGGTTGATTTGGCAAAGTGTTTCACCATGGGGTGCACCTATATTCTTTGTCAAAAATAAGGATAGAACCCTTCCTTTCTGTATTGACTATTGAACTCTTAACAAGATAATAATCAAGAAAAGGTGTCATTTACCTCACATCGATGATATTTTTAATCAAATTCATGGTGCAATAGTCTTTTCAAAGATTGATCTACATGTTGGGTACTATCAATTGAGAATTAGAGAGGAATATATTCTTAAAATAACTTGTATGACTCATTATGAGAATTATGAGTTCACAGTATTTCCTTTGAAACTAATGAATGCACCTACTATATTCATGAACCGTGTGTTTATAGATTACCTTGATCAATTTATACTAGTCTTTTTGGATGATATTATCATCTATTCCAAAAGTAAATAAGAGCATGTTGAGCATTTATGTATAGTCTTGTAGAAATTATGGAAGTATAAACTCTACAAAAAAATTTCTAAGTGTGTTTTCTTTCAAATCAAATTGTAATACTTGGGATACATTATCTTAGAAAAAGGAATTTTAGTGGATCCATCTAAGATTAGAGCCATTATGAAGTGGAAAACACCCAAAAATGTGCATGGCATGCGTAGTTCTATGGGTTTAGCATGGTACTACATAAATTTTGTACCGGTTTCTCTAAGATAAATAATCTAATCACTTCATTTCAACAAAATGAGTATCCTATTGTTTGGTTTGATAAGTGTGAAGAATCCTTTTAGGTTTAGAAAATTAGGTTTACTTCAATACTAGTGTTGTGGATTTCATATCCAAATGGTCATTTTGTAGTTATAACAAATCAGATTAGGAGATGGTTTAAGATGAGTAAATTATAGCCTATGAGTCAAGGAAATTCAAGCCTTATGAGGCAAATTATGTTCCTCATGTTCTGGAACTAGTTACCATAATTCATGATTTGCAATTCTGGAGGTATTATTTGTTGGAAAATCCTTTTGAGCTTAAAACTGATAAATTGGGACACAAGTATATATTTACCCAACCTAATCTTAATGCTCATCAAAGGTAGTGGTTAAATTTTTTGTCAAACTATGATTTTGAAATTAATTGTCATTAAGGGCAAAAGATTAAAGTTATAGATGCCCTTAGTCATAGAAGGTATATTTCAGATTTTCCCACTATAAGAAGTAATTTTTAAGATCAGATAGTAAAATTATCACTCGGAGATGAATTCTACAAATAGGCTAAGAAAGCACTAGCTAAGAATTCTCAAGATTGTAGATAGCATGGATTTTAATTTGAGAATGATGGAATTTTGAGGTATAATGGTAGAATATATATGCCTAATAGTGAAAATTTGAAGAATATTTTCCTAAAGGAATTACACAATACTTCATATTCAAGACACCCTGGAGTGACTAATCTACTAGCATAATGAAGACCATTGTATTTTCAAAAGGGAATAAAAATGTTGAAATAGACTTTGTGTCTAGATGCTTGGAGTATCATTGAGTTAAGGTTAAACATATTCATCATATTAGATTGTTATACCCACATTTCATATTAGAATAGAAGTGGAAAGTTATTAACATGGACTTTGTACAAGGATTGCCTATGTCTAAAAATCATCATGACATGATTTTGGTAGTTGTGGATAAATTTACCAAGGTATATCACTTAATTTTATATAATTTAATAGACGATACACCAATGCTCACCAAAATGTTTGTGAAAGAGGCTTATAGATTACAAGGGTTTTTAGAATAGATTATTTTAGACAAGGACCCTAGGATAAACTTAAGTTTTATCAAACTCTTAATTTAGTTTTGAGTACACAACTAAACTTCGGTACAACTAACCATCCAGAAAAAAATGGGTAAGTAAAGAGAGTAAATTAGGTTTTAGAGGATCTTTTGAGGATGTATTACATGGACCAACAATATAAATGAGAAGAATACCTACCATTGGTTGATTTTGCTTATAATAACTCATTCTAATCAGCTTTGAAAATGGCTCATTTTAAGGTATTGTATGGTAAGAGGTGAAAGACACAAATGAACAAGGATAAATTAGAAGATAGAGTGGTCTTTGGACCTTATATGATTGTGTAAATGCAAGAAAAAATAAAATTAATAAGACAAATATTGGTTGAAGACAATGATAGGTAGAAACATAATGTTGATCTAAAAATAACAACAAGGTAATTCTTAGTCAAAGATATTTTTTTTCTATGAGTCAAACCCCAAAAGAGTGCTATTAAGTTTGGAAAATCATCAAAATTATCACTAAGATATGTGGGACGCTTAGAAGTTCTATAAGTGATTAATCATGTAGCATATAGACTTATATTTCCACCAGCTTTAGTTTAAATGCATAATGTTTTTCATGTATATTATCTTAAGAAATATATTGTTAATCCTAGACATGTTTTGGATTGGAATGTATTACAAGTTCTAGATTTAGGGGTGGTCACAGTAAAACCAATCATAAAAATTGATACTTGTGAGCTTAGCTTCTGTGAAATAGAGAAGTATCAGAATGCAAGGTCCAATAGGACCAATATTTTAAGGATAGTGCTACATGGGAGGATTATGAGGAATTCTTGAGAATGTTTCCTCGTTTATTTAAATGATTTTTTTTATGAACATGATTTTTTTCCTGAACTATTGTTTAAAATAAAATTCATCGAGATAATCACCTATTTTAGGGGGAAGGATGTCCCACCCAATCCTGCTCTACAAAACTACTTAAGTATTTTTTTTGGTAGTTATTGGTTTTGGTGGGATACTTACCCTATACACTTTTTACCAATGCTCCAACTGGTCTAGGACATAATTAGGGGCCCAAATCCCCAAGTGATCATCTATCAAAAGTATAATAATTACCAATAATAGCCACAACCATCTCGATAATACCAATAAATGGCCATAACCAACCCAAGAATAACATCAATGACCACAATCAGCCCAAGAATACCAATGATCATCCACAACTGGCCTATGATACTATACTGAGATTTGAACATGGGTTGTGATTGTAGTAAGCAAGTCACTTTACCAACTGACCCACATCTCATTGGTAAAATTACTTAAGTATTAGTAGTAGACTATGAAACTAATAATTTATAATTTTGATTTTTATGTTTGATCTAGATTTTTATATTTTTTGTATGATTCATAGTCATATTGTTTAGTTCATGATCAATTATTATGTTGGATAACCTTTTTATATGTTATATGGTCATGTTGATTGTGATTTCATTATAGATGATTTACATTAGAGAAATTTATTGATGTTTATATATTGATTATTTGTTATAATCTCAAACCAACTACCTTTTAGTTTGATTGAGTTGGTTACAAAACTATCCCGCCCTCATAAGTAGTACCAATGGAGAGTATCATCAAAGAGGGAGTGTAGATACCAACATTGGGGACTGAGACTATTAAGTTTAACCCATACACACCACATTCTATTTTTCTTGGGTGAAATAAATATTATCCTAAATTCTACTTAAATGATGAATGTTGCTTGAATTATTTGTCCTTATAGTGAATGAGGCATGTTTTGTATTATCTAAGTTCATCACTTATCATTATTTGCATAGTACATGAAGTCTATGATTTGATTAGTTATGTTTCTTAAAATATCTATAGGAACTAAACTATGTTGTGTTAACCTTGACAGCATTATTGTTGGTTGAGGTATGAGTTTTTATTGGTCTTGTTTGATTATTTTGATTAAGCCACTTTTTGCTGACATAGTAAGGAGGAAAAAATAGGGTAAAAGCATCCCAAAGAAAATTGATTAAAGTAAACTTTGAAACTTTGGATTTTTTTTAATTTGTTTATGTTCATTTGCAAATGCCACGAAGTTGAAAGGTAAATAAATTAGGTTATTTGGGAATTTCAAGAAATGAATTAGGGTTATTTTTGTTACTACAATGTGGGAGTTGACTTCACCACTTGGAGATATTGAGGGTTTCATGCAACTACAATACTTGAAGATGGGGTGAATGATTGAAACCTAACTGCAAAATGGATGAGTTCAAGCATTGATGAATTTGAGTTCCATGATGGTGAACTCATAGGATTATAAGAGAGTTACCTATTCATGTAAAATATGCATGGGTCTTAGGAAAAATAATACAAATATATTAAGGGAATAAATTGGGATATAATCGAAAAAGAATAAAAGAGATCTTGGTAAGAAGAAGAGGGAAACTACCAACATAAGTAACTAGAACAACTGATATTACTATAACTAGGCAAGTAAAAACTTTGAATTTGTGTATAGAAAATGAAAGGAGTTTTGCTTTATAATTTAAAAATGTTTAGGAGTAATAATTAACAAGTGTTTGACCTAGGATAATGTATACCCTGTTTGACTATAATTGTTGGTAGATTATCTTTATAAAAAAATGTAGGGCATCATATTTAAAAACTTGGATATAGAATTTGGTTCCATCCACAAGCCTATAAAAATGATACTAAGCCTTCTTATTGGTTTGATGTATTATTGATAGAGTTGACCCTATATTTTAACTTTGTCTTAAACCAAGTATTGATTCAAATAACATCAAAATGCTCCTTCTTTGAAACCCACCAAATTGCTATAGGTTTAAGGGTCTTATTTTGAATTGTTAAAATCCATGTTTAATTTGCATAGAATTATTTGTTATATATTTTAGAGGGATTAGCTATATAGTCTTTTGTGTTTAAAAATGAACCAAAATGGATAAAAATATGAGTACATCTTATCAGAAGCCATAATTTGGAACATGTGCATGTGTCAAGATGTATATAAATAGGACATTATCATAAAATAATTAAAGAATACTTGATAAATCTTAGTAAGGGTTGACTTTTATTACATAAGATACCTGTAGATATACATTGTTTTACCAATTACTCTTATGTCAAGATGTTCAATTTATGAAGCAACTTGTACTAAGTTATTAGTTTCCTCTTCTATTAGAGATAAATGTACACACACGCGCATGTGTGCACGCGCGCGCACGCACACACACACACACACACACACACACACACACACACACACACACACACACACACACACACACACACACACACACACACACACACACACACACATGACTCTGAGTAAAAATGTGATCAGATTGTATATCCTAGTGACTTGACTAAGCTATTAAATGTAAATTGGTTCATTAACATATGAAGGAAGTTAGAAAATTGTTTGACATTGATATTAGAATTTACCTACATGGGAAGTGGATACATTTGGATCTGAATATAATGCATGAGTTAAGAAAACACTAAGATATCAAACCTAAGCATGTATTGGTTAAGATGAACTAGTTCAGTTGTAGGTTATAGTGAAAATGTTGTAGACCTGTATATCAATTATTTGTATGAAGAAATATGAACATATACATAATTGATAATCTAGTTTAGAAAACTTATTTTAACTATATGCATAAATTAAATTGTGTATTTATATTTATATGTATAAAAGATAATTACATTCATTTATGTATGCACATGTATCAAACCTGAGTATATAATTGTCTCCTTTTGATGGTTTTGAAGATCCATAGGTTATAAATATAAAATTATGAGTATGAATTATTTAAGTGACTATGTTTATTGATGAGGATGATTTTCCATAGTTTGTATGAATGGTAATAGGATATAAAACATGTAAAATTATGAAGAGAAAACTTATGTATATTGCATACACATTCTCATATATTATAATATTTGTAATGTCCATTTATTATATTTGATCGATATGGAAGATCTTATTATGAAACATATTTAGACGATATCCTTATATAAATTAAAATATGAGATTTTATTATATAATAGAACATTATGGAATAATCTAGGAGAGATGTATAGATGAAGCTTAGAGACTTGATTTTGTTTATTAGCTATTTTGAGACTCATCATTTTATATTGTTGACTAAATTCTAGACCATTAGATATATATGAATTTCATTTAAATAGGGATATGTGTATGGATATAGTGTTCTTCAATACTTGTTCTAGTCCTATATACATTTTTGGCTTAATGTAGAAGAACTTATATATGAATTTCATGAGTTTAAACAAATAAAATTTGTTGAATGATGATTGTGTGTACCTTTCATTGTAAAATTGCCTGTGTTGATGTATATTGCAATATGCATTATTGTACCATGATGTATTATGAGAAATCATTGGCATGTTTTATATTATAACTATTGATAGATATATGAGGGTGTAGTGTTACAACTCATACATCAATCCCGTGATATTATTTTATAGTTATGATTCATTAGTAAATATTTTTGTGTGAGTGGAATTGACTCAAATTCTTAGACCTGATGTCTATAATGAAAAATTTGGCCATAATATTGTTATAGCTGAGACATTATAATTCCACTATACTTTCTAGTTTACATGTGTATGTTGATGTCATATTAGATAGAGGATTGGTTTCCATGGTTTATGTGACTATTTCATGTATTAACGATTGTACACACATGGGTTCTAATTGATTTATTGATATCCACACTATTTTTATATTCCCCTCTATGAAGGGTAGGGCCACTCCCAGTGGGGAGGTACTTCGGAGACTGATGGTTTGTGATTGGATGAAAAACACTCAGATGACACTCTCCCTTTATTCAATCATTTGAGATCATAGTCATGACTATATTTATGGATCATTGAGCTCTTTTTTAGGCTCATTTGTATTGTTTTACATACCATATTGTATAGTTGACTTTGTAATTAAATTTAATATGTAAGACATTATTATTTGATCAATATTAAACACAATTGTTGTGAGATTTTAAATTAGTTATGAGTATTATGACAATAGTAGTTGTATACTTATTTATAGTTACAATGTGTATTATATTAGTGTTTTGTTGTATTTGATTCCTTCCACTATTCATTTTATGAGAAATATTCATCTTTTAATATGTTATATACTATTTTTAAACTAAATAGATAATTTTATTAATCAATGGGTTGATACATTTCTACATTTATTTTTTTAAATGCATTTATTAGTTAAACAATGATTTTATAGATAATTATAGATGATTTTTTAAGTAAACCATTTGTATTTTTTTAAATATGTGTAACACTTGTGTAACCTAGTGGGGTTATAATAAAATGGTTTTGAATTAATCAAAAATCTACACTATATACAATGTCTTGACATGTTAGATGTTCACATTTAGTAAACACACCCTTGATTTCTGGTTTGCACATAGATAAATTGGTATAAAATTGATAAAATAATAGCATAAAAAATTAAGTTGTTAGTAAAATAGATGAGATGGTGTTTGGATTAAACTTGGCTATTTGAAAATCATATGGTATCATGTTCAGTGATGAATTAGCTCATAGATATTCTTTACAGTTCCATCCCACTTGCCAAATTTGACAGACACATCACCATCAGTGTCTTTCAACATAGAAATTTTGTGGAAAAGGTGAGTTTAATATAGTTAGCTACTTCCATTCATCATTTGGAAATGAACTCAAAGTCATAAGGGAAGATCTATCAAAGTAGTTTTCAAGAACTTGAACAATCATTAACGAGGTTAAACTTGTAGGTTTCCATAAAAGAGTTGATAGTTTTTGTCAACTACATGTGTGTTTCATTTTTCTCAATTTTAAAATATATGTGAACCCAATATTATGTAGATGCATGTATATTTTTTATCCATTGAATAACCTCGTTAGTTTTGTTGCATGCATGTTATTTCAACTTGAAAATGGAAAACTTTTTTGGTTATATTGCATGTTGGTTATCTTTGTCTCCCATAGACTTTTTCAATGATGCATGCAATAAATTACTTTTATGATGGTATAAAGTGATGGGTTCTTGAGATATTTTTATTTGCATTCATTCTAGGCGTTATTCACACAAGTATGAGTTTAAATTATAAATATTTGAAGTTTTTTTTAAATAGAAAATTTCTAAGTAAATTATTTCATGCTAAAATGTTACTTTACTATCCAAAAATTATGATAATGATCATTTACATAAATTTGTACTTTGTTAAATTTGAAATTAAAATGAGCATCACTTTATAGATCAAAAACCATGAATAATGATGGTCATTTGGACATCAAATTTTATATTACATAAATTATCTCAGATTCTTTTTTTTCAAAAAAATAAAAATGCTTCAAGATTTAGGAATGTTTCATTTTTCAAAACCTTGATCAGAGAATTTTTCTTATCATACCCAAATGGAAAAATAAGTCTCATTTCATGGTATGATAAGGGATTTTTATTTCTAAACTTAGAGTTAGTACACCAAATATGAGTTTGAAGTAATTTTTCCAGGAAAGCTTAATCATAGCTTTTAAAGTGTTGATTATGGGTTTGAAGTAATTTTTCCTACAAAGCTTAATCATAGCTTTTCAAGTGTTGGTTATGAAAAATAATTGATTATTTTTAGGTGTTAAGACTCATTGAATGATATTTATTCAAAACAAAAGTGTTTGGTTTATTTATAAATTTGAATTTTATGAGAACAAATTCTCAATTATAAAGCATTACAAATGGATTCATAAGTTTGGTTTTGAACTCCATAATGATATATTTTAGGTCGATTGATAACATTGAAAATTTTCTTCATGATATTCCCTTGTATTGATTTTAATATAGATTTTTAAAATATAGAGTTTATTTTATAGATTTGAGATAGTGAATTCATAACTCATTCAAGTGTCAAGATAGAGAAAACAATTATTGTTTTGATAGTCCTACATTTCTAAGATTTACTCATTGAAATAAATGAAAACTTATACTTTTTAAATGTTTGAATATTGTCTTCAGTTAATTTTTGTGGAAACCCTATGCCTTCATTGAAAACTTTAAAGTTGCAATTTTTTTCAGTTTGTGTTTAATTTTGAGTTTAAAAGATAGATGCAAAATTTTGGAAATAAGAAAATCAGAGTAATTTTTGAAATAGTATTTTTGTGATGACAGTGTTATTTCATTAGTTTCAATACATGATTTTTTGCTATGCTAGAATGTTTCTGATGTTGTTATGGTTATGTTATATCATTTTTTGTTAATTATGAAAATGGATAAATCATTAGACATGGTCATATTAATCATTTGATTACATAATAATTTTGTTAATGATTTGTTAAGTTGTTTATAAACAAGTAATGAGCCCATCCATTAGAGTTGTTCATGTTGGTTTAAATTTTTATTTATTTTTTAGTCTCTTAAATTTCATAAAGTTTTAAATCTGAACTTTATGAAATATAATAATTTATTACAAGTATTTAACTTATATGAGATTGCTTTACATTCTTGAGTTAACTTATTATTTTTAAGTTAACTAAAAATGTGGTTATAACTTAAAGCTTAACTACTTTATAAAGTAATTTTTATAAGAGAGAATTGAATGAGAATAAAATGGGAGAAAATCAACAAGAATAAGATCTCTTTAAATTCTATCTTTTTTTATTTTTCTTCTTTTTGTACAAGCATCTTTGAGATCGATCGTCAGTTCCAGATTGACCAAACAAAATATTCTCTTATAGAATTACTTTTCTTTAATAAATAATGTATATCCAGGTTTATTGTTGATTTATAACCAATTATATGAAGTTTTCATGTATTAATTCATTTTATGATATCATATACATAGTCATATATACATAAATCAATTGTATTGTGCTCAAATAATAATTAAAACATCACATTTAATGATAGATTGTTGGACTTTCAATTATCTAGTAAAAGTTGTTTTTAAGATTTGATTATAATCTAATTTGATAATTTTTTCTTAATAAATTATTCATATTCATAAAAAATTTGAGTTGACTCCTTTTTTTTCCCATCTTTATGTTTAATTAGTTTTTGTTTTCTCTCTCTTTTATTATTAGTTAGTTTGTTAAGTTTCTATTAGATTAGTTCTTTCTCATTTACTTGTCAAGGATTTCATATTAGACTTAGTTTATCAGATTTATCTTTAGACTTGATTAACATCCTATTATACCTTCAATCAATAGATTTCTAATTGATAATTATTATGATTAACCCTTAACTTAGTATAATCTTTATTTCTTTCCTCTTGTCTCATAGTTTTAATGTTATCTTTAATTGGTCTAATTTTAATCTCTATTCTATAACTACTTCATATTATTGTTTACTTTCTTGTTGTTCTTTATGTTTTGATTGATATTTTTATCTTTCTCTTTCTATTTATTTCTTTCATCCTTGAAATGTGAACATACATATATGTGAGATACATGTTTTTTGACAAGTTTCAACAATATGTCCTTTAAGGGATTATGTAGCCCATAGGTTTTACTCTATTGTATAGGTCAGATGATAATTTTATACTTGATTTGATATTTATTAAACAATACATTGATGCATTGGTTACATATTTGATCAGATCAATTTTCATAAGTATATTTCTTCTAGGAATGGTTTATAATAGTTTTATGTTTGATTGATTTTATGAAATAGTTATAATATTTATTTATATTTAGCATTCAACATATTAATCCCCACAAATTAAAATACCCTTTTGCATGCCTTAAAACTCATTCTCAACCATAGGTCCTAGATGATTAAAGTGGTCCAATTCTATTTGACCTTCATAATATATGAATGAGTTGATTCGTTGATGTGGAAATTTTCACTATCAACACACTTTAAGTGAAATAAGTACATGCACTTGATTTTCCTCTTCAAAGTATTGTATTAGAAGGAAATTATAAATCATCATGGGATGATTAAGGTCAGCTCAACCCATTACACTCCACCTTTTTTCTATTTAGAATCTTTTAGTCATTGCAAGCCCTATTAGGGTTTCAACTTTGAAAAGAAGTCATTTTTGGGTCTTTCATGCACATTTAAAGGTCAAATCTCCACATGCGTGATTTAACTAAGGCAATTGATCATGACATGATTTCCATGATTTTTATAAAAGGACAAAATTAATCAACTTGGTACTATAATGGCAATCAAACCTTTCCCAAGTTGGATGACCTTGTCCCTTAGTTTTTATCTTAGTCTCTATGAATTTATAGATTTAGTTCCTATTTTTCAATTTTAGTCATCTGTCAATTTCACACAATCAAATCCTAGATAGTAAACATCAAATTTTATCATTTTTTCATATTTATCCTTCTTTCATTCAATTACACTTTTTCAAATTCATTTTTTTCTTTTATTTTATTTGTTTTAAGGTTATTTACAACATTCTACCATATTCTTTTCAATTTATCTGAATTAGGGTTAATCATCTATTAATTTAAAATTCCAATAAAATATATTCATGAACCCACATTTTTCTTGGAACATTGTTTCAAAAAAATTATCCTAAGGTTTAGATAAATTACTAAACATATAACAATAAAAGAATCTTCTTTTGACCTTGGATCAAAATCTAAGCCTAAAATAACTTTTTTTCAACCTCAAATCTAATTTTTGACACAAAACAAAATGTCTTTCGACCTCACATATGATATCTTAGACTAAAAGCATTTTATTTTGACCTTGGGTTTTAGAGGAGTTTAGTAATCTCCATACATAATTTTTTTCTTACTAGAATCTCAGTTTTCTTTTGTTTTAGTTTACAATAAACCTATGGTTATATTGGATGAGTAATTTTTGTTTCAAGCTTCCTTAGTTTTCATTACATGTTGTATTCTCATAACAAGTAACTTCATTAATACTCATAATAAAATGAATCAAATTTACATGTTAAGACACCAACCTTTTTAATAGTAAAAAATTAAATCAATCATGACATGTGAACAAGAGCGGTTATACATTGAAGATGTTATAAGGATAAATTTATGCCCTCTTAAAGGAATTTTTATGGCCATATAAAGTGATAATACCCATGAATATGATAACAATATATTTGAACCTATTTATGCAAAATAATTTGGTGAATACCTTGTTACCCACCCAAAATAATATGACTCTTTGTTATTTATAGTTTGATAAGAACAAAAGAAGCATGATCATGTTAGCACATCTAAATAACAAGATTATTCTATTGAGAAACCTCTTTCCAACCCTACCACAAGTGTTTCTACTCCTATTATTCATATTTTTTTAATATCTAAACCTTTAGACTTTGGGGAAACTCAAGGTTTAAAACCGATCTTTATGACTATGCATAACCAAAGGACTCATACAATAAATTTGATACTTGTGCATCCTACATAACCTACCTTGCCTACTACACAATCCTTTGTGAAAACTATTTCTATTTTTCATGCTAATGTGTTCCAATTAGAGAAAGGTAAACTAAAGATATCCAATCATTAGATTCACAAGCTTTGCTTCATAATCTATTAACACTTGATATTACATCATATCTTTTACCTATAGGATTTGTAACTCCTAAACTTCCACTATATAAGGGTAAAGGATATCCAAAATAACATCTCATATTTTTTCATGTGGCATGTTTGGATTAAACTTTTGATGACAAGTTTGTAACCAAGTTGTTTCCAAGAAGCTTAAAATATTACACCTTGTGTTGGTTTTATGAATTACTTGTCCACTCAGTCAAATAATTCAACCCATTAACAAATAAATTTCTCAATCATTTTTCTATAAACATTGGAAAAAATATTTCTTATGTAAAAAAATTGCAAACCTAAGTAAGGAACTAACGATCCTATTATTTATTATGTACTTTGTTACAAGAACATGCTTGCCAAAATGATAAACACATTGGTATATAATGACTTACAAGATATATTAAAATAATGTTTTCTTAAACCTTTATTATAGTTAATAATTTTTAAGAAATTCTAATCATTTGAGGAATTTTTTCATACAATAAGGGAAATAGAAGTCAAGATTATTGCTTTGAACAAGCTCAAGTATAAACCCACATCCTCTTGAACTTTAAAAATAAAGTTTCAAATCAAACCATCTTACAAAAATAAGCAAATAAATACTAAAGTAGATGCAAATATTATAGTTAATGTTATTTCTCAACCTACTAACAAGATTATTTTATCAAATCAACCAAATAAGCAATTCTCTAAATTACCACAATTTTTTCATTAACTATTACAAAAGTTACTTGAGTGCAAGCAATATTATTACTCTACCTCCACCATTTGAGGTTGATATGACCAAACCTCAAGGTAAATATTTAGATGACAATGCATATTGTGATTACCATGAATGCAATGGTCATTACACTAATAAATATTTCAAGCTCAAGCACCTTATTTAAGATATTTTTAATAACAATGTGATTGATGTAGGCACTCCTATAAATGAAACCAAACCTCAACAAAATGAAAATTCTAAGTCTAATATTTTTAGTGAGTCATTCCCAAACCATGATACAAATAATGATTATTCAGCATTACATCAGGCTTACAATGCATATCCAACACCTCAATCATATGATCATCCATCACATGAAATTATTGGTATAATTATTTAAACTAATAAAACACATCCTATGATTACTTTTTATGATATTGAGATAGTGGATGATTACTTTGATTTTCATGCTTTATGTATAGATGCATTTACTGATCAATAACCCATTTAGAGTGTGTTAGTTGATAATGGATAAAGTGAGAATGCATGCACAATGGCATTAATTAATTAATTGGGTTACACACATCATAACATTCAAGAAACATCTAAAAGTATCAAGATATTTAATGGAAAACAATGTCGGCATATGTGTTGTCATTAATGAGAAAGGCTTGATGTCATGTGTGCATTAATGTCAAGATTAATGACAAAGTGGTGATGTTATAGTATGATCAATGTCATTGATGTTAATAATCATAAGAAAGAGGCCCTATGGGGTTTCAATAATACTTGGAGTGCTTGTGGAAGTGAAAAAAAATCATCAGAACAGTCATATGAATGTCTAGGTTCTCCTAGTCATCTTGGCAAATTAGGCCTAAGTGATCATATTGATGGAATATGAATTTGCATGTATGGAAATTTCATAAGGATTTGGTCACATGGGTTTGATCAAGTTCGATCCTAGTTTTTATGGTCCAAGTTTTAGGTTATGTTAGTTGAATATTTTGTCTATCAGCATACTGGTAAACAAAATAAGTCTTATTAGCCAAAGCAAGAAGATTAGTCATCCTAATGTGTAAGTGTATCACATCAAAAGGAGACTGCTCTCTCCTCTCATCAAGGGGAGGTTCCCTATGGATATGCTATTCATATGTATAAATAGAAAATAATACTTAGGGATAGGACCAGACATCCATCTCTCTTTCTTCGGAGATGATGTATACAAAACAAAGAAAAAACTCAAGGGAATGACAAACAACTCTCCTCTTCTTTCAAAAGAACTATTTAGCTAGCCACAAGAATACTCCTGAAATAAAAGCAAAATGTAACTGAGAGTATGGTAACCAACAAATCGAGACAGAGCACAAAGTCTCTACCTGAAAATCTTAAGAGTAATATGCGAAGGGCAATGAAAGCTCAAAGTCTTTTTGAAGTCCTTTACACAACAATAAAAAGAAAACAGACTGAAGGTAGCTATGGGGGCATAAAGTCTCTCCATAATTGATTCTTCAGGACACCTTCTTGACTAATTTTGCTAATCCTACTTGTTAAATTAATGAAATAGAAAAGATATCACAGCACAAAGTCTAAAAAAATCCCTTGCTTTCATTAACAGAATATGATCAACAGACTGAGCACAAAGTCTCAATGATGCCTCTCAATTTGGGCAGAGTTTCATTCATATTGTCAAAAAGAAGATGCAATTGTAATGAAAGAAAGTCCCTTATATAGCCACTTGAAGAAGGGCTCAGGAACAGTAATACATCATGATGTGTTGGGAACTATTAAGAAGATAGGTTGGAACTTTGGGGCATTTTACCCATTTGATCTTTTCAATGTAGATAAACAAGCCGTGCATTTGAAAGATTACAACTTTCAATGTCCACCTGGTGGTCTGATCTTGTCTTCATCATTCCTCCTTTCCAGATTAATTAAATCAGGCCCTGGATTCATCCATTGTTCTGTCTTTCCTCGCTTTCAACTAGTTTTTGTCTTGAATTCTGGAAAAGCATTCAGGTATGTAAATCAAAGGATCAATGTCTATTTCATTGTCTTTAAAATTGACGTTTACATGCCCATCAATGTGATCTCAATGGCTAGTTAACTATCTTGAATTTGACGCCTTTGTGGGCATCACCCCTCGGTCCTCTTTTTGCTTTCAGCTTTCTACATGGCACTTTTCTAGATTGGACTTACCCTTTTGAGCTTTGAGAAATGATCCTTGTCGAGTCAAAATGATCTTTCACTTTGGCTGCCAAGAGTGCCCTGCATGGGCACCTATCTTTTGGGGTCCTTTGGTAGCCCCTTTTGTTTTGACAGTCCCTACGGGCAAATATTTCCTTGGGCCTTCTTTTGTGAATGTTCCCCATGAACATTTTCCCTGGGTGTTTTATTTGAGTCTTCCCCGCGAGTAATTCTTGTGGACAAAAGTCCACATAAATTTATTTTACAAAGTGTTTGGTGAGACTTCAGACTTGCACCCATAACCACTTGGAATTATTTCAAACTTTTTGTCTGAAGGAATTCCTTCAGACAAAAGTCTGAAAGAATTAATTTTCAAATGCCTTTAAACAAATCTGAAGAAATTTACTTAACTGTTTCTTTGAAAATAACCCTTTTGAAGGGTGTTTTGGTCGATTAAGTGTCTTTCGCAAGGGCACTTATCCTTTGAGAAGTCTTCTTTTATGTTAAACCGCCCCTTTAAACTTTGATGTTGAACCAATCGATTGAACCAAAAATGGTTCAAGCTGATGGCTTAATGAGTGAAATAAGCTGATAGTTCAATTGGATAAACGAGCTGATGAACTAAGCATTGAACCAAACATTTGAACTTGCCTTTAAACCATTTCATTGAACCAAACGATTGAACCTATCTGTTGAACCGGTTTAATGGTTCAATGAAGTGCGTTTAGCCCCTTTGAGCCAAAAGCCGATGAACCATCTAATGAGTCAAGTGGTTGAACCAATTGTTGAACCAAGACGTTGAACCAAGTTTTGGTTCAATGGTTCAAACAAAGCTTTGAACAATATCTTCAAACTTGTTGTTGAACCTGTAGACATTGAACCAAAGGATGAACTGAAAGAATGAACCAATTGAGTAAACTATTTGGTTGAACCAAAGACATTGAGTGAAATAAAGCGTTGAACTGCTTGGTTGAACCAAACCATTGAACTATTCCTTTGGTTGAACCCGCCATTGAACCTTTGAACCAAAGTGGTTCAATGGTTCAACGGTTCAATGGTTCAAGCCACCTTGAATGTCTTGAAGCTGATGAACCAATTGAAGTGATTAAACTTTGAACCTTGATGAAGTGCTTAACTCTTGCCAAAGATATTGAACTTGTTGAACTTTGAGCCCATTGAACCTTTGAACCAAAGTGGTTCAATGGTTCAACGATTCAATGGTTCAAGTCTCTTTTTGCACTCTGATGCTTGCCGATGAAGATTTTCAACTAAAACAAAGCTCTAAACTAATTTAAACTGAAAGGGTTGTTATGACCTGTGGTTATATGAAATCTTGATGGTATATCTGCTAGAATCTTTGCATCTAGTGAAAACATTTTTTGCAGATAAGAAAGAGGGCTGGAAAATAACCAAGCATTGAAAACCAATTATTTTGATTGAAACCACTTGCAGAAGCCTTTGAACCTGTATAAATGAACCTGCCTGTATAATCTGAAGATACAAAGTCCTTAGAAATCAACATGTAAAATCCATTGAACTTGACTTGCAAAGTCTGTAGATTTTTTGAGAAGCTTTGAAAATGAGGAATCTAAATGTTTAAGACAAATTTTTGAAAATGGAAGAGACAATTTTGGTCTACAAGACCAAAATAGTTCAAATGTTGTCCCAAAAATGACTACTACTTTTGGAGGACAACAGATTATTAGGTTGTATGTAGCAAAAGATATTGAGGTGCAAAGTTGGCCTTCCAGGTAGATTATAGTGTTTCCCATACTTAGCCAAAGTTGCTCTAGCAAACAGTGACATACCAAATACCATCAAGTTCAAGCCTTGGGAAATAAATATTATAGAGGGTAAATGTAAGGCTACCAAGTGTTGAAATATAGATCATTCAGATCAAGGATCTAATAGTGTGTGTTTAATCACATATGGATATCTAATGGTGATCATAAGGTCAATAAGTCAAAGGAATCTAAAATCACATGTGAGACTTCCAAGTGGCATAAACACATTTGAATATTGATATAAGGGTACATAGAATGCATGTGGGGATGCCAAGTGGTTTAATCACATGGACACTGACATTAGGGTCCATAGAAGGCATGCAGGGCTGCCAAGTGTCATAATCTTAGAAACATGAATCAAAGATCAATGGCCAAAGATTGAAGTAAAGACCATGTGACTCACAAGGAAATAAATGGATCATATTTGATCAATTTTCTAGGGGTCACTATATGAATACATGTGTTTTAAGATTTTGCTTTACATAGTGACCATTCATATTTAAATTAACAAATAATAATTAGTTTGTTTTGTTTTGCTTATATCTTGAGCATATGGTAGAATTTATTGATGGAGTAAAAAGGAAAGTTGTAAAGGAATCTAAGGCTCATCCAGAAAAATTAATTTTATGGTTGAATGTTTGTATAATTATATTTATTGAGATCCAAAGTTGATATGTGTTTGACCATCTTCTACAAGTGACCCAAGAAGAATGTTTGAGTTTGTTTTGATGGTATTTTGATGTTTTATGATGAATTATCTATTGAAGAGTGTTGTATACTTCATGAGGATAATTTGTATGGTTTTTAGATGTTTTATAGATCCATATTCAATATGAAAAAGTTCTTAGAAGTTGACTATTTTTTCATTCATGGTGTTCTTATGTACAAGACTATTGTTTGAGTAGGTTTTGCATATATATAAGAGTGTAGTGATGGATGTAATCACATGAAGTTGTATTAGGGGTCATGTGGAGTGTACCTATGTATTTGGAAAAGGTTTCTTGTTTCTAATTTGCTTGATGAAGTGATATAAGAGTGAAAAGGTCTTAATGAGACCTATAAGGGCTACTAAGGCCTATTTGAAAGGTGTAGCTACTTAAGGATTACCCATGGATGCTATGGTCCATGTATTAGTGTGCCAATAAGCCTTAAAGGTTAAGGCAATTCTAGTGGATGACCAAGAAGATGATATTCATTAAGGATCTATAAATATTGAAATCAAAGATGATGGTTTGAAATGTTTTTAGGTGTAGAAGATAGAGTTTTGAAGTGAAGAGGAGAGGGAGTGTACCTATCAAATAGATTGAAGTGTAGAGAAAGTTGAGGAATGTGTGTATAACCTATAAGTCATAATTATGATGTTATAACAATTTACTTGAAGGATTAAATATTAAGGATGAACAAAGAGGTTTATAGTGATCCCAAAGGTGTTTTGGATGTCTTACTTATGTATGAAAGCTTGAGAGAGTGTGAAGGGTTGAAAGAGAAGTGTTAGAGTTGAAAATAAATAAGACTTTTGGAGTTGTTAATTTCATAGGTATTGTGTGGGTACTCAACATCTATAATAAGTTGGTGCTTGTTCATGCTTAGGGGTGGGTGCTCCTTGTGAAATGGGTGATTCACTAAAAGGTCTCATGTTTGTGATTATTTTATAAGAAAAATAGTCCATGTGTTTGTAGGATTGAGAGTGGGTTTTATTCCCCATGAGGGTTTCCCACATAATTCATGTGTTGTGTGTTTAATCTTGCATCATCTTTTTGATTCACTATTATGAATGAATTATATGCTTTATAAATTCTTGTGATGATTGATTAAGGATTGCAAGGATTAGAATTGAAGTTCAAATTATCTTGCATCATTGATTCACCCCCGTTCTCAGTGATTGTACCTTTAATAATTGGTATCAGATTTGATATTTTGGTAAAGGCTTGATAAATTAAAGGTGATCTAAGGTACAATATGGGTAGTCATAAAATACAAGGAGGATTTTGCACTAAGAAAGCACCATATTTCAATGGGTCTAATTATTATTTTTGGATTGCAATAATGAGGACTTACATCATGTCTCTAGGGTTTGATATTTGTAAATCTATTTTGGATGGTTATACTACACCAACTACTCCTCTAACTAGTGTAAATAATAAGGAGCTAAGTGAAAACAATTCAAAGGAAATGAATGCCATCATTTGTGGTCTTTTAGAGACTAAGTTCACCAAGATAATCCATTGTAAATCTACCAAATAAATATGGGACAATTACATATCACTTATGAAGGGGATTCAAAGGTCAAGTTGTCCAAATTGTAGACCCAGCAAAGACAATTTGATAGTCTCAATATGAAGGAAGAGGATTCAATGACATCATATCTACAAAAGGTTGATGAGACTATGAAAATCATCAAATGTATTAGAGAGAATATTGAATAAGTTACTATAGTACAAAATGTATTAAGGTCTCTCACTCTCAAATTTGATTCAAAAGTATATGTTGTAGAAGAAAGTCATGATCTTACTCAGATGAAGATGAATGAATTACATGGGATTATTATTGCCCATGAAATGAGAGTCAATGAGGATAGACCTCCTAACAAGGAAGTAACCTTTAAGGTGATCAAGGAAAAATTTTTAGGAAGAACATGTTAAGTCTTGAAGATTTTAATCTTAATGAAGATCAACTTCAAGCCATGATTACAAGGAAATTGAATGTAGGATCAGGTAAGTATGAAGTGAAAATTCCTTTTAAATGTTTTTCATGTGGTAAAGTTAGTCATTTTTTAGCTAGATGTTCAGATAGAGGTAATTTTGAACACAAAGCAACTCATCAGGAATCTCATGAGGATGAACACAAGAATTCGGAGGGTCTTAGCAAGTACAAAAAGTTCTTCAATAAGATAAATGGCAAGGAGTGATAAAAAGGTAGTAAGAGTCTTTACCATAAAGAAGATAGTAATTTATCTACAAAATAAGAATAAAACACATCAGACAGTG